>PVJI01000361.1:183640-279711 GCA_004026765.1 Micronycteris hirsuta
CCCCCCCCCCCCCCCCCCCATTTTCCTCCCCTTTAGTTCCTGTCCATGGGTCATACACATAAGTTCTTCGGCTTCTACATTTCCTATACTATTCTTAACCTCCCCCTGTCTGTTTTCTACCTACCATTTATGCCACTTATTCTCTATAACTTCCCCCCTCCTCTCTCCCCCTCTCCCACTCCCCTGTTGATAACCCTCCATGTCTTATATAAATCCCTTTGACATTTCATATAATAAGGGCTTGGTGATGATGAACTCCTTGAACTTTACCTTATCTGGGAAGCACTTTATCTGCCCTTCCATTCTAAATGAAAGTTTAGCTGGATAGAGTATTCTTGGATGTAGGTCCTTGCCTTTCATGATTTGGAATACATCTCTCCAGCCCCTTCTTGCCTGTAAGGTCTCTTTTGAGAAATCAGCTGACAGTCTTATGGGAACTCCTTTGTAGGTGATTGTCTCCTTGTCTCTTGCTGCTTCTAAGATTCTCTCCTTAGTTTTGATCTTGGGTAATGTCATTATGATGTGTCTTGGTGTGTTTCTCTTTGGGTTCAACTTCTTTGGGACTCTCTGAGCTTCCTGGACTTCCTGAAAGTCTATTTCCTTTGCCAGATTGGTTAAGTTCTCTTTCATTGTTTGTTCAAATAAATTTTCAATCCTTTGGTCTTCTTCTTCTCCTTCTGGCACCCCTATAATTCGGATGTTGGAACGTTTAAAGACATCCTGGAAGTTCCTAAGCCTCTCCTCATATTTTTTAATTCTTTTTTTTTAAATAATTACTTTATTGTTGTTCAATTACAGTTGTCTGCATCCTCTCCCCTCCCCCACCCCCTCCAACCCCACCTCTCTTCCCCACCTCTCTCCTCCCCCTTGGTTCTTTCCATGTGTCGTCCATAGTGGTTCCTGAAAACCCTTCTCCCCATTGTCCCCTCCCCCCTGCCCCCTGGCTATTGTTAGACTGTTCTTAATATATTTTTGAATTCTTATTTCTTCATTCTACTCTGGTTGAATGTTTTTTTCTTCCTTCTGGTGCGCACCGTTGATTTGAGTCCCAGTTTCCTTCTCATCCCTACTGGTTCCCTGCACATTTCCCCTCATTTCCTTTAGCGTAGCCTTCATTTTTTCATCTAATTTGTGACCAAATTCAACCAAGTCTGTGAGCATCCTGATTACCAGTGTTTTGAACTGTGCATCTGATAGGTTGGTTATCTCTTTGTCACTTAGTTGTATTTTTTCTGGAGTTTTGATCTGCTCTTTCATTTGGGCCATTTTTTTTCTCTCTGTGCGCCTGTTATGTATAAGGGGACGGAGCCTTAGATGTTCACCAGGGCGAGGCAACCCTCATTGCTGCATTGTGATGTTGTCTGTGGGGAAGGGGTCTGAGAGGGCACAAGGGCACTTGGCTCTGCTCGCTACCCACAAGCAAATTGGGCCCTTCTGGTGCTGCTTCCCACATGGGCGGGCTTGTTCTAGGACTCTGTGGGTCTCTCCAACAAACTCCCCTGTGAGGCTGGGAGTTCCTCCCGCTGCCGCCTCAACCTCCACAGGTGTTTTTGATCAGTGGTTTGAGGCCCCTGGGCTGCGTGGTCTGCTCCAGTCCTCAACTTTTTCTCACGGTTTATCTGCACACGAATGCGGGACCGTCTGCTCCACTGGCCTTAGTCCCACTTGGTTTGGGTCGCCAGCCACGGTTTCCACAGCCTGCTGTAGCATTGCGTGCTGGGCTTCACAAACCACCGTCTCGCCGTGCCTGGCTCCACCCCGCTTACCGGTCTGGATGAACAGGTCTTTAACTCTTTGGTTGTCGGACTTCCATAAAGTTCAATTTTCTGTCAGTTCTGGCTGTTTTTTGTTTTTAAATTGTTGTTTTTCATCTTTTGGTTGTACAAGGAGGCACAGCATGTCTACCTATGCTTCCATCTTGTCTGGAAGTCCTCTTCTGATACTTTTGAAAGACTAACACATTTGGGAGATTCCTGAAATTAAAAGTAAATTGAAGTAAGGCCTGAGGCCAAATTGCTTAAAGAAGCCATTGCTCATTTTCAAAATGCATATATGATATTGTGGTTTTTTTCAAAAAACAAAAGAATATGGTTTATTTAAAGTTTGAATTCTGGAGTCCTAGGTTTTAACTGTTATTGTTGGTTACTCTGAGGGTATTGCCACCCTGGAGCCCCACACATTAGCCTGAAAGACATCATTAAAATTAAGAAAATTGAGGCTAATTTCATGTTAAGTAAAGCTGTCTGTGTAGAAAGTAATTGTAATTTAGTTGCTATTACTCCAAGACTCATTTGCTAAGCACTTTAGAAATTATCTGTCTTTTTAGCCTCCGGGCCTGGGCATGGGGGGCCGCCAGGCCCTGGGGCACAGGGGAGGGAGGTTCTGTGTCCTCCCTGTGGGTCCTTTGATGTCCCAGTGAGGCGTGACTCCTGCACGTTACATAAATGACTTTCAGATAGACTTACTTTTCTCCTGATCCTCACCTGTTAACCATTTTCAGGTATTTTCCCATGTGGTCCAGGCTGCAACAAAATCAATAATAACAGTGTTATAAATCACAGTGATTTTTAATTTTTTCTGTACTTTCCAATTTTGTTTTAACCAGAAATATGGATTGTGTGTGCACCAAATAAATAAGTAATACAACAAAAGCAATAAGCGGACTGTTGAGCAATAAGCAATGCTTTTATTCCCCTTGAATACACTTAATTTACTTTTCATCATCAAAATTTATTTCTGTGACAAGCTTTGTTCAGAACACATGTTTGAAAACATATCTTAATTCCGAAAGGTCGGATCTTAGTCTGATTTTCTTTTAAAGGGGTATTGCCAGTGCAAGCTTCATGTTGAAAGTCCTACCTGCAATGTCTGTAAGCCATTATATTGGAATCTGGCCAAAGAAAACCCTGCTGGATGTTCAGGTAAAGTTTCTTATACAAAATAATTTACTATGCTGTAGCTTCCTCGTTTCTCCACTTCAGTGACTAAACCCACAAAAGAGCTATTTGTTTAATCAGTTCAGTTTGTCTGAAATTTTGTATAAATGTTTTGATGTTTCTCTCCCCATTTTGGCAGAACTTCTGTCATTTTCAAAATCTCGGCAAGAGATTTATATCCTGTTTCCATATGCATTGTGGTCTTCGGGAAGGCAGCTACTTGACAAATGGTTTTTACTGACTTGTTTTTATAATCCACTCTTTCTAATTTAATTTTATTTTCATCTTATGCTTAGACTGAAGCCAGGATAGGAATGAAAAACATCAAGCTGAAGGTGGCTAAGGGAGTGAATATCCTTAAACAGAGTACATTTTCATGTAAACATATCAGTAATGACCTTGACATTAGAACCATTCAAGAACCCCATGACGGTGCGCTTTTGTGCGATAGTGGTCACAGACCAGCAGGTGCTCGTGCTGCTCTGGCTGTCCCGCTTCAGCGGCGCAAACTGACTTCTGCTGAAGCATGCTAGGGAGTGTTGCTGGTGTGGCGTGTTCCCAGGGCCGGGGAACTGTCCTTTATGTGACCGTGGTCCAGGGACGCTCTCTTATCTTCACAGAATGCCAGTGCCACGTGGCAGGAACAGTGAGCGGAATTGGAGAGTGTGGGCAGGTAATGTGAGCCGATTTTTCATACGATACCAGCAGCAATTGATTGTGGAGTTTCTGTGGGAGGGTACTGCATTAGCGCCTCTGTAATTGTACTGTGTGTGGTCATCTTTTCAGACGTTTTTAGATGCGGACTTCCTTGCTTCATATTGCACAAGGAGCCAGTTTTAAATCTTGAAGCTTAGCAAATTCTATAACCTTAATCCAATTTTGTCATCTGGCTCTTTGTGCAGCGAGATGGTGACTGTCACTGCAAGTCCCATGTTGGTGGTGATTCCTGTGACACATGCGAAGATGGATATTTTGCTTTGAACAAGAGCAATTACTTCGGGTGTCAAGGTAAACATGTTGGTGGGTCCTGAGTGAAGCGAAAGTGTTGATGCACAGAGACGCCAGGATGACCTTTACTGTGAAGCCATGGTCTCCATGCAGACTTTCTGACGGGACTGGATTCAAACATTTTGTCCAGGGAATTAGGCCAGACTTCAGTTGACACTATTAGTAATTGCAAATGAAGTTGCTTCTACTTCTCTTCTGCCAGTACACTGTGGGTTTAATTACTAAGAAAAAATCATTGGGACGGGGGGAGTCATTGTAAATAACATCAAGTCTTAGTCATTTTAAAGATACATTTTGTATTATCAAATCATCTTACACTAGATTTTCAGAGATTATGTTGTTTTAAACAATACAACTGTGGGAGCAGTTCTCCCTAAAGCTGCCCATGTCTACCTTGGGCCTCCCGTCAGCACGCACTGCGTATGACGACGCTGTGTTGCTAAGTCGTCGTTAGCTCCTAGGCTACCGTCCCCTTGCCTTGGACACCTGTGTTGGAGCTGGCCTACAGTCACCTCCAACTTGCTGGTGGACTTTTGGGGAATCCTGCCATCTCAGTTTGGGAGGTTCATACATGTTTCAAACACCTGACAGATATAACACAGGCAGGGGAAAGAAGGTCCAGCCACCCTGGGCTCACCGATTTCCACTCCTCCTGGAGGCAGGGAAAGCATCCAGCAGGGAGATGCTTTGGTGGGTAACCGTGCTGTGTCCTGACTTTCAGGGTGTCAGTGTGACATCGGTGGAGCAGTGTCCCCCATGTGCAGCAGGCCCTCCGGAGCATGCCAGTGCCGAGAACACGTCGTGGGGACGGCGTGCCAGCGGTGAGTCTTCGGGAGGGCTCTGCCTGCACTGATGCCGTGGGAGACCCCCAGAGTCCTGTCTGTGCTGACGGTGCTCGGGAGGAGGGACACGGTCCTGGGGGCCGAGGGCAGAGGAACCTGTCCTGTCATGTGAAATGTGGACGCTTGTCAGTGAGTCCAATTAAAACAGGAGGTAAGGTCACCCATAAAAACGTCCCCTTTGCTGGTCATGGAGCAGCTTCACTAGGAAGTTCCCACAGGTACAAAAAGTCGGTGGGAGTGACTAGAGCTGGACCACAAGGTCAGGTCCCATGGCCAAACCTCCATGTAGAAGTCGGAGCATGGAGGAGCCCAGCAGACGGGAGCCCAGCTTCTCCCCTGGGACCCCTGAGGGAGGGCCTGGAGACGCCAGGCGTGTCGCACATGGCAGGGTGAGGGGTAGGAAAACCTCAGAAGTGGGAAAAGTCCCTCATCTCACACGGAAGCCAGTTAAAACGAACCGGAGGAGGAGTGGAGCGAAGTGGAGACTGAGTCCCCAGAAGGACTACAGCAGCAATTTATGGATATATTTGAAACCATGTCCATCGTCATTTTCCCTCAGTGGGGGAAAAACTGATTTTTAGTATTCCGACTTTTATTTATACACTGGAAACACCGTGAAATTCAACAACTTCAAAATCTCGAGCACCTCCCAAATTTCTGCATTATCAACACATAGTAATTCTTTTGGGCGGTTCAGGCAAATCGTGTGCGTTTAGTGTGGCGCCTCTCCTTTCCTTCCTTGTTTTGGCGTTGGAATTCTACACATCAGAGCAGCCCTGCTGTGCTTTCTTCAGGCATTTCTTTTATTTTTTTCCCAATTACAGTTTACATTCAATATTATTTTGCATTGGTTTCAGGCGTAAGCATGGTGGTTAGACAATCATCTACATTCCAGTGTTCCCCCTCCATAGTTATTGTAACATTATTGACTGCGTTCTCTCTGCTGCGCTTTTCTAAGTGGCAGTCACTGCTGGGTCACATAATAAAAGGTATGTGAAGGAGGATGCATCTGTAGATTTGTTTTCCTGCAGACTAGCCAGGCTCACGACGGACCAGGGGAACTTTGTGAATAGATTAAGAAACATTTTTCACCCATATGCTTTACCTGTTTCCAGCCTCATGTTTATAAAGAGAGCTTGTCTCCTGCCGAACCAGCTTCAGCTTTTTCTCCTTCCAGCTATGTAGGAGAAATAATGCTTGTGAATGGGAGTCAAAATAATGCATGTGAATGGGAATTACACTGCTCACCTCGAGGCAAACATATTGATGTTTTACATACAGCCTATACATATATATAAAATTTAGAACAGGCCCTTTGATTTAGTGGTAAATGATATCTGAAATAAAAATATAACAAACCAGCAACATCGATACCACACCACCTTTCCTCTAGGTTGGTAAATCTTGTATCCTTTTGTCCTATGTGACTCTCCAAAGTTTGTATTACCTGAGCATTTTTCGTTTTTCTTACAAGTTTAAGAAGCATTTACATTCATTTTTTTCCCTAAATAACTTCATGGTAGTAAATGTAATATACAGGATGGGGCAAAAGTAGTTTTACAGTTGTGAGTGTGCAGAACATAGTTTATTTTTGTATTAGTAGTTATTAATTATTGTGTTATTTCCATGCAAACAACTGTAAACCTACTTGTGTAAAACTTTTACAAGTACCTAAAAGTAAACGGTCCAGGAACAATCTCCATTCTACCATCCAGAGACAAACTCTTTTAATATCTTTGTATATTTTTATAGGGTTTTTCTATGAATAAAAATTAGTGTTATATTTTTTACATAATTTGTATTAATTCATGTGATATGATGAACATTTTCTATTAAAACTAGTCTTCAAAAATGTTAATGGTTACATAATATTTCATAATTTCTTTATTTAATAATTATTGTACATTTTTGTACAAAACAGTATTTACATCGTTTCCAAGTTTTTGCTATTATAAATATTCTTTTATGTTAATTCTTGACATTGTATATAAAATCATTCTTTAGAATATATTCCTGGAAGTAGAATTACTAAGTCAAGGGGTATGAACATTTGTAAGGATCTTTGTAAATTACCTCCAGAAAAATTGTAAGCATTCCTAATTCTACTTCCAATATAGAAACATGCCCTTTTACTTCCTTTTACTAAATGATATTTATTGCTTTAAATAACATGGGAACTGTTATTAGTTTGTGACTGAATTGCCAAAATGTGTCATTTTGAAGAACTTCATGTAGTTAGTTTGAATTTCGAAATGTCACACAAGTGTGGAGTATTTTTGATCCTTCTCTATGATTGCCATTGTTGGACTCTTGAAAGGAATCTATTTATAGGCATATAATTAAAGAGAAAACAAAGCATAGAAAAGTCATTCCAATGATCAAAATTATATGTAAATATAAATCTAATCTATAAATTTAGCATATAAAATATTTTATGTCTTGTTCACCATTGTATCTGTACTGCTTAGCAACACTTCCTGACACATCGATAGTCATGTTTGTGTAATGAGTGAACATGACTATGTAAGTGAATGAATTAATGTAGAGTAAATAACCTAATTTGACTTTGCTAAGTTGTTGGCAATTGAGAGATGCCTCAGTTGAGAATGTTTTGAAGGATGCTACCGCCAGGTGTTGCGCTACCACATTTCACTGCTTGGAATGAGAAGGTGTTGCCTGCGCTTTCTGTGCACGTTCGCAGAAGTGAAAGCAGCAGTTCAGAGAAAAAGCCGTGGGCCTCTGTCATTTCCCTTGGGTAATGCACTCTGTCGGTTTGGTGGGAGTTCTTCTAGCAGTAGCTCTTGGGATTGAAGGCTATTCAGATTATCAACAAACCCAACTTGCTGTACCCATGTTTCCTTTTTGTTTATGAAAGACCTGAAAACAACTACTATTTCCCGGATTTGCATCATATGAAGTATGAGATGGAAGAGGGCGCTGCACCTAACGGAAGAGAGCTGCGATTCGGATACGATCCCCTGGAGTTTCCTGCGTTCAGCTGGAGGGGGTATGCCCAGATGACCTCTCTCCAGGTTTGTGGACAGGAGGAAAGCGCTCGTGGCAGGGCGGCCTGTGCGCTCCCGCCCACCGCGCTCCCAGTGGGTCTCCCAAAGGGTGGACGTCCCCGCACTGATCCCAGGACGATTTTTCTCCTGGGAAAGAAGTCTATAAATGGGGTTTGGGGTAAGGGTGGACTCTAACCGATAAACATATATATCACTTTCACAGTTTCTTGTTACTTTAATTTGGTTACCAAATAAGAAGATGAGGGGATTAAAAAATGGTGCTTATCTCGATACTTTTTACAAGAAATTTCTCAAGCAAGATTAGGCTATATTTTAACACAAGAGACCTTTTTTTTCTTTAAGCCATTTGTGGAAAATAAAACTAAGTTGACTTAAATAATTTCAATAAAGCTTCTGTTGCTAATTTTTGGCCAATGATTTTTATTTTTACTTTTTAAAACTCTGAATTACTACATATAAACAGAAACTAAGATAAATGAGGAATTTTAGTGAGTGTTATTTAATTTTTCTTTCCTGCATTTCTCCTTTCCTTCATTCTTCTCTGCTGTATACCTCTCTCTTGGCTTTGTATTAGAATAATTAAGGAATTTATACTTTACCTTTAGAACTTAATATTTATCATGAAAAATGTCCATTATCATTGAAGCAATTTTGTCCTCAGAATGTCTCTATGAGGGTGGTCTCTTAAGCATTCTCAGTGGAGAAATTCAGAATAAAAGAGGCAAACTAATGACCAGGGCAACCCAATGTCCTTGCAGATCCAGAACCGTGCTTGCTATTTCTCACTTGCACTAGAGAAACTGGGACCATCAGCCCCCGCTGATTCTAACACTGATCTTGCCTGGCCAAAACTCCCCATCCAGAGGATCCAAGCAGTCCTGAGGATCTTAAGACACCTCACTGTTTGCTCCTTCCCAGATACAGCAATTCAGTTTCTTCAGTTCCCTGGTCTTACATCATTATTCAGAAAAAAAGCAGTGGATTCCACTGAGTCGTCATAACAGGATGTGAATGAATGAGAACCTAGTATGTACGGTAATTTTAGTTAGAGGACCTTGGTGGTATTCCTCAAATCACCACTGACTTTACACTGTTCCTAATTCATTTTTGCATTTTTATTTTCTTACTTGGAACCACTGTTTAAAGATGAAATTAGTCAAATCGAGAGGGCCAGCTAGAGGTCTGCAGTGTGGGTTGGCTGCAGCTCCAGCTCCCAGGACAAGGGATGTTACCTATTCTGTCTTTTATGCCACAGACGTCTTATTCAACAGCATCCCCTGAGTGTTAACCACAGGAGCCAGGGGAGAAACCAGAAGAACCACTGACTTGGAAATTGCCAAGTTTCATGACCTTTCCTTGGACCACAGCTGGATTTGAACACATAGTCTGTGGTTCAGACTTAAAATAGTCTACTCTTTCCTTCAACATCATGGACTCAGCAGCTCTTGCAGACCTTTGTGGAAGCACCAGGGCTGATGGGCAACAGGGCCGCCCTACACACACCGGTCTCTGAAGGCCCTATTCTTCTCAGATGGGGATTGAGATAAATTTCATGTGACTTAGTAAGCATATTTTAGTTACATTCAGATTTCATCACTAATGTGTTTGGGGTCTATAACCTCCCCTCAGCCGAACAATTTCTGTGACCACTTAGAAATTTTGTATGTGAAGTGGACCCTGGAGTGGTCTCTCTGTAGGGGTGGTGGTGTTAAATTATACACGTCCCTTCCGTTCTCTTCCACCTTTTTCTTCTCCCAGCGGCTGGTGCTTGCCTCTGTCACTGTGGCTTTCCATCTAACTAGTTCATCTATATTCTGCTCTGTCTGCCTGATTCCAAAAAGGTCAAAAGAGGATCTCAGTTGCTGAGGGAGTGCATTTTCACTGTAACTGTAATTGTAAGTGATTTAATTTATTGTTAGGCCTGCTTCATTCCATCTTCCACAGAGTTGGTTACCTGCTTGTTGAGTGGGTGTGATTGTGTGTATTTGTGTGTGTGCAAACCATAAGCCCAGTGGTGAAACTTGAACAAACACACTGTTTGTCTAGGATTTCTTTTAGATGGTTGTCTCTTCTATACTTTATGGCTTTTGGTATTTTTTCAGAATGAAATAAGGATCACGATGGATGTGGGGAAGTCAAGTCTCTCTTTGTTTCGTGTTATTTTGAGATATGTTAACCCCGGGACTGAAGTGGTAGCTGGCCATCTAACTATTTATCCATCCTGGGCTATGACGGGTAGGTAGATTTTCAAACCTCTTTTTCATTAAGAAATGATTAACTAGTGAAACATTCTCTCCAGTGTTCACAAAGTCACCTCCTGAGCAAACATTACGCCAGTTTTGTTGTCTGATTAGAACAGTGCTCGAGGTGCCCTGTCCTCTGCTACCTTTTCAATTCCTAGATGTTCTGCTTATTCACATTTTGCTCTTAAATTTATCATTAACTCTCGTTGTAAAATCAGTATAATAACCTTGGCTGGACTCCATGGATTAGATGTCGCCACTGGGCAGAGCTCATTTATAACTCATTCCTGGTCTAGATTCTCCCATTGGTTCAGGCACACCGAAGTTAGTTCAAGGAGAAATGCATGAGGATAGGAATTTTAAGATGAAGCCCATGAGAGCTCCAGAGAGGAGCACACCGCCCTTATTCAGGGCCGAGGATGACAAGGGCTGAGGGAAGCGCAGTCTGAGGCAGATCTCACCGCGGTCGAGAGGCCTGGCCGTAGGTTCTGCAAGGGGTTAGGGCTTCTGCCCGTCCTGGGAAAAAGTTCCAGGAAGCAGGAGGAATCCTACACAGACACCAAATGGGCCAATAGAAATCTAATTCAGAATAGAAGTCTAAGTATCTGTGTTTAGCACCCACAGCAGATTCAGACTTGGGAGAAGAAATGACGCTTCCAAATTGTGTCCGCCAAGCTCCTGAGGCTGGAGGTTGATTCACTAGTAACCAACAGGGGGACCTAGCAGGCTTGCTTTATCACTTCCCCAGGATTTGACAACCATTTCTCCACATGCTAAGAGCTTGTGAACCAAAGAGGGCTGAAGAGGAGACAGTGCTGAGAGGTGTGGTAGGTAGGTAAATTGCCTAAGCACACGGCTGGACTTGGTAGATAAGTCTCAGTCTTCAGATCCGAGGCTCTTTTTAATAGACCCCACTGCTTCTGACATGACAACTTCGTCAGCAATTTGCCCTCTTTTAACTTGGACAGTTGGAATGTATTTTGGTTTGTTTTCTCCTGGAACACTGTTCCTGAGTCCCCGTGTCTGAGTCAGGAGCCCCAGGTACGTCTTCCTATGGTAACTTGTCCCTTCTCCTGACACCACTATCCACACTGTACCGAATTCTCCTGTGTTCTGGTCTGTAACCCTTCACCTCCCCTGTCCCCCCATGGAGATGCAAAGGCAATACCAGCTGTGTTCACTGCCTCATTTCTAGAACCTAGTTCCTGGCCTGATACACAGTGGGCCTGTGTTTGTAGAACAGGAGAGTGAATACAAGGACTTGGAACAAGCATTTCTCCTGAAGAAAAAGTCTCATTGGACTCAGATACAAGTTTTGTTTGCTTCTGAACCTTCTATAGAAGGCTTATTTGTTTTCTGTTTTAATTTATTGATTTTTAGAGAGAAAGAGAAAGGAAGAGAGAGAAAGAGAGAGAGAGACAGAGAGAAACACTGATTTGTTGTTCCACTTATCTATGCATTCATTGACTGATTCTTGTATGTGCCCTGACTGGGGATTGAACCCTCAACCTTGGTGTATCTGGATGACACTCCAACCAACTAAGCTGCCAAGCCAGTGCTGGTCCTTTATTTGTTTAATGCAGAAGAAATCATTTTGTAACCCTTTTTTAAAATGTCAAAATAAATGCATGTTCTCCAATAGAAATTAAAAATTTTTAATTATGTATAAACAAAAAGGAAAAATAATTTAATATCAAATGTAATATATTGAATGCTTAGAGACTACAGAAGCAAATACCCCCCACCCCCAATCAAGGAAAACATCTGTGATATTTGGTACATTTTGCACAGGTTTTTTTTCTCATGCCTGTTTTTAAACTTACTTGAAATCATACTCGATCTGCAGCTTTTTAGCCTGCCTCATAAACTTCCCGCACGTCACTGACTGGCCCCATATTACCCACCTGACGGTCACACCTTAAGTTACTTTCTTTCCTGCACTGTTAGATCCTGAGCGCATTTCCACTTCTTTTCCTATTTACTGTTGTGCAGTGGTGGCAGTCCTCACCCAGAAGTTCCTATCTACTTTTTAAAACACTTACGCAGGATAGATTTGAGAAGTGGAATCATTGGGCCGATTGGTAAGAAAGTTTTTAAGAGCTCTGAAATCGTTACAATGGTTTCCGAATAGCGGTAGCACTTCCCCTTGCTCCTGAGTGCTGCCGGGCTGCTGGCTGTGTGCTCACCACGGGCTGCCACCACCGAGGACCGCTTCTCCTTGACAGGCGAAAGTTGCCTGATGTCCTTATTTTCATTTTCATGTATTTGACTGCTTGTGATATTGAGTGTTTATTGTGTTTATCTATTTTATTTTTCCTTGTGAATGGTAATTATATTTCTTTTGACAATTAAAAAATGGGCCAAGAACTTTTCTAAGTAGTTTATTTGTAGTAATATACTTAATCATTTAACAAATTAAAAAGTGACTTACAATCCCAGCACAGATAGCCACTGCTAACATCTTATCAACTTTTCTAGTCTACTTTGCGCATATGCATTCATACAATTAAAAAATAAGATCTGTACATATGATCAGTAAACTATCCTGTACTTTTTCAGATGTAAACTGAATGTTCAAAACTGATTATCTAAAGTCATAAAACTGACTGACAGAAAAATGCCCTAAACAATTCTTTTTATTTCTGATAGGTGTTGCTCAAAGCAAAGAGATTATCTTCCTGCCAAGTAAGGAGCCAGCCTTTGTCACCATCCCTGGAAATGGTTTTGCAGATGCGTTTTCAGTTGCACCAGGGACATGGATTGCTTGTATTAAGGCAGAGGGAGTCCTCCTGGTAAGTGATAGGTCTAAGTGGAAAATCTCCCCTCCACCCCAGATGGTCCTATCTGCTGTGAACCACAGTGCCTATAAGATATCAAAATCTATAACTGGTTCCCTTTTAGACACAGGAATCTATGGTGACATTTGCCCTCATATGACATCATGACATAGGAACCAACTTAGAATTATCTTCTGTAGTCTTCCAGCCAGCTTCTCACAGACAGAAAACATACAAAATTATAACTCAAAATGACATGAAGTATCAAAATAAATGTAAAACCTTAATGAGTATATGTCCTGGCCTTTGAAAAGTTTCTTTGGGTTTTTTCATCATGAATCAGAAGGGCATCTAAAAAAATCAGCTTCTCTGAGAATTGTGCAGAACAAATCAGAAGAAGCCAGAGAAGAAAACATCCTAAAATGAGTGAAGTTCTTGCTGGTGGAAAGAGAAGAAAGAAACTGGAAGAGCCAATGCTTCTCTGTGACGTCCTTCCTGCCTTCTACCTTAAGTGCAGGCGAGAGTCTCACCAAGCAGATGGCCATGGTCGAGGAAGTTTCCATCAAGTGAAAGCCTGTGTCCTTGAACATCAATAGAATAGACAGAGAGCCGTGGGGAGTTGAAGGGAGGAAAACTGCTGAGATACTGCTCTTTGATGTCTGCTTTCTCTGTGGCAGGGTCTTTTCACAATAGAGTCTTTGGCAATACTTGGTTTCATGCACTAAGAGGGGAAAACATAAAACTTTTCCTTTTGTTGCAACCCCTTTGATTGGCAACGTTCGCAGAGCGCAGGCAAGTCCCTTAACTGCAGGCCAGCCCCAGTTGCTTTTTCTGTACCAGGGGGGTGCTGCTTATCCTTTGGGTGCTTTCCAAATCTGGGTTCCCACACAGACAATGTGAAGGTTTCTTTTGTCCGTTCTGTCCCTGTTTGTTTTGCATCTTCTTGGTAGAAAGCTTTGTTGCTTTAAAACAGTTTAAGATTGTTTCACAGATGCTGGAAATGGGGAGGAGGAAGCTTTCATTGAGGCCCATAATGGGTACATAAGGTTGGACTAATGGAAAGATGAAAATTACCATAAAAGTTAACGCCTAGGCATGGAAGATTTTCGTGACATTTAGCCAGTGCAATTACGCAGTAATTCATATGTATCCTTCCATATTATGATTCCTATTTTCAGAAATATTTTATCAAGTATCTATTATCAACCTTCACTGTTCTAGGATCTAGGGAACTATAAAATAAAGAGGAGATATGCTCCCACCTAAGGAAACTTACTAATAGAACAATTACAATTATTAAAATAAAACCCATTCAGGTAGTAAGACCATTGAGCTGGACCACTGAGTCCCCTGAATCACCATCTGCTACTTCCTCCTTCCCGTACATTTCTCCTCTTCTCCATTCTAGACAAATTAAGGGTTCTGAAGAGAGAACAAGCTTTATGTCCTATGTACGAGTCTCTCCACAGTTACGAAGATTCCCTCCCTCCTGCCCTCTGCAAATTGGCGGTGACATCAGGATTGCTGCAAAGCTGTCAAACCATCCACCACTCGGAAACCTAGCTGCTCTCTGTCCTGAAGAGCCGCTAGCTGAATTCATGCTGTGGGCTTTGCTTGGCACACTCCATGGAACATGTTCTTCCTTTCATATCCTAAGGCAGGCAGTAGGCCAGTTTTAGTCTGTGATTCACCAGGATCACAAAACACCACCTTTCCCACCAAGCTCGGCGAGCTGCTCTGGTGTGGGAATACAAAGCCGAAGTACGTGAAATGCCACTCGGTGTTCTGTAGTGATGAAGGCACCAGTGTTTCAAAGGAACATTTATCAATGGACAGTGATCACCTTTGTTTATTTATGAATTAGAAACAACCCAGAAGAGACAGTGAAATTTCCCCTGAGATTTAAAAATTAGCAGGTCCACCCTGAGGCACTCGTCTCCCAAGCTCACAGCACCTGTGTGAGTGACTCTGGGCGTTCTGGTGAGTCAGCGGCCAAACAAGCAGGTGACGTGGAGTTTAACTGGTGAGCTTCACCTAGGTGTTAAATTAGCTAATATGTTTGGCTATTTTATTTCTAAAATGGGGCTACCATCAAAGTGAGTAATTGTCCTTTTGGCCTCATTTCCTAGGACTACCTGGTGCTGCTCCCCAGAGACTACTATGAGGCCTCTGCGCTGCAGCTGCCCGTCAGAGAGCCGTGTGCCCACGCGGGACCTGCCCATGAGAAGTGAGTATGGGCAGCGAGTGTATCATGGGGGCCCTCTGATTTAGGACACTTTGGTGCAAGGGTTTGCAATAGGTCTTAGGGTCACAACTGCAGCAAGATGCTTGGACAATTATTTAATTGTGTTTTTTTTTCTCTGTAGCAGTCAACCATCTCTCACCAAGAATCACAAAGCACTTTGCACACAGTAGCTGGTGCTTAAGAGTAACTTCCACCCTCTAGCATGTGGAAGTGCTGATGCATGCCCAAGTAATGCCCTCAAGGCCATGCTTCCAGTGAGGGGAGGAGCTTTGCTTCTTCCATTCCTCATGTGGATGGAAACTTGCTGCCAATTCCTGTAGTGGGTACTCAGTAAGAGTGTGTTGGAAGGATGATGAATGAATCAACTGGATAAGGGTCATTGGGGATGCACTTTGATGCCCTGTGTTTTGTTCTCAGTTGTAACTGTTGTGTTTTGTTGTTGAAGTTGCTTGCTTTACCAGCATTTGCCCGTGACCCGATTCCCCTGTGCCCTGGCTTGTGAGGCCAGACACTTCCTGCTTGATGGGGAGCCAAGACCCTTGGCAGTGAGGCAGCCCACCCCCGCACACCCAGTCATGGCGGACCTCAGCGGGAGAGAGGTGGGGCAGCCTTTTGTTTACTGTCAAAGCTATTGCTACCTCCTCATCTGTGTCTGCTGAAAACCCTTGGCTTCGACTGCTTCTCAAATTCAGGGGAACCTGGAAAGATTTCTCAGACGTATTAATTAAAGGTGTACGGAGTTCTCTGATTTGGGTTAGGGCTGGGTGCTATACCACACTGAGCCATGATAATTTGTCTTGGAGCACTTTCTAAACATGGCAGAAACATGGGCAACCACAGAATCTTCCCCTTTTGATTCCCGGAACTTTTAGGGAGGCATCCTGTTCTACCTGATTCAGGGCAAGATCTCTCTAAAAGGCCTCCAGAAACTACATCTTACCCTAAAAGGACACAGTGCTCACTGACTGTTCAACCCCGGAGGTTAGGCAATTTGTAACGGCTGAATTCCCTGATTTCAGAACCTGGGACTGCTGCACCTGCAGGCACCTCCCTTGCGGCTCAGAGGACAGGTTGCTGCAGGTCTCGGCGTCACTTTTATTTCAGGAGCCTCGCGACAGCTTGAGACTATGCTAATTTAGGATTTGAGTTAGAAGTACTGTTCATCAACAATAACAGTGAGAGCCCACAGCGCAGCACTTCAAAATTAAGTCCGTGCACAAAAACTTCATTGTATTTTCATTCCTTGCTTTCCTCAGCATTCTCTGTTCTGTGCCTTTGAGGAAAATGTTCATTTAGGGAGTTAAATCTGTGGAACGAAACTATATATGATATTAATTCTCCCTGAACATTTAGATGTGTACCTTTTTGAAAACTACACTCCTAACATTTTCAAGATAGCAGTTGTAGGATTTTAAGGATGTTCTTAAGTTCCGTCCTCATTTTATTTTATTTCATTACAATTTTTATTTTACAAAAATAGTTAATAGTTGTAACAATTAAAGCAATATAGATATGCAATGCGTAAAGAAACAATGAAATGATCTTCCACTTCATTCTAATATTAAATTAGTCCACTGTATCCTTCCCTCTCCATGCTGTGTGTGTACACACACATACATACATATATATCTACATACATATGCATATGTGCATGCACATTCATACATGTGTATATGTGTTCCCCAAACAGCAGGAGGTACAGTTGAGAAGGTCTAGCCTCCAGGAAGTGATGCTGATGATTCATGAGGAAGTGTCCTTGCCTCAGACTTAGCCCCGAGCCACAGCACTGAGTTACTGTATTTGTATGATGCATAAAACTAAGCCCTGAGCTGTCCAGTTTTCTTTAACAGTCTTTTTTACAGTTTGATCCAAATGCTTACAGACTTGTGCTGTCTAATGCAGTAGTCACTAGCCCTGTGTGGCTATACATATTTGAATCAATTAAATTTTAGTAAAGCTAAACATTCAGTCCCTTGGTTGCATTAGTCACATTTCAAATGCTCAGTAATCATGTATCTAGTGGCCACCCTATTGGACAGACAGATTATAGAATATTTTTGCCATCACAGAAAGTTCTGTTGGATACACTGTAATAAACCATTATGCTAAAATGTAGAGACCAATGGTGTTAGAAGAAGTCTTAGAAGTCATCTGATTCCCCTACCTGTGAAGGAACCCTTTTTATATTATCCTTGTAAGCTATTCATTTAGCTCTGTTAAAATACTTACATAGATGGAGGACTCAGCTTTTCTAGAGGTAGCCTGTGTCATTTTTAAATAAGCCACAATTATTACAAAGTCCTTTTTCATATTAAGCCCAAATCTGGTTCATTATAATGTCTAACTTTTGGCCATGATAAGCCACCTGGAAAAATGAGAGTCATCCTCCCTTCCTTTGGGTGGTTGAGACACCAGTAACTAGCTGGGAAACCTCCCTGGGCCTGAATTTACTAGCATACAAAATGCAGATAAGAATAGTAGCTACCTTATAGGTTCTATTCAATAAGGTCGTCTCCGAGGGGCTCTTGCTGGGGTGCCCAGCACACAGTGGCTGCTCAGGAGCGGTTAGCCATATTGCTATTAATGTGTTCTTGTCAGGATTCCGGGCTGAAAAGAAAAGCAGCCCACCAAATCTAGCTCATGTGAAGGGCTGTGGGGTTTTTTTGTTGGTTTTCTTTTCTTTTTGTTGTGTTTGTGTGAAACAACTTTTTAATTTCCATTTTCTGTTTACAAAAAGACAGAGTAGGGAGTGGGGAGGCAGGAACAACACCTGGTCAGCCCCAGAGCATGGAGGAAGAGGCCATGGCCAACGAGATTGGGCCAGACCGCTCTTCCCTGCCATTTGCTGGTTTTCTAAGAGGCAGAGAGGACTGGGAGGGCTCCAAGGTCAGGCACCGAGTGGCTTCAGGTCTCCCAGAAATCTGCGAGGGGTAGAGCTCCCTGGTTCTGACAGAGGCCTACCCTTCTCTCTGTGTGATCGTCTGTTCACCTCACCTGCCACGAGTGGCCTCCTTCCCCTGCCGACAGCTCTGTCTCACACACTCACCGGGAAGGCTGCTCTGGTGCCATTTCGTTGTTACCTCCTAGTTCTGGCATTCACTGCCACCTGCCTCTCCCTTCTTCATTCTCTCGGAGAAAGAGAACTGGATAGTTCATCTTTTCCAGTCAGACCACGCCTATTGTACACCTCTGTCTCTTGCAAAGAAATACAGAACTAGATTTTTTAATGTTATAATCTGATCATTTCTGTTTTACAGTGTGACTTTAATCCATTTATATTTGTGGTGACTGCTAGCATACTTGGCCTTATTTTTATCATCTTATTTTGTTTATTAGCTTTTTATTTACTCTTTTTTTAATCTTTTTTTGGATTTGTTTGATTGATATAGTTTACTCTGTCTCCCTGAGTGTTTGGTAGGTCAAGATTGTTTTCTGATCTTTTAGTGATTGCTTGTGACATTTCTTATTAAAGTACCATATTTTGGCCCGGCTGGTGTAGCTCAGTGGATTGAGCGCGGGCTGGGAACCAGAGGGTCCCGGTTCGATTCCCAGTCAGGGCACATGCCTGGGTTGCAGGCCAGGTCCCCAGTGAGGGCCATGTGAGAGGCAACCATACATTGCTCTTTCTCCCTCCCTTCTCCTCTCTCTGAAAATAAATAAATAAAACCTTAAAAAAAAATAAAGTACCATATTTTGCTGTGTATAGTGCACACCCATGCTTTTGTGCGCATTATACACAGGATTGTTATACCCATTATTATACATTAGTATGTATATATTATGTATATATATTATGTATATATAATGTATATCCTTATTTTTCCCTTAAAAATTTGGCAAAAACGTGCACATTATACATGGCAGAATACAGTATAAATTTTTCCACTAAAGTCTAAAGTTAATCAGTAATTCTGTTTTCTTTTTGTACTTGACAAGACTTTAAAACGTTTAGTTACCCATTGTAAACCCATGTCCAACTTTCTGTTGTTGTCTAGAAATTGTATTTTCACCCTTCCCCCAGACCTTCAGACAGAGCATAAATTTTATCTCTGTTCAAATACATCACATGTCCTCCCTTCCTTCCTCCTTCTTTCCTTCTTCCCTTTTGCTCTCCTCCGTTTCTCCTGGGAGACATCTCTCCTGGAGTTCTTCATCACTCTTCTTTACTCTGGAGGTGGCGAGGCACAGCCATCGCCTGAAGGTTCCCACCACCACGCCACCATCCCAGATACACTTTCCACTCATTGTGTTGGATCCTCTTTTTCCTGAACCTGGGAACTTTCCCTCTCTCTAAATTTGTTTTCTCATTTTGGTAGATGTCCTCCAATGGTTTCCTGAAAAAGCACACATAGGAGGCGCATTTTTTTTGGAGACCTCACATATCTGAAAGCACTACTTCTCTATTTTAGTCTCAGTCTTGACTTTGCTTTGGTTACACATAAAATTCTAGATTAAAAATCATTTCTCTCCAAAATTCTATGACATTTCCGCACTGATTTCTAGTTTCGAATGTTGCTGTTGAGGTACTACATTCTGATTCCCAATTCCATGGATGCCACCTGCTTTTTTTTTTTTTAAGCTTTTGGGGTCATCTGTTTCTTGTTTTCTGAGGTTTCACAAGGATGTGCCTCGATATAGGTGGTGTGTCAGTCACCTATGGTGCTGGGCTCTTAGCAGACACTTTCAGCCTGGAAACTTCCATCCATCATTCTGGGACATTTTCTTGAGTTATTTCTCTGATAGTTGATTTCTTTATCTTTAATCCACCTTTCCAATTTCTTTATCTTGTTTTACACTTTGGGAGATTTCTTTGATATTTTCTTCCAGCCTGGCTCCCACACACAGGGACACTTAGGTTTCAGCTTTTTCTGATGTACTTAGTTAACATCATTTACTTTCTAGCTTCCAAAATGTTTTGTTGATTTCTCCAGTCTGTTCTTTTCCTCTTTCCTATTCCCTTTCTCCTTATGGGTTCATGACTTGAAGAAATTGACTCTTAACTTTTGTGGAGTTCTGAGAGGAAAGATGAATAAATATGTATATTTAATTCATCATGTTTAACCAGGCAGTTCTAAGATGGACTTTTCTTGAATATCTCCACTTGTCTTCATTTGTCTTTCTTATTCAACACACCATCATCCTGTATAAGGATCTCGGCAGTAGCCTCCTAGTTAGCTCACCCACACTAATTCTTGCCCTTTGCACCCACCAATCCATTCTCCACACTACGGGCAGCATGCTCATTTTGATAGAAATATCGAGTCATCACTGACACTCACACGTACATTCCAATAACATCTTATTGCTCTTAGGATAGAGACAATGAAAATTTAATGGCCTATAAGGCTGCTGCTCTTGCCTCCCCATTTTATCAAACTTCCCCTTGTGCTCTGTCCCTCAGCTCTGTGGCCTGCCTTCACACTCTTGGACTGGCATTACAACCTTCCCTACAGCACTCCTGCCATCGGGTGACCTCCTGCTGCGGTCGTTCCCTCTGTCTGCATCCTCTTTCCTCCCGCGTGGCCTTGTCCTCCAGCGCTCAGCTACCTTATTGCTTCTTCAGGAGTCTCCCCTTTCTCCTCATCTCCCTGACTAGCTCTTGCACCCCTTGCAGCACCTCTTCCAAGCGTTTCCCATGTGTGTAACATAGCATCGTATGTACCCAGTTATATAACTGATTAAAGCCTGTCTGAGGGCAGACCCGCTCTGTCTCGTTTCCCATTGTACACCCATCACCTTGTGACAGGCTGGCACAGAACAAGTGCTTAACAAGCATACGTTGACCAAATCATTTTGAACCCTCACTGTGACATCAGACATGCTAGTTATCTTTGCGTAAGCAGCATATTTGATGAGCCCGCCTTTTGTGTCTTTATCCTGAAACATTGATAACTAGATAAGGGCAGTCTGTGCCATAAAATTGGAACGATTCCTCCAGGTTCACACTGGTTTTCTTTAAGTTCCCTTTAAAAAAAAATAATAACTGATAATAACCAGCACACAGTAAAGTTTCCCTTTGCCATCTTTTATGTCTTTTCTCTGAGTTTCTCAAAACCCAATTTTACCATCAAACATATTCAAAACCCTTCCTGCAAGTCTTCCAAAAATCATACCCATAGGACTCAGAGTGGAAAAAGTAATAGGAATTTATAATAGTGCTATGATAGAACTGGCAGCCAATAATAACTTCTGGGAGAAAGCTCAATACGTCATTGGCCTGTGTGGGGGGTGCAGACAGACAAGCCCTTGTTTGGAGATGCCCAGGGGAGAAATGCTTGCAATAACCTCTCCACATGGACGAATGGCAGCATCGTACTTCACTCTGCAACGTGGAAAAGTGGTGTGGGTAATCCACATTTCCCCCGCCCAAGGGAAGCCTTTCTATTATTTAAGTGATAGAAAAATCACTGTGGAAAATGGCGGCTGTGTGGTTCAAAGCTGTGCAGAAAGAAGAGTAAATGTGAATTTCCTGAAGGCAAGGAGCTGGAAGATTTTAATTAAATGTGGCAGAACTTGGCTGGGCCTGAGCTTAGGAGCTGAAGTGAGTTAACCTGCTAAGGAATATAGTTCTAATGTTGGCTCAGGCATCACATATGCACATATGTTTGACCCACGAGTTCTGTTTCTAGGAATCTTACAGATGTGCTAGCATAATGAGATATGTGCATGTGTACATGTATATGGGTGATCGTATGACATTATCTATGTTATGGGGGAAATTAGAAACAACCTGAGTGTCCATGAATAGGGGCTTAGTTATACAAACTATTTTACATTCGCATGATGGAACGATAGGCAGCCATGAGAAAAGTGAAGTATGTCTGCATGTATCACCATATACACACAAAATACCATTGAGGAAATAAAGCAAGTCACAGCCAAAAGCGATCACCGTTATGATCATTGCTGTTTATACAGTGCTTACGACATGCCAAGTACAGTTCTAAACACCCTTTATGTACAAATTTATTGAATCCTCACAGTGGTTTTAAGAGGTGGGTGCTCTTGTTGTCCTCATTGTTACTCAGGAGGTCACTGAGGCACACTGCTCGAGGTCACTCAGCCGGAGGCAGCATGATTCCAGATTCCAGGTTCTTAGCCAGGAGGTGAGGTCAGGGACAGGCATGCTTTTTCTGTAAAGGGCTCGACAGGAAGTGCTTTGGTTGTGTGGGTCCTACAGTCTCTGTCGCAACCACTCAGCTCTGCCATGGTGGTGCTAAAACATCCACAATTGCCTGTTTTGATAACAGTTTTTCTTTTTTCTTTTTTTAAAATTATTTTATTGTTGTTCACTTACAGTTGTCTGCATTTACCCCCACCCCCAACCCCAGGCAAACCCACCTCCCTCCCTTGGTTCCCCCCTCCCCCTTGGTTTTGTCCATGTGTCCTTTATAGTAGTTCCTGAATACCCTTGTCCCCATTATCCCCTTCCCCCTCCCCTCTGGTTACTGCCAGAATGTTCTAAACTTCAATGTCTCTGGTTCTATTTTGTTTCTCTGGTCGTATTTTGCTTGCTTACCTCACAAGCATCTTGGCTGTGACTGATCTGAGTTCCCCAGTAGCTGATCTGGCCTCGGTGCCTTCGCTCCTGAGTCCTTATACAAAACCTTTTAACATTTCATATAGTAGAGGCTGTGCGATGATGTAGTCCTTGAACTTGACCTTATCTGAGAAGCACTTTATCTGCCCTTCCATTTTAAATGAAACTTTTGCTGGATAGATTATTCTTGGTTGTAGGTCCTTGCTTTTCATGATTTGAAATATCTCTCTCCAGCCGCTTCTTGCTTGGAAGGTCTCCTTTGAGAAATCCGCTGACAGTCTTATGGGGATTCCTTTGTAGGTAACTGTCTCCTTTTCTCTTGCTGCTTGTAAGATTCTTTCCTTATTCTTAATCTTGGGTAATGTAATTATGATGTGCCTTGGTGTGTTCCTCTTTGGGTCCCACTTCTTTGGGGTTCTCTGAGCTTCTTGGATTTCTAGGAAGCCTATTTCCTTTGTCAGATCTGGGAAGTTCTCCTTCATTATCTGTTCAAAAATATGTTCAATTTCTTGGTCTTCCTCTTGTCCTTCTGGCAGCCCTATGATCTGGATGTTGGGTCATTTACAAATGTCTCTGAGGTTCCTGAGTCCCTCCTCATTTTTTTGAATTCTTGTTTCTTCCTTCTGGTCTACACTATTGGTTTGAGTCCCAGCTTTCTTTTTTTCTCTATTGGTTCCCTGTAGATCATCCCTCATTATCTTTATTGTGTTCTTCATTTGTTCATTTATTTGTGTCCACCTTTCTTCCAGTTTTGTTAGCATTTTGATTACCAGCGTTTTAAACTGAGCATCTGATAGGTTGACTATGTCATCATCCGTTAGTTGTAATTTGTTCTGATCTTTCATTTTGGCCATTTTCATTCTTTTTATCTCGGTGCACTTGTCGGATTGCCGGTGCCTGGTAACCTGGGTCGCTTTTTTGGTGACATTTCCCCTGGGAGCGGGGCCTGGGAGGGAGCAATGGCGACTGCCGATCACCGTGGACTCCCGTCACCCCTCCGCTCCCTAGTTCCCCACTGCCTTTTCCGCCAGTCTCGGCTCTGCTGGCTCCTACTGGCCTCTCCGGAAATGCCGCCGGCCTGCGGGGTTCACCCGTTGTTCAGGGTCGTGTTTTGTTTAGGCGCTCCTGGGGTGAGTTCCTCCAGGCAAACTGCCTCTCATTCTGCTCCTCCACTTGGTTCTGCCCTGCTTACCAGCCTGGATGTTCGTCCTCTCCAACCTCCTGGGTGTCAGACTTCACTTCAGTTCGTTTCTGTCCGTTCTGGTTGTTTATTTTTTGCTATTGCATTCGTTGTTTAAACTGTCTGGTTGTGCGGGCGGCGAGTGTGTCCACCTACGCCGCCATCTTGGCGGAAGTCCCAGTTTTTCTTTTTCTTTTTTTCTAAGATTTTATTTATTTATTTATTTTTAGAGAGAGGGGAAGGGAGGGAGAAAGCAAGGGAGAAACAGCAATGTATGGTTGCCTCTCACATGGCCCTCACTGGGGACCTGGCCCGCAACCCAGGCATGTGCCCCGACTGGGAATTGAACCAGGACCCCTTGGTTCCCAGCCCACGCTCAATCCACTGAGCTACACCAGCCAGGGCTCTTTTTCTTTTTTTTTAAGTACATACATGTGCATTTCCAGACATAGGAAATAGTTTGGGAGTATGAACACCAAGCTATTGTTTATCATTATCCCAGGAGTATACTGTGTGTATCACTTTACATTATTTGCATTGGTATAATTAAAAGTTCTTTTTCAATTAAAGAACAGTTAACGAGCCTCAAGGCATACTTCCATTCCTCTTATCTCTCATTGGAAATTTCTTTTTACTTCAAGTTGTGGAGTGTCTTTTACGTTGAGAAACACGGCACATATATGAGTAGAGAGAGTATAAGCTCCTAACTATAGGGTTGCCAGGTTTATGAAATAAAAATACTAGATGCCCCATTAAATTTGAATTGAAGATAATAAATAATTATGTGTTGTTTATCTGAATTTCATGTTTAATGGAGCATCCTGTATTTTATCTGGCATCCCTACCTGTACATCACCTGCCTTACAATGATGACATAGAAAACTATTTCCAGGTGTCTGCTCAGCCCTGTTTTCACCATTGCCTATGTAAACGCATCCAGTACATTGTGCATCTGTCTGCTCATGCTCTCACAGGTGGAACTGCACCTGCAGCTGCGGGTCCCACAGGTCGGCCACTACGTGGTTGTGGTCGAGTATTTCACAGAAGCAGAGCAGCTGTCTGTGGTTGACGTGCATGTGGAGAGCCCTGGGTCTGTCCTGGCTGGCCAAGTGAACATCTACAGCTGCAAGTACAGGTAATCAGTCCTGCCCTGGGTTTTCTTCTGTAACCCAACAGTCAGGGGCTCAGCTTTGGAAACTTGGGTTTTCATCTGGATTGGAAAGTTGTTTTCTTTTTGAGGCTGATCTTGAAAAGAAGCAGGTGCCTAGTGGAGTGATCCAACATCATCACCCAGTGGGGGTATGGGGAGGCTGCTCTGTAGGCAGTGCCTTGAAAATGTTGAGTTTTCCTGAAAAACTGTGTGTTCTACTTACCATTTTGGCTGAGATTCACGTGAAGCAGAACAACCTTTATATTTTATTCTCTGACACCCCTGAGTGGTGCAATGAACACGGTGTTCTCACATCAAATCCTGTGCAGAGTGCATGGGTATGCGGCACAGGGAACGGTCCTACTCTGTCTACCTGCCTTCCCAGCATGCCCTTCAGAACTGGAGATTATTAATGTTTGATGATTGTCAGGTGACAGATAATTTGATGAAGGATTTTAACATTTCATTCTGATGTCCATCTTTTCCAAGAGCTCTGACAAGGATTTGTTATTGTTTTCTTGGCATAATATTTCAACATATAGACAAATGTTCAGAGTATGCTTTAATTAAGGAATCAGTGCAAAGGATGTTTCCATGTGAAGTTAATTGTATGTTCTACTTGCCATTTAGGCTCTGGAAGTCAGAGGCAGTGGGTGGAGAATGGCAATGAGCCCATCCAGTTCATGGCCAAAGCTTTGAACATTGTGTTGTCTCTACTTTCATCTTGCTTATTGTCAAACCCAAGATGACCTGAAGTAGTTGGATATTTTCTCTGTTTTTCAAATGAAAGAACTTATGGAAATAGTTACTTTTAGTAGCTTAGAATAGAAACTTTTATGAGACTTGACAAAATGGTTATTGAATTAACATCACACTCTCAGCAACCCTAAAAAAGAAACTATGAAGGCTTTCTTCTTTTAAAAATCTTTTTAAAAAATCTAATCTACCCCTTTCTCTGGGGTAATGATTTAAAAAACAAAGAATACAATCATATTTGGATTTTTAATTGGAGCACCAGATGGACCAAAAAAGTTCCCTTGAGTCTTCTTTCATTATTTGAAAATACTAGTTTCATCCATAGGTGACATCAGCAACCACTGGAATGTACACTCCCAGATGGGTGGGTCACCTCTCTGCAAGAAGTCTGGTGACTGTTAGCCACAGAGCCTGAGGCAAGGCTTCTTCATACCCTGTCTGTCCAAGTCCAAGCCCTAAATCAGCTCTCCTCCCAGGTCACGTGGCCTGATCCCTACTCCATGAGACACAAAGTAGACATGGCTAAGAGGACACAAGGAAGCATTCCTACAGACCCTGGTAACCCTCTGAATTATTTCAGAAGAGGCTGAAAATATCTATGCCAAGCAGAGGAGTGGTTTCAAAACCAAAGGAAGAAAGGACACCCTTCCAGGATTCCATAAGCATTGTTCCCTGACCTTTGTCTGAACAACACGTTGAGGGAAGAACTGCAGGATACTCAGCAGATTATTTTGGCTCTGGACATGACAGCATCAAAGTTCTCCACTACCAGTCTCCATGACATGAGTTCCAAGACAGTATTGTATTAGACCAGGAATCACTTTTATGGTATTTGACCACTCCCAGGAAAGCCCCATGGTATTTACTCCCTTGTCTAAAATATTTCCTTTTTCTCGGCTTTGCCTGTCATGTGGACTAGTGAAAATGAACAGGCTACATATTCTGGAGTCCAAAAATATGAAATTGGAAAATGTATGACCCATAACAACCTATTTCAAATGACAAGTCCTTTCAACATCTCCTGCCGAGGTCTGAACATTTACCACCGGCATGTCTCAAGTGAGAAAATAGTGGCTCTAGTGGGAATACCATCTTTCAACATAGTCCTGTGATAAATCCAATCTGCCTTCCATAAGAGAGGTAATCATTAATGATTAAATCAATTCAGTTATTACTGTTAGTTTAGTCTTAGTAAGAATTTAACAGAGGATAAGGATAATCTAAATCTAAGTGAATCACTTAACTCATTTAACTACCAGGATTATGCTTGAATCCAAAAGGAATGCATTTTAGTAGACAACACTCATACCTATGCACACTTGAACAAAAAGGAAAAGAAAATGACTGTTTATTGAGTTTCTAATCTGTGCTACAAACTGTGTTTAGCTCTTTATATGCTATCTCATTTTAATCCTCACCCCAAAAGTCATTGCATAAATTATCTCAAATACAGGGTGGGCAAAACTAGCTTTACAGTTGTGAGAATGTGAAACAGAGTTTATTCTTATATTGTTATTTATTATTTATTGTATTACTTCCCATACAAATAACTGTAAACCTACTTTTGCCCAGAGATGGTCATTTTGTTTTAGTATGTCACTCATTCCAAATTATATTTACAGACAGAGAAGTTGCTATAGAGTATGAAGTCAGAAATATCCCTCAAGAAATACTTCCTTTTGGGTTTTATCATTACAATATATTCTTGGTTCAATACTGTGACCTAAACTCTGCCTGTGGCCTCATGGGATGGAGGGAAGGTGCACCACTCATAGAAATGAGGAAGGAAGGATGAGGAACAGAGTGGGCTTCCAGAGGCAAACTCTGGGGATCTCACCACATTGTGTAAGGCAAGCCACCCTCACTGATGTGGCATGAGATGGTGGTTGCTAGGCCAATGGGCAACTTTAATTACCAACAGTACCAAGGATATTGGTAAATTTTCAAGAAGCCTGTGTCTTAAAAATCAGACATACTGACCCCAAGGCTCTTTCTTCCAATGACTAAACAGCGTATTGAATGCATATTCCATTCAGCCAGTGGAAAAGGTAAGCAAGGCGTTTGGCCCTGAGAGGTGCAGCTGGGACCACTGTGGGAGGTTCTTTTCCCATCCTGGTGAGCTGCATCCAATCAAACTCATGGTGCAGGTAAACTCACTGTTGCCCACGGGAGTACAACAGGAGAAACTGAGAGCAATCAGCCACCCCACAGGAAGACAGAACGTGAGGGAGAGGAGCGGAGCCAAGCTAAGAAAACTGTTTCCTCTTGCAGTGTCCTCTGCCGGAGCGCAGTGACTGACAGCAGGAGCCGCATCGCCATTCACGAGCTGTTAGCAGATGCAGACATTCGGCTCAAAGCACATCTGGCCCAATTCCTTCTGGTATGCCCATTAGATTTGAGAAGCATTCGGTTGATATCTATGTTTTTAAAAAGCTTATTAAAATTTTGGCAGAGTTTTTATTACATTTATAAAATTAACCCTGTGAAGAATTGCCAGTTTATGATGTTTATTCTTCCTACCTAGAAATCTGTCTTGCCTCTTCTTTGTTTGAGTCATTTTTATAACACCCAATAAAGTTTAATCATCAAATCTGAGCACATTTCACAAAATCCTATTTCATTAATTTTTATTCCATGTTACTATTATGAATGAAATAACTTTTGTCATTATATTACCTAGTTTATTATTGTTGCTGGTGTAGAGAAATGCATTTGTTACTGTTTATATTCTTTCTCATTTTACTATTATAACTATTAATTTGATGGCAAATTCCTTCAGAATTTTAAACTGTAATCACTTGGTATTTTTCCCAGACTATTTTACCCTATTTCAAAAAGAGCATTATTCATTTAGTTTGATTTATACTATTAAGACTAAGAATGCCAAGTTCCGCAGATTAAGTATGCTTCATGGCCACCCTTTTAGTAGCACAACTTAAATGTTGAGGATTATGATAAATAGAGACAGGGAGGCCTGGGCTGGGAAGGGGTGATCAGATTTACAATAAGTGTCTCTGAGAGCATAGGATTATCTAAGTACGAAGCAACTTCCTGTTACTGATGATACCAAGCACGCATCACACCCTGGAAAATGCCAGGCAGCCTGTTCTAATGTGTCTTAAATGTTTATGCTTGACAGTATTAAAACTTTCGAGGTTTCTCTAAAAAGTACCTGGAATTCAATTTTTTTAAATTACTCTCCAAGGTATATAATAATTTAAGATTATATTTTTAAAATTACAAATCTCTTTTTAAACATAACCACCCAATTGAATCTTAGCTTTTTCATCATTGGAAGTTATAACGGGGCTGAATCTTCATCTTTGAAGCATAAGTTTGTCCTTTTTGAAATAGTCAAGTATCAATCAGAGTCAAGGCTGATAGAATTATAAGGTCCATGAGGGCAGGGATGTTATCTCTCTTGGTCTTGCAGGATCCCCCCAGACTCAGTGCCTGACTTATAGTTGATGCTCAATAAAAATTTTTGTCCTTGCTCTGAATAGAATTATGGTCAAGGTGGTAATTCAGTCTTGATTTAAAATGCAGTCTGTTAGTAAATTAAAACCTGAGTTTCTTGTATGACTCAAAAACTAGCTCCGGAGACAGTTCCTTCAACGTAACCCAAATGTACCTGAGAAGTGAGTCATCTCCTACTAAGAAGGATAATTTGCAGCAGGAGCAGCCCTCACTCTGCCCACCACCCCACCCCTCTCTGCCAAGGGGTCTGGAAAGCCAGCATCAGCTCAGGGCAGGAAAGAAAAAAAGGCACCAAAAGTCACTGACAAAGAATTGCTTTTGAACTTTCATATGATTTTGTTTACTTATATAATTAGTCCAAGAGCACTTTAGTCACTGGCCTTGAATAACAGTAAAAAGGGTTTGTTGCACATAATGGTGCTGTAGGGAATAGCAATGCAGTTTTTACTACTTTAAAATAACAATTACAGTTTCTCTGGATGAATTTTTTACTTAATGTCTTTTTAAAAGCATGTGTTTCACCATGTCACTGGTTTTGCTGATAACTGCAATTTACCTTTTTGCATTGTATTTGCTTGACAGCATCAAATTTGTATCATACCCATTGAAGAATTCTCAACTGAATATTTGAAACCTCAAGTAAAATGCATTGCCAGTTATGGGCCATTTGTTAATCAAAGGTAATATGTTTTCTTCCTTGGTCCCTTATTTATGCTCTGAGTGATACTATAATGCTTGTAAATCTTGAACTATATACTTGACCTCAAAAGTGATGATAAGTCAAGGTGCTAAAGGCTGGAGATGAATTTAAAAAAACAAACAGGCAAATCATTTACCCCGGAAGTCTTTCCAGAATCCCCTAACATCAGGACGCTGACGTGGGCAGTTACTCTGTGTTCTATTTTGAGCTCTCTTTGTCCTGATCCTTTAATCCTATGTCTGAGGCTCTTCATTTAAAAAGCCATGATAATAGTGACCCACCTCAAACTGTGTTATGAGAATTAGCTAATCAACACTTATTGAGGTTTTGGTAGAGTTGTCGTGATATAGATTCAAAAATAATTTATAAACACAGTCAAAATGTGTGCACGTGGCTAGAACTGTGGACTACCAAAGCGGTGGAATCTGGAAGCGCCTAAAGAAGTGACGTGTATTTGCTCTTTTGTTTTTACACAGTTTTATGTCAACAGTGATGTTTAGAGGGGTGAATAATAATGTTTCATCCCATTGATCTCATTTAACAATTAATTTTGGTTCCGGAAAGGAAAGTTCCAGTAAGTTTCTACACAGTTTACCTTCCCTCAAAATTAAGGTTTTTTCTTTCTCTTTTAGCTCATGGTCTTGAGAAGCCGCTGGAATACACTGGCCAGTGTAAAGATGGCCAAGCCTTCTGGCTCCCCCGACGATCCTTCTGAACCTCACAGTCTTATGCTTAACATCTATATCTTCACCAATGGGCAGTTTTCCCTTTTTAGGTTACTTTTAAAATAAGGTTTTAAAATATTCTATTTTCCAGGGCTGCTTGCCTCTCTCTGTCCCCCAAAACTCCTCCAGCAGCATTCATTTTAGATGTCCCACGCAATGGATCTCCCCCTCTCCTGTCCCAGGATCCTTCACCTTCTCCTGATGTTGTTACTGGTGTCACCTTGAAGGCACCTCAGGTAGGACACTCCCCCAAATGTGTTGTTTCTAAACCAGTGGTTCTCAAAGTGTGGCCCTGAACCAGCAGCCTCTGCATCACCTGGGAATTTGTTAGAAATGCAGATTCCCAAGGCCCATGTCAGAACTACTGAATTAGAAACTCTGAAGGAGGGGCCCAAGGACCTGTGTTTTAACAATCCTCCCAGTGAATTCAGATGGAGGATTCCAGATGTGCAGGCAGCTGGTTAATCCTGTCTACCATCACACCTTCCTGATGCTCTCTGTCCCTCCTGCATCTCGATCTAAAGCATCGGCAATTTCTCGTGGCCCATCTTGTGATACCTCATATTTTCATGGGCTATTGCTATCTAACATTGTTGAGTTTATTGTCTTCCCAAGTTGGAGTATAAGCACTTTTAGAATAGCTGCTGTGGCTAACAAGTTTTTTGTGTCACCAGCTGCACAAGCTCCACGCCTTGCAGAAGAAAAATCTCAATAAATATTTATTGATTAATCATGTAGAGCAAGAAGATGAGATATAGTAAGAGAATGCAATTTTTTTTCACTGTAAACTACAAAGTCACAGACAATGTTTGTTTTGATGATATTATATCCTTAGAACACTAGAGATGGTTTGTGTCCATTTTCATTGAATCAATTAGGAAATTAACAGATCTGAGAGAGAAAATTCAGCGAGGTCTCTTGTGGGAAAGGAAACTGAAATTAGTAGAGGAAATGAATTGAAATCAAGACAATGGAGTGCTAGTCCTGGTTCTGTTACCTAGTTAATGTAGGGCCTTCAGTAAGTTATTTGCCCTCCGTGAGACACAGTTCTCCTCTGAAAGATGAGGATCAACTTCTGTTGTGACTGGTTTTCAGCGTGATTGTGTGGGTGTGAGGGGAGGGGAGCGGAGTTCAGGGTGAGGGATCCGTCTCCCATGGACTAGAACTTCCTGCCTGTGCCAAGGGATGAGCACCTGGGCTTTCTGATTGGCTCATCCAGGTGTGGGGCAAAAGGCAAGAAGGTGATGATGGCCTTGCAGACTGTCAGTGGCCAAACATGCAAAGTGGAGTCTGACTCTTTATTACATGGTTGCAACTAGCACTTGAACACCATGAACACTCTTGAACAGCCTTCCGGCAAACATAGGCATTTCTCTTGGGTAGGTATTTAGGACTGCAAGTACTCAGCTGTATGTTCAACTTTGGCAAGACTGCCAGTGTCCCAAAGTGACTACGAAATTCCACTCTCTCCAACCATTATGGTTGGACCACAGTCGGTCTGTCTGTTCTGCGGCTGAGGAACATTTGGGCTGTTTCCTGTGTTTGTGATTACAAACAAAGCTGTTGTAAACATTCCAGTGAAGGTTTTTACTTCACTTGTAATACCTCAGTTTTTTTGCATTTAACCTCAAAATATCCTGTGAATCTAATTATTTATAGCTCTGCAGCTTGAGGATATTTTTTCCTCCCTTTCCTCCTAGAACCAAGTGACCCTGAGAGGACGCGTGCCACGTCAGGGCCGCTATGTCATCATCATCCATTTTTATCAGCCAGCGCACCCGACGTTTCCTGCTCAGGTGTCTGTGGACAGAGGGCAGCTGCGGCCAGGTGAGCTGCAAGGAGATGGCACCATGGTGGCCTGCATGACTGGGCCTTGCAGTGGTGTGACAGGACCTCATCTTTCTGCCCAGGTGTCTTCCGTGCCTCCTTCTGCCCCCATGTGCTTGGCTGCCAGGACCAAGTCATTGCTGAAGACCTGGTTGAGTTTGACATCTCAGAGCCTGAGGTGCTTGTGACTGTGAAGGTTCCAGAAGGAAAGTCCTTAGTATTGGTGAGTTCTGCTTGTCCCTCAGCTTGCTCTTCACATGACTACCTTGGCCGGCCATTCTGTGTGTCTGTTTGGCTCCTGACAAGAATTCCTCTGAGGAATTGAAGTCATATTTACAGAAACATGTTTAAATTTGACAGTTATCTTTTACCAAAAAAAAAAAAAAAAGTATGTGACAATTAAAATCAAGTGAATTTGGAAAACAGAGAAGTAAATAGGAAGAAATACTCTCCTGCAAGAAGCTCTGGTGAATGAGCACTTCACTCTCTGTCAGCCCTTCCTCGCTCCTCCTCTGACTGGTCTCTCTCTGAAGCATTTGACTCCTTTGTTCTTAAAACTTCCTTTTTGTGGCTTCCATAGCTATGTTCTCTTGTTTTTCCCCCACTTTCTCCAGTGCTTCTTTTGTGATTTCTCTTTCCTGTTGCCCCTATAGGTTGCCGTCCCTCGGGTAGAACCCTGAGCTCCTTGTTCTATCATTTCTCTTCGGGTAACATCCTGTGTGCCTGCTGATTCCTTCTGTCCTCTGTGAGAGCGACACCCACATCTGTGAATTCATCTCTGATTTTGCCTGGGCTCCAGACCCAACACAGGACCATCTGCTGCATATCTCTGTCATCAGAGATCTCACAAGTCCCTCAAGCTTAGCCTGTTACCTGCACAGGCCCAGGTGCCCCTACCTTGTTTATTTACCGTGGTTGATGGAATCACAGTCATCTAATGTCCACAAAGCCTTCCACAGAGCCAGGCAGCATTGCCCAGGCCCTTCTCTGTTGCCCTCTAGTCCTTGTTCTTGCCTCCTTCTCTCTTTGAGAATGACATCTTCCTAAGGACAGGGGGGCCAACTTTATTTATTTTGTCTCCCCTGTGCCTAGAGAACCACCTAGCACATGGTTGTTGGCAAATGTCTATTGAATGAGTAACATGAAACCAATAGTCTCTCTGCAAGCTGTACATAAATGAGCAGCTGACAAAGACATTTGAAATTTCCTACAGCATTTGTTATTAACACAGTCTCATTTATATAGGCTCAGAGAACCAGTCAGGACTTTTTAAAAACTGGGGCTACAATAATAATTCATGATACGTGTCTGATATGGTATAAACTTCAGGGGCAAACCATGGTATGAGTTTCCCCACTGGTCCTGCCATTTTGGTTTGCTCACCTTTAAAAATACAAAACAGCAACCCCTGTAGATCCAGGGGCATCCCAGACATGGATCCCATGGGTCCTGAGCATCCTGACAGGCCCCTGCTCTGCCCCCAGCTCTCCTGTCCCTGCCCAGCACCCCAGGCTCCTGCTCTCTGAGCAGGTGCTCCGAGGGCTCCGCCCTGCACGCATGGTCCTTTCCTACATATGATCACAGACCGAGCCTCTAATACTAGCGTAGGAGTATTCTTGTGATTCTTTTTGCATGAATCCTGTTTCATTTGGTCTTGGGCTTAGCAATAGAGAACACTGATCTCAGTACAGAGAGTATAAAGAATAACGGCAGGTGCACCCTGTGGTTGGAAATCCAAAGACATGGTCACTGTTCCCTTTAGGTCCGTGTTCTACTGGTGCCTGCAGAGAATTACGACTACCAGATACTTCACAAAAACTCAGTGGACAAGTCATTCGAGTTTATCACCAACTGTGGAGGAAATAGTTTTTATATTGAGTAAGTATTACTTTGTGGAAAGGCCCTGGAATACATGAGGTTCTCCCGCATTCCTGCCCACAGCAAGGCTGAGGGAACTGCTGGCACTTGGGTCTCTCTTCTTCCTCTCTGTGCCCGAGGGAGTGGCAGGGAGTCCCAGGCCTGGGGAAGGGGGTGCTCCTCTCTGCACACGTTGTCTAACAGCAGACCTCATCGTGCACATCTGGGCAAGATCCCCACCCTCAACTGTGGTCTCAGCAGAGGTTCACCCTCCAAACAGATTTGCAGGTTGCTCAGGGGTTTCTCTTCCTCTTTGCTGCTTCCTGCTGTCCAACTCAGATCCCTAAAAGATACCACACAGTGTGCCTCCACTGGGAGCCAAATGAGCCCTGATTCCAACTCTCCTTTACCATCTGACTAAGCAAGGAGCGTTGTAGAAAGGCGGACCTCCCCATCCTCTCTCCTGAGTCCTTGAATGCCAACAGCCAAGTGCAGCCCTGAGTATCAGCTCCTGCTCTCTGTGGGTTTCCTGAGGAACCCGGGTGCTCCAGGCAGCCTGGTAGGCAGAAGCCACCTGTATAGAAAATATTAGGAGCAAAGACCCTGAAGTCAAACAGCTATGGATTTGAATGCCTGCTCAGCCACTCTACAGTTCTGTGGCCTTGGGAATGTTGCTTAACCGCTAGTAGCCTCAGTTGCCTTGTCTGTGAAATGGGTCTTAGGCCTAACGTGGTTGCGAGGTAAAGCGAGATGTAGGAAAAGCTTCTAGCATGCAACACTCAATAAATGTTGGCAGTTCACCCCCTCTTCCTCATTATTGTTATTGGTGTATCACTACACATTTAGGTGTAATTTTTTGTAACTGCTTTATTAAGATAGAGTTCTCATATCATACAATTCATTCTATAGGTAAATTTTTAGCCTTTTATTCCAGCCACCAAAGTCCCCACCACCAGTCTTATGAAGTGTTCTAGAGGGGGTGGGTCGGGGAAAAGGGACTGCCACTGGCTGTGAGTGCAGGGATGGAGTGTTCTCTTAGGTTCCCCTGGAATCCAGAGTCACAGTCCCTCCCTAAAGACCCTGCTTGGTGGAGTAGGTGGGAAGGGGAAGGTGGGACTGTTCCTGGGCCCACCTCCTGGGATAGCACCATGGCTTGTTTTTGCCTCCACAGCCCCCAGACAACCTCCGGATTCTGTAAGAACTCTGCCAGGTCCCTGGTGGCTCTTTACCACAAGGGCGCCCTGCCCTGTGAGTGCCACCCCACAGGAGCCCTTGGCCATCACTGCAGCCCAGAGGGCGGGCAGTGCCCGTGCCAGCCTGGTGTCATTGGTCAGCAGTGTACCCGCTGTCAAACCGGCTACTACGGATTCCCTCACTGCAAGCGTAAGTGCACCTTCCAGCCATCTGAGGTGGCCTCTGGTCCCAGCTGGAAGATACTCACCTGGGAAAGGGCTTCTCCAGTTTCACTGGAGGAGACTCACCTGGGGATCCTGTAGAAATGCAATTTCTGATTCAGGGGGCCTGGACTGTGGCCTGAGGGTCTGCGTGTCTAATCACTAATCATTATGCCCAAGCCACTGGTCCATGGACCACACTCTGAGTAGCAAAGTAAATATTTGTGTTTCCCAGGCTATGTGGCCCAATGCGCTTGGCAAAGCAGGTGAGCGTAAATAGCCTTAAGAATCAAAACAATGGAGAACTCAATCTCCTTCCTAGAGGAAGCCTTTTCAGATTTTGCAACCCCACCAAAGTTGCGATAGGAGGAAAGGCAGGGTCAGAGCACGTACCTCTCACTGAACAGGAAGCCTGTGGACCTTTATCTAAGAGCTGTGTGTGTGTGTGTTTGTGTGTGTGTGAAGAACTGTCCTGCTGCCTGAGATGTAGGGGCAGCTCAGGCCACATGGCAGCCGTGAGGGGGCAGGTGTGGTGTAGACAGAGTCCCCATGTGGAGACCAGCCCTTCCCTAAGGGGGTCCTGCTGTTGAGTCGTGCCCTGACCCTGGGCTCAGTGCACTGGGGTGATGTGGAGACCTGGCAGAGGCTGTGAGGAGAACCCTCTGGTGGACAAGAGACCTCACATTAGAGGGTCTCAGTGGAAGCTCAGTGGGTTCCTCTGAGTAGCAGCCTTGGAGCCAGTACAGCGTTCACACACTGCGTCATACCCTGTACCCACCAGCAGCATTTGACGTGGTTGCTCTTGGCCCTAAGAAAGGCCTTTTATATCAACTGTGATCAGTAGTTCTCTAATGAAGGAAAAGTAAGACATTTCTCCCAGACTCCCTGGAAGCTTCTGGAAGCCCTGGCAGTTGGTACAGTCCTGCTCTATAACTCTCACACTGCGTCTCTTTATCCCCTGCCCAGCATGCAACTGTGGCCGGCGCCTGTGTGAGGAGACAACAGGGAAGTGCCTCTGCCCTCCCCGCACGGTCAGGCCCCAGTGCGAGGTGTGTGATGCACACTCCTTCAGCTTCCACCCCCGGGCTGGCTGCGAGGGCTGCAACTGCTCCAGCAGGGGCGCTGCTGCTGCAGCGGCTGGCTCCCCAGAGTGTGACCGGGACCACGGGCAATGCAGGTGAGCTCAGGTGGATGGACCTGTTGGTCCTGTTATGGGAAGGGACGTGCCATCTGCCCACACACCAGTCATTACTTCCCACTTCTCACGGGTTCGAGGACTGTCCATGTTCATCGCACCCAGAAAAGGTTACATGTGTAGAGTAACTTGTCCCCTCAGGTAGGCCAGCAGAGCCTGGGTGGGCAGCTGCCCAGTCGCCTGAGGCCACAGACTGCCTTGCCTATTCACTCCAGTATCATTCTTATTGTGTGTATCAAAATGTCTGCATAAAGTTATCAGTTCCTTGTACTGTGTCACCTTGTGGTGGGCCCCTCTCCATTTGCACTCAGGGACGGGCTCCAAACCTGCATTCTAGGCTTAGCTGGGAGCCTTCTTGAAGGACGGTGCATGATGAAGTCTGACACCCTCAGGCCTGCCTCCCTCACTCAGATAGGCCAGCTGGGAGGGGTGGCAGGCCATATCACTTCTCCTGCCTGCTGCCTTGCCGGCTCAGACGTTTCTCTGCTACATAACCCACTGTGTAATTCTTTCCAGCTTCTTCTAGGAGACCTAATCTAGCTCTTCACCCTCCGTCAGTGCTCTCCAGTGCTGCTGAGATCAGGCTGATCCCCGGGAATTATGCGACGTTGGCATCTAGTTTTCAGGGCAGAGCCTGACCGGCACCTGTCTGAGCCAGTGCCGGTTGTTTGGGAGTGGGGAGAAAGGCAGGGTGGGCAGGCACATCCTGGAGAGCCTGCGTGAGGATGAGGCTGCGCCCCGGAACTTCGACAAGTCCAATGCACAAATGCTCAGAGACGAATGGCAAACATGGGCTCAGGCAGGTGCAGGTCAGGCTCTGCGCTGAAAACTAGAAGCCAGTGTCACATGATTCTAGGTGATCAGCCTGATAGCAGGACTGGAGACTAGCGATGGGGATGAAGAATAGGACCCAGTGTCCTAGAGGAAGAGGCTGGAAAGAATTACGTAGTGGGAAAACTGAGCCAGAGCTTCTAAAATCTGGGCCAGTATGGCAGTAGGCAGGAGAAAGTATATGGTTCCCTACCCACCCTATACTTACTCCCCCCCCCCACACACACAGGCACATGGATGTCTCGGGGTCAGTGTCCCTGTGATTGAGGTGTGAGAGCCAGGAGGGGCTTCTGCTGCTGGTGCTTGTGGGCAGCTGTAGTGTTTTCTGTGTCTTCTGTAAAAAATTACCACCAACTGGGTGGCCTAAAACAACAGAAATTTATTCTCTCACAGTTCTAAATGCTAAAAGTCCAAAATCAAGGTCTTGACTGTGTCATGCTTTTTCTAAACGCTCTAGGGGAGAGTCTGCCCCATGCCTTGCTCTCACCTTCCGGTGTTGCCAGCAATCCTTGGATTTCCTTATCCTGTAGATGCATCACTCCAATCTCTGCCTCTGTCTCCACATGGCATGATTCTCTCTTCTTTCCTTGTAAGGCCACCAGTCATATTGGATTAGGGTCCACCTTATTCCAGTATGACCTCCTCTTAACTTGACTACGTCTGAAAAGGCCCTGTTTCCAATTCCAATGAAGCCACATTCTCAGGTAGTAGGGGTTGGAACGTGAACATATCTTTTGGGGTACAAAATTCAACTCTCTATAGCAGCAAAGTTCACTTACCCTACGGAAGTTCCTTAACCACACCTCAGTTGTTGCCCAGTGCCTGACGACTCCTTTTACTACCAGGAAGGAAGCTGAGTGAAAACTTGAGTCACGAAACATTCCAAGTCTTTAAATCCACAAGTGTGAGTCCTTCCTGAGTCAACTCACTTACTTATTCTTCTCAAACTATGAGCATAAGCTGAATGTGACTTGCACAGAGAATTTTGAGGTGGTATCTAGAGTTTTCACCACAATTTATTAACACACAATATATTTATTTATATTTATAAATATGTTTATTTCATCACAATATATTAGGTTTTGTTCCTTTCAGTGCTTAAGCTGTTCTCTGGAAGGAAGACAGGCACTTAGTTCATTACCGAAGGCTCTGCACTGTGTACATGAACACACCTGTGGGCCAGTGAAGATGTCTGACTTATTTCCAATAGGTTAGTGATGACCGAGGAGAATGGCACCTGGTGTGGAAGCACAGGCTTCCCAGGACCCATGGGATTGCTGCAGAATGAAAGGGTGCCTAGTGCCCAGGGGTTGCTTGCACCTTGTGACTGGAGAAGATGGCTATGTGGGAAGCTCAAAGGACCGAAGTGTGCCAATCATGAGCTGACTAACTCTATAGAAAGCAGAGAGAAGAAGTTGGGTGTGATCCTCTGACTTCATTACTGATCTAGATTTGCTATCCAGGGAAAACTGTCTCCACCTCTCTGTTTCAATCCTTGGTCCAAAAAGTAGCTGAAAAAGTGGCAGAACCTTGTGGTTCTGGTCCTTCCTTTGGCCATGATGCCCCACTTTAGCTGGGCTATTTGGTGTTTCTCTCAGCATCTCCTCTACTCTTCATTTCACAAAGCTGTCTTTGCTCCCATTACGTCTTTTTTTCTTCCACTCTTTCACCAGTGGGTATCATTTTTTTCTCTCCCAGCCAACACCATCACTATGCACTTCATCTTTTCTGCATCTACAAGGGCCTTCTCCCCTCAAATAGCAAATATTTCACAATTATTTTCTTTCACTCCCTTACCATTGACCTCTCTCTTTTTATGTTCTCATTCCTTCCATGTCCCTTTCTTGAAAAAACAAAGCCCTTTTATTGGCAGGAAAGTGATAGTCAGCCATAAACATTTGCTACCAGAGCTCCAGAATATTTGTGAATAAAATGTGTGGCTCTCAATGGAAACATCCACAAGGAAAAGAAGAATTGAATGTTTCTCTCCATGAAGCTAGGAGAGCAGCATTGACATGACCTGCCATCTTGGGTTCAAAAAGGGGCTCATGGGAGAGAGGGTTGGACAACAGCTGGAAGACAGTCAACCAAGACGGAAGCCTTGCTATTGAAATGCTGCTGTAGTTTCTCTGTCCAACACACACACACACACACACACACACACACACACACACACACACACACACACCCCCTTCAAAGCTCCCAAGGGCACCCACCAGACTGGAGGAAACTGTAGAGTTAAAAATGCCTTCAGAAAAGGAAATCCAGGTGTTATAAAAAGGAAGCAGATTGAATTAGGAATAATGGTTTTCACATTAATATATTTGATGAGAAAATCAAAGGAAATAATTCAATGTCTTTATGCGGGATAGATTTGTACAAATCCTTCAGAACAAAGAAAGGTCTGACAAATAAGCAGGGTTAGCAGGGGAGGGGAAGGGGGATGTTAAAATCCTTTACTTACTCAGGGGTGTTATAGCAGGAATCTGGGTGTAAGAAAGGCCAAAAAAAACAAGATTCCATTTGAACAGCAGACTAAGCAATGCATAACCTTGGAAAAAAAAACAAAAGAAGAAGAAAGAAGACCAAAGAGCAGGAGAGGAAGATAAATGAGTGCATGGAAGGGTTATTGGGAAATGAAAGTCCTGGTTGAGTGGGGATCCCGGGATTCTGCAGCGGCCCCAATCACGGCTGCATTAAGATACTTAGAGCCCTAAATACTAAAAACATTATAGTGCTCCCATATATAGTGAAGAATAAAAACTTACTAAGCCTCAAAGTAAATGCAAATTGTTACAACCAAGTTTTGTTTTTCCACAATGACTCCTTGAGTTTTTCTTTTGAAAGCTGAACACCCAGTGAAGAGTTTGGGGCTGGGGTGGAGGGTTAGAAACCAAGTGCATAGGTTAAAGTGAATGATGACCCCAAGGGGAAGGTGCAGACAGACACACAGGAGGAAAGCCAGGTGTGGGTCCTGGAGAGAGTACTGACGTTTGATCCTAGGAGGCAAAGGAACCAAGAAGGAGATGGTGAAGCAGTTTTTCATCAGGGAGAGAAGCAATGGAATTCACTGTCTGAAAACTAGTGGGAGAATTTTAAAAGAAGCAGCTGGTGCAGTAGAATACATTGCTGGGAACGGAGCCTCAAACATAGCTTCTCAATGCTGCTGCCGCAGAAAAAACAACCAAGAATGCATTACAAATTGTAAAATCAGCTAAGGAACCATCTATGATGGAGAGATTTATCATAGTATTTTAGGTAAAATTCTAAGAAGCGTTTAACAAAACTTCACTAACCAATGACGATTAGTAGTCTGGAAAATTCCTAACTCAGGACCAAGACCTATCATATAGTTTTGCCTAAACCTGAGAGCATCACAGGAATGGAAGCTTATCGACCTACATCACACTTAAACGAAGATGTGGTTGCTTAATACCCTAATGGGATGACATATCCATTTGTGATCAAAGTGGATTTGTTTTGAAAAGGACCCTTGGCAGATAATGTAAGAAAAACTTTCAGTTTGCTACATGACTATGATTGTACAAATGGCTCATGATAATCCCAGTGTTCATGCTGAAAAAGCTTTGGATTGCTTAAAAGCATTATTTCTTTAGAAGGTATTAAAGGAAAGAATGCTTTTTTTCACCCAGAAAAATTCCTAAGAAAAATGAAGAGTGTGTCTAGAAGAGAAGAACCTAAAATTTATATAAAAGAAATAATCAAAGATACCTGGAGTTCACAAAAACAACAAAACACTTGCTTTTTGGTTATACAACACACTGTCTTGCAGTTGTACAAATCATCAGAAATTGCAAAGCTTAATAATTAGAATTTTCAAATTTTATTTGACTATAGGTGTTAAACATACTAAAAGAAAATCTGCTATAAATGTTAATCTACTTGAAATGATTTACAAAAATAATTACAGCAATCTACAGTACTCCATCTTTACTTAATGAAAAATGGTGTTGCAATTTTAGAGACAATAGGGAATAAGTAAAGTTGGAGCCATAAAACTGAGTTCTCGATTCACCCTTATCATGAACTAGTCAGGAGACCCTGAGCAAGTCACTTTGCCTTCCTGGACCTCAGTTTCCTAATCTATAAAGTGAAGTCTGGTAAAATGATCTCTAACATCCCACCTAAATTTAAAATTCTGATTATATTTCTTCTTTAATCTCTGATTATATCACAGAAAATATTGCAAAATTGTATTCTATAAATGCACAAAAGTCTATTATTTTGGCCAACTCTATCTAGTTTGAAGTCTTAAAGATGCTTATATTAATCAAAATTTCATTTTTTATAGCAACATAATAATTTAATCAGATATAATAGCAAAGAAAAATGTACATATGCATAGGCTTTGAATAATAGAAGAGAAGGGCCTGGTCAGGTCGCTCAGTTAGCCAGAGCATCACCCTGATTCGCTAAGGCTGCAGATTCAAACCCTGGTCAGGACACATACAAGAAACAACCACTAATACATCGGTAAGTGGAACAATATATTGATGATTCTCTCTCTCTCAAATCAACTAAAAAATAATAATGGAAGAGGAGGTAAGCCATCAGATATTCTGAACAAACGAAAGAACTAGGATATTCTCAGATATTTCCAATCAGTAGCAGAAAAGGGAAACTGGTAATCACTGCCTTTAAAAACTATCATGACGTCAACCACTTTCAAGCTATTGGAAGAGTGATTAAAGGAGATGACAGTTCACCTGGACGTTCAGTGAAGCCACGTGCACACATGTGACCTTTCAGAAGAGCGGTGGTAACAGGAAAAGCCTTTCTGGGCGACCTCTATCACAGCCAGTTCGCACAGATTTACTAAATGTTTGTGTTAGGCGGAGGAACAAAATGCCAGAAAAGGTTGTAGACTTGGCGTTCTTGGAGCAGAAGTGCTTCCAGCTAGGTGTAAATCCATGAGCTCTAACAACTCAGAGAAGCAAACCCTTGGATTCACCCCATGGAATGACAGGAATTGTAAATTCCGGGCAGCGTGCAGGCACTGGGACGCCGTGGCGAGCAGGGTGGGTGGGGATGCTGCCCCATGATGCGGTGTCAAGTTCTCACCTCACTCCCTTTGTCACCTTTCATCTTCGGTAATAACAGTATCTTCCCCTTATCTCTCTGAATGATTCTTCTCTGGCTCTTTCACTGGCTCAATCCCTCCTGCCCCAGACGAAGCGGATGTGTGTGGTGTGTTTGCACAAGGTGGCACCTGCCACTGCCACCCACTCTCTGGGTGATGGCATCGTGTTACTGCCCTCTGTGCCTTATTTCTTCATCTGTGAAATAGCGAGAGTGGAGGCACCTCCTTCTTGAAGTTCTTTACAGGATTAAATGTCCTCTGCAGAAATCCTTAAACAGTATGTGACACACATGAGCACCAACAAGCATTAGCTGATAATCTGCCTTTCTCCCTCTACACTTTGTCCGCTTGAACCCCCAGCCCCTTAGTCTCCAGGCATCAGCCACCCCCGCTCCAGCGGATTCCCACATGCGGAGCTCCAATCCTGATCCTTGAGGCCTGGCATATCCCACCTTCACTGCAAATCAGTTCTGCCTGGGTTCTCTGACTGGCTTTACTCAATTGGCCTTGGACAAGTCCTTTGAGTCTTTGAGCTCCCGTCCCCCATACATATAATGAAACATTAGATTAGATGATCTTTAAGGACTCTTACAACTCCAAATCCTACAACTCTTACTCTGCATCTGAAAGCCATGCCATTGTCTTGCTTTTTAAGCCATTCGTCTCTGGATGTTTAAAAAATTTCTACTTAATGGTGACAGCTTTCTCCCAGTCCTCAAAGCCTGAACTTCCGGTATATCTTAGAACCTACCTCTTTTTCATAAAGCCAGTCAGACATCAACTTCTGGCCAGATATATACTATCCCCCTTCCTTTCCATGGCTCTCTGCTACCTGCTGCCATAGCACCAAGTTCTTTTCCCACTTCATGTTTGAGTGATATTGGTGGTCACCTAATGCCTACCTTTTCCTGGTTTGTAGTTTGAAGTCTCTGTCTCTCTCTTTCTCTCTCTCTCCTTCCCTTTAGTCAAAGAGGAATGTATTAATTCAAAATCATACTGGGATTTAAAATCTGTTTGCCTTATAATTTTGTCATGAATGCATAGAACTATTAGTCTACAAAACTTGAGACAGTGCCGGTAAATGCATATATGTTTATGATCATCATCTTCTTGCATGTGTCTTTTTAAACCATGATGAAACATTTCCTTCAGTTCCTGGTGAATTACTATATATTTTCTTTCTTAAATTCTGCAGATATAACTGTTTTATTGCTCAGACTGTATCTAGTCCCTACTCAAGTTCAGGTGCTGTGCCCTGTGCAGAAGGCACTGGTCCCGGGTGCAGCCTGGGTGGAAAATCTATATTAACCAACAATGACAACGCGGTGTGGCGAGTGCCACGCTGTGTGCAGGCGCAGCGCCACCTCAGTGACATCTCCCTTCGCACGAAAACCTTTCTCCAACACCGACTGTTTCTCTTGTGTCCCACCTCCAAGCACCAGAGTTCTCATGCTGTACACTCCCTGCTTCCTCCAGAAAGAAGGAATCATCTGGGGACAGCCCATTTTTTCTTTGCTGGACTGTCTGAGTGCATTTATTCTGCTATTCACAAGAAGAAAGCAGATGTTATTACCCTGGGTCCGGTAACCTTCAGAGGTGAATGCAGAACTTGTGTGTTAATGAGAGTAAGAGAGAGAGAAGGAGACAGACAGAGAGACTGTATAATCTGTGAGTGGGTGATAAGTACTCTTTTGAGAAGAGGGCCCATAGTTTATGCAGCTTCCAGAAACATCCCGTATCCCATTCCAAGGTTTACCATCCACTGCACTAGGCTGGTCACTCTAAGCAGAACACCCACACCTCCCACCTGCGTTGCTATAGACGTTCTCTGGAGACTGCATTTTTCTTTGTGAGAATAATCTCCGCAGGTACCAGGGAGGGAAGAAGGTGATCGGGATGGGTCCGGGAAGAAGAGAAATGACGGCGGACCTGTCAGGAGGCCTTGCGGGAAAGCTGACTTTGCCTTTTTAGGTGTGATGAGTGGGATACGGGGGCACCTTTCTGCTCCCCTTGGCCGATGTCAAAACAGGAATAATAGAATCAAATACTTACATGTGCACACAGTATTGTTCTAAAGGTTTTACATATTTTGTTTTATTCTCACAAGAATCCTGTGAAGTAGGTATTGTGATATCTATTTTCATTGGAGAAGAAACTCACTTGTAAAGAGATTAATTTGCTCAGGATTCTACATCCAGTAAGTAGCCGAGTTGGGATTCAAACCCAGGCCACCTGGTCCCGAGTCTGTGTTCTTAATCAAATACAAAATCCTTTAATTGAGGATAAACAACTATTTGCCAAAGGCAAGGTTACTCAGTTATATTAAGTTATATTTTTCTTTTTTGTCATGGGCACTGTGGTAAGATATTTTAATAGGAATTAAGAGATGGGTCATCAAGTGACCCATCACTTACACTTGGTGGTAAGTTAATGAAATATTTCATATTAGATTGTACTCCCTATGTGCCATCAAAAAGCACACTTCCTGATGCTTTCTGTAGACCAGCCAGAAAGGGTCGGTGTGTAGATCCCACCAGACTTCAGCTGTGGAGCTCAGTGCCCGAGCTGCCGAAGGATAGGCCCCACCTCCTCCCCTTCTCCCCACTCCTCCAGTGCTGGGCTCCCCAGTTCTGCTCGCAGCCCACCGTTCTTCTCACTCCATCAGGCTTTTTTCTCACCCAGCCTCGGGCTTCGGGTGCACGTACCTGCTAGTGGCTTGGAACTTGCTGCCAGGGCCCTCCTCGGAGCTGAGGCCCACGCCAGCAATTACCCACTGGTTCCCACCACCTCCTCAGGCTCACGGTTCAGTATCCTCTGCTGGCAGTTCTGCCCCAGCAATACCACACTTGTGTTCCCTGCATACAGCAAGCAGCATCCCGCTCTGTTCCTTCTGTCCAGAATGCCCACCCAACATCCACCCCCACGACACTTGACCTTTTAGGCACAGCTCAGGGATCACCTTCCCCATGGAGGCTGGGTCAGTGCTGTCCCTCTGACCCCCCTTTGACCCCGTGTGATACTGTTCACACTTTCACCTCACTGCTTAGGCTCACAGGCCCTGTCCATCCTTGCACCCCCAGAGCCTAGCATGAAGCCCGACCCTCTGAGTGCCCTGCCCATCATGGTCATCTCTTTTTCAGTTGCTGTGTGGCTGACATATAGCATGGTATTACTTTCCGGAGTACAACATGATGATTTGAAACTTGTACGTATTGTGAAATGGTCACCACAGTGAGTCTAGCAAATCCTCGTCACCACACAGAGTTACAGATTTTTTTATGATGAGAATTTTTAAGATTTGCCTGCAACTATATTATACAGTATTATTAACTACGATCACCATCCTGTACATTAAGTCCACATGCCTTATTTATTTTATAACTGGAGGCTTGTGCTTTTTGACCTCCTTCATCATCAAGAACATAATCATCTTGACTTGCTTTGTTGAAGTCTTTTATCTGCTTCCATTCTGCCTCTGACCGTAAGCACCCTGTGGACAGACACTGTGTCTGTTTAGGAGGTTTTGTACAGCCGCTGGTCCGCGGCAGTGGGAGTGGGCTTTAGAACTGTCTGGAGAAGGTGACGAGAACTTTTGCTTCCTTTGCTTTGGGTGTAGGTGCAAGCCGCGAATCACAGGGCGGCAGTGTGACCGTTGTATGTCCGGGTTTTACCACTTCCCTGAGTGCACCCCCTGCCACTGCAACAGAGATGGGACAAGGCCAGGAGTCTGTGACCCGGAGACCGGGGCTTGCCTCTGCAAGGTGAGAACGAACATCCAGCGCCAAGGACATCAGACACCGATCAGTGTGGAAGTTCTTCGTGTGGAGTCAACATAGAATATATGGGAAATGCGACTGACCCATAATAGATTTTCACATCGTGTGTAGCATTTTATAGTCGTTCTCTTTTGATGGAAAAGGTTAGAAGGGAAGGCTCCTCTCCACCCTCTCATCCTTTTGAGAGGCTGCAGCCCTCCTTAAAAATCTGATGACGGGTACAGACCTTCTCCAGAAAAACCAACACAAACTTCTGTCCACAGTTTCAAGAGATTCAAAGGTTCTCTAGAAGCCTATTCCTGGCCCATCCCTGCTACGAGGGGTTTTGCCAGGTGGTAGGAGCGCTCCCGAGTCCTAGCAGATGTTTTGAGGTGGCAGTAAGTGCGACGCACGGAGCCTGCCGTATCGTGAATCCTTCTGTGCTGGTTCCCTACCTTCAAGGTACCAAGGGGAATCTTATAAAACTTAAGAAGTTGTCTGTTTGTGTGTAGTATAAAAGTTTAAACAATGTGGTATAAAAGCTTAACAATTATGCCATGGCTGGTGTGGTTCAGGGCACTTAGTACTGGCCTGTGAACTGAAAGGTCACTGGTTTGATTCCCGGTCAGGGCACAGGCCTGGGTGTCAGGCCAGCTCCGCTGCTGGGAGTGAGTGAGAGACAAACGGCCAGTGTTTCTCTTGCTCCATCCCTTCCCCTGTCTCTAAAAAGAAATACATAGAATATTTTTTTTAAAGCTTAACATTTATCTGTCTTAATGTGTGTTAGTATCCATGTCCTAACATCTTGTATTGGTGTTACATTTGTGCAAGTAGCTAATTGCAGTCAGGGAAACTTTAGAAGGAATGATCTTTTGCTTCATGTTTTCAACAGGAGAATGTAGAAGGTGCAGAATGCAGTATGTGTCGAGAAGGCTCATTCTACTTGGACCCAGCAAATCCCAAGGGTTGTACCAGCTGCTTTTGTTTTGGAATAAATAATCACTGTCACAGTACACATAAAAGAAGAGCTAAGGTATGCAAGGCGTGAGAGTCTTTTTGTTTTTATTTAGTACCTCCAAATGAGGAAGGAAGGAATTGGCACGAAACACGAAGGGTCATGGAAGTTTTTGTACATTACTGTGTTAAAAACATGGCCCTCCCTGTTCCTCAGCCTTTGGTGTTCTTTCCACAGATGTCCTCGCGCTCCGTCCCTCAGGTTGTCCGGTCTCTGCTCAGTGCCTCAGGCTCACGGGGCCCGCCTTCACCTCTCCCTACAAAATAGCTCGCCCCGGTCACTCTCTGTGTGCCTGCCCTTCTTGTGTAGTGTACGCAAGAGCATTTAGCACTTCCTGCCATGTTGTACATGTAGTTCTAAAAGTTTTTTATTGTCTGACTTCCTCCACCACTAGAATGTGAGCTCCTGATTCATTCCCAGTGTCCACAGCAGCATCTGGAACACAGTAGATGCTCAATAAACACACCTTAACTAAATGGACTCTGTTGTTTGTCCCCCTTGTTTCATCTTATCTACTTATCTTCTTCCTGTTTTACTTTCCTTCTCGTGTATTTTACCACATCTTTTCTTTGGCCACTTTTTAGATTAATTCCATGAAACTAAAACTGTTCTTGCTTTCATTATTCCATGAACCAGGAGTCTAATGCTTGCTTTCTTTGTGTAAGTAATGGCTTATATCCAACAAGTATTCAGACAAAGATGATTTTACGTATTTTATTGCCTGCCTCCTAAGACTAGCATAGGCTTGCAATTGGAAAAGCATTAGTTTGTAAATCCACTCTGAAGTCTCCCCTCTTTACCCCCAGGGGAACCTGGGAGCATTATTCCTCATCTGTGCCTTGTCAGTTCCTTCTTTTTCTTCCTCTCATAATTTAACTCCTGGCTTCCTTTGTGATCAGTGAAATATTTAATTACGATGCTCCACTTAGAGCAAAATAATGAGAGAAGACCACTGTATTCCATATCACATTTTGTATGGAAGGAGCTCACCATTAAAATGTGCTCACAGGATTAGCTGTTATTCATATACTTAATTATGTATCATTAGAACATTTATTGGACAGCCGCTAGAAGTCAAGAACCAGGGTGTGTGCTGGGATACAAAGATAAATCCCACATCCACAGGGTCTCTGCCCTCCAAGAATTCTGAGGGCAAGCCAGGAGGAGACACAGAAAGGAAGCCTTGAAGCCAGGTGGCTGCCCTGTGGCTTTTTCTATTCTGCATAATGCAGCCATCACCAAAGAAGTCACTGGCGCATGTGTCCATCCCTTGCTTTTGTGTTCCAGTTTGTGGATATGATGGGCTGGCGCCTCGAGACGGCAGATGGAATGGACATCCCGGTCTCATTCAACCCTGGCGGCAGCAGCGTGGTTGCTGACCTCCAGGAGCTGCCCTCAACAGTTCACAGCGCAACCTGGGTCGCCCCCCCTTCCTACCTGGGGGACAAGGTAACAATGTCCTGTTGTTCTTCCCTGCCTTTGCAGGCCTCCTCCCGCACTGCATGGTCGTGAGCATCATTCACCGGGTGTCTGGAAGAAAGCACAGGAAGTTCAGGTTACTAAAATTGAAGAAATTAGGTTAACTACAACTGCAGCAGAGATGCTGCCCCTCATGGCGGGGGCTGAGACCAGAAGAAACTCATGGACCCCACACACATTAGCTCATTAGCAAAGGAAGTCATGCACCCTGTTTTTCTTGGTTTTTTACTTCATGCCAAAGGAAATAACCATTTAAGTAATATCTGTTGAAAATGGGACATGTATGCTTTTAAATGCCAATGCTGGGAATTCTTTGTTTTAAAGAGGAAGAAAGGCTCCTTGTCAGGAAAACAAAAGCTGAAAGGTGACTCATGAGCTTATTTAAAGAAGCACAAGATTCTGTGGCAGTTCGGCTTTCATTAGCAGAATCACGTGCAGTTAGTTAGACACTCCTTGGGGAGCTCACGCACTAGTTGCTCTTCCCTTGCGGCATAAATTAGTGTTCCAGAGCCCGGCCAGCTGCACTCATTCACAAGGACAGAAGTGTGGTCTGCCTGTAGAAGCAGCATCAGGTGACATACACACCTGGTGCATAGGGCAGAGCTGTTGAGAAGGGATGGATTTCATATGGCCAGCTCAAGTAATGCCATATCTCACCTTCAGAATGACTAAACACTGGGGCCCTGTCGGCCTGAGGTCTCTAATTCTGTCTTCTGGGTGCCGGACTATGGGTTTTGACCTTTGAGTGTGGGGACCGTTGCTTCTCTCACATAACTCCACTTCTCTCTCACATAATATTCCTCTTCACCTCTACATGGTGGTCCCGTGTACTGGTTATCTATTGCTGTGTACTAAATTACCCCACAACTTTGAATCTTCAAGCAACAAACAGTCATGATCTTGCATAGTTTCTGTGGATCGGGAACCCAGGAGCGGATGGCTCAGAGTGGCTCATGAGGGTCAAGATGTCAGCCAGGGCTCTACTCATCCGGGATGGGAGGGTCTACTGCCAAGCTTACTCCCATGGTTGTCAGCAGGTCTCTGCTCCTTGCTGGCTGTAAATTGGAGCCCTCGGTTCTTCATCACATTAAGCTCTCTCTCCATCGGTTGCCTGAGGGTCCTCATGACTCGGCAGCTGGCTTCCTCTAAAACAAGTGATAGAGAGAGAGAGAGACTGAAAACAGAAGCCATAGTCTTTTTATGACCTAAGTTCAGAAATGACATTATCCTCACTTCTGCCATCTCTTGTTCATAGAAGCCAGTCACTAAGTCCAGCCCACACTCAAGAGGAGGGAATTAAGTTCCACCTCATAAAAAAAAAGATAACAGAGAATATGGGGACATATTTTTTAAAACTACCTTAGCCATCAAGAAGGCAATATAATTGACCCTTGAACAACATGGATTTGAACTGTGCGGGTCCACTTATATGTGGATTTTTTTCATCTGGTAAACAGATGACATAAACTTATATTATCAGTAAATACATACCATACTATAAATGAAAGTTCTCTTCCTTATTATTTTCATAATAACCTTTTTCTTAATTTCTTTTTCTCTAGCTTACATTATTATAAGAATAGTATATAATACACACAACATAAAAAATATGTGTTATCAATCCAAAACTTATGTTGTCAGTCAGTAAGGCTTCTGGTGAATGGTAGGCTACCAGTGGTTAAGGTTTTGGAGACCTAAAAGTCATACACAGATTTTCAGCTGTGCAGGAAGTGCCGTTGGCACCCCTAATCCCCACACTGCTTGAGGGTCAACTCTACTCAGTAAGAAGATTCAACATGTGAACTTAGAGTTCTTCCAGGCTCTAGGATCATAACTCTGTTCAGCTTTCTCGGGGCATACATTCTAGGGAAAAACCTCAGTGGATTGGGAGCCCAGAAACGCTGTTCATTCCCTGCTGCAAGTTATCTGCGCTCTCCTGTGGGGAGTTCTGTCCTGCATGCTCCGATGTCATTATTGCCTCTGACTTCCATCCCTCGGTCCCTCCTTCCTTCTTGGCTGGTTTTTCCTTTAAGGGTGGGAGGTATCAGGACCAGCAATGAAGGTGCTGTCAGAAAACTGTGACCGTTCACCTCCTCGTCTCCACCACCACATTACTCATGTGCCCCAAGAGAAGGTCTGTGCCCTGACGGAGTAGTGAAACACAGCCTTGTGCTCGGGAGGATGCACACTCACTCAGGAAATACTTACCGTCTGTTCTCAGGGGAAGTTTTTTTAGAAAATATATTTTCAGTAGTTCATTTTGCAACTGATAGATATTAACCAATTCTCTCAGTTAAATAAGAAACCAATGGCCTAGATATCTTAGAATAGCTGTGGACTAAATAAACACTTTGGTTTAGTAGTCATCTGGAATAAAACAATCTTATTTGTTTGTGTGTGGCTATTATTTTTCTTTATAACAGAATTATTTTTTGCTTGTAAAACTCCATTATGTTCATGTTAAACACTTTAATGGATATAAAATAGTATAATATAGAACATTAGAATACCATCTTCAATGCCGCTCTCTGAGGATGACCACGGTTGACAGGTTGATGGTGTATCTTTCCAGGTCTGTGTTCCTGTGAACTTCCTGCATGGGCTGATGCTGCCACAGTCTCTTTTCATGTTTGTGCTATCGTATCGTTTCAATTTTAGGTTTCCTCGTATGGCGGCTACCTCACCTACCAAATCAAGTCCTTCGGCCTACCTGGTGACATGGTTCTTCTGGAAAAGCGGCCGGATGTGCAGCTCACCGTAGGTGTCAGAACATGACCCACGTAACGGAAGTGACAGTTGCAGCTGGCGCTGATTCGATTTTAGGACGGCTTGATAAGGGGCCTATGAAATATTTAGGTTAAGTCGTTTCTGATATTTTGCAGAAACTGAAATAGAAGTTAGAGCGTGTAGTACCTCCTCAGGGCCCCTGCCCCTGACCGTCTCAGGCCCAAATGGTTTCTCTTTTGTCCTCCCCAATATACTTAGCATCTCACCCTTGCTTCTCATAAGTTCATGTTAAATGAACTTTTAAATGAACTTTTTTTTATGTTTCTGTCTTTCAATTTAGTGTCAGAAACGTTTTTGAGCCCTTCCTGTTTACAAGACCACGTTTCTAGGCTCATAAAGGACAGGTATCCCCTGTCCTCAGATTGTCATCAAAAGGGGAGATAAGAAAAGAAATATGCGAACAGCTGCAATCCATGAACAGCAAGCATGTGAGGCGAAGTCCAGACAAGGCTGTGTGGGGTCTGGGGTCCGAGTGGAGACTTACGTAGCTGAGAGACCCTCAGCAGGCTTCGTGGAAAAGGTTGGCTTTGAGCCAAGCCTTTAAGCATGGGCATGAGAGGAGAAACTCTCTTCCAGTGGCTAAGAATGAGGTAAACTGAGGCAGAGGGACAGTGCTTAATGGGTAGGCAATCCCACCTGGCTGTGTTATCCTTGTGTGCCGGGTCATCGAAGACAAGCCTGCAGGGTTGGAAGGCGGGTGTTCAGTGCTATGAGGAGTAATTCGGCATGATGCAGACAGTGAGAAGCCACTCTGGGTTTTTTTGAGAAGAAAAGTGACCTCACACATTATGTGCCAGACACATAATCCAGAACTGCAATCTAGAAAATTCCTGAGGGAAGGGGCAATGTCACATCCTGCACTGAGTTGCCTCCCATGTACAGTCGGGGTGCTAGAGCCTGAACTGGACTCTACTTTTAGTTTGTATGTCGTGATTAACGCGACGCAGTTCCAGCTTCCTGAAGGGTTTCTGTGTCGTTCCCTGTGCAGTAGGGGCCAGCGAGTCACACGCACCTCAGCACAGGCCAGGGTCTCACATTCTGGCAGGACTTTCACGTCCAGACACTGCCGTGGTTCAGCTGTATATACTGGCAACCAAATTTATTGAACTATTGTTTTAAAAGCTCAAAGGAACCTTTATAAAACATCTTGGAAATGAAGCACCAACCATTTTAGAGTTACAGTCAAAGAAAAAATAGCCCCACAAGAAAAATCCTGTCATGGTAGTGCTCTATTTCGGTTTCTTTTTTTTTTTTTTTTTTGGTAGAGTATTTCAAGTTCAGGCCATTGGCATACCTATATTTTACTGCCAAAGAGCTTATTATGCAAACTGTTAGAATTCACGAAGAGGTGATGATCAAAATTTCCCCTTAATTTCACCTTCAAACATAGAAAAAAAATATTAGGCTCATGAAACATTACTCTGTTGCTTTGTTCCAAACTACTATAATTAAGAGCCTATTGGATCATGTTCCTTAGGTTAAGGTTTTAAATGATTTGTGATCACAGATAATGCTCTTCTTTCTGCACCACTGGCTCTAATGAATTCCTTTCGGGTTTGGTACTATACCAGAAACGCTGGGACGTGTGTGTGTGTGTGTGTGTGTTTGGGGTGGGGGTGCTGATGGTGGGCGCTGACTTCCCCATTGTGCCCTGTTAGGAGACACTCGTGTCTCTGTAACAGGGAGTGGGGTGCAGAGGCTGAGTGAGCAAGGCCGGGTCCCAGAGGGTGAGGGGTGTGGGGCTAAATCCCCCTCCAGGGGCTGGCCCTGCAGGCTGCATGGGGGGCCCTGACAACCTTTCTGTCTGTCCCACCCCCCAAAGCACTTTCTTGCTACCACTGTCAGCAGTAATGGAGACAGCACCTCAGGTACTGACTACAAGGCATTGTTTATAAATTTTTCCCCATCTCTTTAGCCACTTTCAGTCAGGAGAATTTGGGGGTTTCCTACTTGTGAAATGCACTGTATCAGGTAGTATTACTCTGGTTCCATGTCACTAATCATCTTGCCAGTCAGTTGATTCCCCAAGAATTGTATAGAATGTAATGCAGTCATAGAAATTTGTTCTTAGCTCAACTGTGAACTGCAAAACACCCCAGCCACAGCATTAAAGCATTTGTGGTTTTCTTTCAACAGGGTCAGCGCATGTCCATCATCTCTGAGGAGCCGAGTGACCCGCGGCCGGACCGGCTGCACCACGGCCGGGTGCAGGTGGTGGAGGTGAGTACCAAAGGGAAGGGTCCCTGGTGGCCTCTCTTCTACAACTAACTCCTTTCCAACAGTCATGCTGTTTAACTTATTTTATGAATTTAAAATACTAATTACATTAATCAGATTAATATACATATAATTTCTATAAATACATTTAAAATATAAATTATATAAAATATACAGCATTTCAAACTCACAGGGCTTTGCTTGTACTATTTTTGTGGCACTGAGGACTGCCTCTCCTGTTTTATAGTTAAGTGTCCTCATCTGATAAACCCTGTGAGTGTCTAAGAGCGACGATTGTCGCTCCCTCTCATCCTCAGTGCCCCTCAGTGCCTGGGTCTGGTGAGAGTCCAACAACTGCTTGGCGTGAATGGATAGAAAGCCGCAAATATGTCTAACATCAAAGAAATGAGTAGTGTGGATAAACAAAGGAAAGCTCATTGAATCACAAAATATTGGTCACAACTACTTGGTCCCAACTGTTCCTTTTAGTGTTCCATGTGTATTTCCAAATATTTTCAATGCTTCAAGGTGATACTTTTTCATGTTCCTTGAACTTGCAGACTTCAAGGTGTTACTTTTTCAAGTATCTTGAACTTGCAATAATTTTTTAAAAGATTTTATTTATTTTTAGAGAGAATAGAAGGGAGGGAGAAATAAAAGTAGAAAAACATTGATGTGCAAGAGAAACATCGATCAGTTGCCTCTCGCACAGACCCAATCGGGGACCTGGCCTGAAACCCAGGCATGTGCCCTGACTGGAATCGAACCAGTGACCTTTTGGTCTGCGGGACAACACCCAACCCATTAAGCCACACCAGTCAGGGCTTGCAGACATAATTTAACATTTCTGTGCAGATCCTTTGTATAACAGAAAACTATTTGCAACAAATGAAACAAAGTGTTGATACCTACCATAACACAGAAGTGCAAAAACATACTGAGTGAAAGAAGCAAAAGATCACACACCGTGTGACTCGTTTATTGAGAGAGGTGACGCCAGCAAAAATGGTGGAGTAAGAACCTCCTAAAATTCTTTCCTCCGTAAAAGTGAGAAGAAAACTGGCCTAAATGGTCAGAGTCAACTATTTCAGAACTCTGGAAATGAACCAAAGGCTTGCAACAATCTGGAAAGCACTTATTCAAGAAAAAAGGATGAATCTTGGAAAGAGCAACAAGCTTCGTGGCTGGTGTTCAGCCTGCTCCACTTCCATCTCCCCGCCCTCCACAGCCGCACAGCAAACTTGAGAGTCAGCAGTCTGCCATCAAGGTGAAAGCCCGTACCTGGGATCAGCGCTCTGCAAAGCCCATTCCCGGAGAACTGTCACGACTTGACCTGTCTGCGGGGTTTCTGAACGATCCCACTTCCAAAGCTGTCTTTATCTAGCCTGACTCAGAACCCTCCCGGCATGAAAATCTTCTTCCGGGCAGTGTTGGAAACATTTAGAGGCAATTGTTCCACTTCATGGCTGCCTAGGATGGTGGATAATCGTTGGAGTAAACAATAGGCTAATCACAAAGCTTAAAATAAAAACTTGGGGAATATGATATCCATGGGGCTTTGAAAAGAGCCAGCAGAATCCTGGAAATACAGAAGGATTCACATACTCGGGGCTGTGTGCGTTCTCAGGAAGGACCTGAGAAGGCCTACACCCTCACCTGGGACTGACCTTGAGGCTACATGCAAACAGGAAGTGACGGCTAAAGCAAAGTTGTCAGCTGCCTGGCTGAGTATCGCAGGGTCCCCGCAATGTGCCCACAGATCCTTTTGCAAAGTTTAGGAGACTTTTTATTTCTAGATATTTGTAAAAGTTTCTGTTCAATCATTAGCTGATTACTAAGCTAACTCAAATGGCCAAACAGGACAAAGATTACAGACTTCATGTAATTAGTTTAAGAAAGTCATTAAATAAACACACAAACATCAAGAGCAACAAATCCTGCAAAGATGGGGCACTATTTCCAGAGCTGCCAAATTTTATTACTTTAAAGGTCCAATTTTCAACAAAAAAGTTATGAAGCATGTAAAGAAGTAAGACAATATGGTTTATGTACTGGAAGAGGGGAGGGAAGCAACAAATCAACACTATCTCTGAGCAAGCCCCCAAAACTAAAGGACACCATGTCTAAAGAACTACGGAATATATGAGAGCAATGTCTCACCAAATAGAAAATATCAATTTACAAAATAGAAATTATATAAAAAAAATAGAAATTCTGGAGTTGAAAAATAACTGAAATGAAGAATTCATTATAAGGGCTGCTGTGGACTGAATTGTGTCCCTCCCCACCCCCTGCCCTGCCCAAACCAATTCAAATGTTGAAGGCTTAATGCCACAGTGTGGCTATATTTGGAGTAAGGAAGTAATTAAAGTTAAATGAGCTCATAAGGGTGGAGCCCTAGTCCAATAGGATTATGTATGTCCTGTAGTATGTCCTTAGAAGAGGAGACGTCAGGAATCTCACTTTGTCTCTCTGCCATGTAAGAACAGAGTCAGAAGGTGACCGTCTCCAAGCCAGGAAGAGAGTTCTTACCAGGAACCAAATTGGCTGGTGCATGGATGTGGGATTTCTAGCCTTCAGAACTCTGAGAAAATAAATTTCTGTTGATTAAGCCACCTCATCTATGGTATTCTGTTTTGGCAGCCAGAGCTGACTAAGACAAGGGCTCAGCAACAGGTTTGATCAGGCAAAAGAGAGAATCAGAAAACTTGAAGAAGGTCAGTTGAGATCATCTATCTGAGTAACAGAAAGGAAAAAGGATGAGGTAAAACAGACTCTCAGAAATATTCAGAACAAAGGTACCCAGCTGTGCATTAATGGGAGTGCCAGAAGGAGAGGAGAGAGAGAAAGGGGAAAAAATATTTGAAGAAATAATGGCTGAAAACTTCCCAAATTTGATCAAAATCATTAACCTACACATCCAACCTCAACAAACTCCAAGTATGATAAATGTAAGAAATCCACATACAGAAACATCATAGTAAAGATGCTGAAAGACAAGGACCGAGAATCTTGAAAGCAGCGTGAGAGAAGCACGTATCACATGCAAGCATCCTCAATAAAAGTCACAGCTGACTGTTCACCAGAACCCACAGAAGTCAGAAGACAGTGGGATGACATTTTCGAAGTGCAGAGAGAAACACACTGTCAACAAAGAACTATATATCCAGCAAAATGCCCCTCAAAAATAAACGAGAAATAAAGACATTCTATTATAAACAAAACTGAGAGAATTCATCAAATAGCCAACCCTCCTTACCAGAAGTACTAAAGGGAATCCTTTAGACAGAAATGAAAGGACACTAGACAGTAACTTAAATCCACATATGAAACAGCACTGGTAAAGGTAACTACGTAGGTATATATAAAAGGCATTATGAATATACCTTTTGTTTGCACTCTTTTTTTCTCCTATATGATTTAAAAGACAACTGTATAAAGATATAACTATAAATCTGTATTGGTGAGCAAACAGCGTATGAGAATGTAAGTTGTACGACAGTAACACACAGGAGCGGGGAAGGAAGGAAGCAAATGGAAGCCAACTACTCAGATGAAGTTGGTACTTATGTAAACTGTTCGGCGCGGGCCAGTCTGTAGGGACAGAATGCAGCTCAGTAGCTGCCTCAGGCTGGAGGTGGGAATGGGCAGTCACTACAAATGGCCATAGGATTCTCTTGGGGGCACAAAAGTGTTCTAAAATTACATTGTAATGATTTCATGCTTCTGTAAATTCACCAAAAGTTGTATACTTCAAATGAGGGAATATTTTTATATGTAAAATATACCTCAAGTTGTTAAAATATAAATTAAAGTTATATAAGTATTATATTTATGTGTTAATAATAATGACCATTTATTAGATGTCAACTATATGCTAGGCACTGTGCTGAATACTTTGTATATATTATATCATTAATTGACTTTAATCCTCATGATAGTCCTAAGAGATTAGGTATTATTACTATGCCCATTAAAGAGATGTGGAAACCCTTCAAAGGAGGCAACAGAATCTGAAGTTTAAAAGTACAGGCTTTTATGTGAAGAGATGCTTGGCATCACTAAATCATTGGAGAAATGCAAATCAAATTCACAAGACACCACCTCACACTCGTGAGTATGGCTACTATAAAATTTTTTAATTAAAAAAGCATAAAATAGTAAGGATTAACAGGGATGGGGAGAAATTGGAACATGTGCGCTGTCGGTGGGCCTATAACACTGTAGTTTCTGTGGAAAACAATTTTGAGGTTCCTCAAAAAATTTAACAAATAGAATTACCATATGACCCAGCAGTCTCATTTCTGGGTATCCAAAAAAATTGAAAACAGGATTTTGAAGAGACATTTGCATACTCGTGTTTATTACAACACTTACTCACATTAGCCAAGAGGCAAAAACTAAAATGTCCATTGACAGATGAATGGATAAAGAACATGTGGCAAACACATTGGAATATGATTGCACCTTGAAAAGGAAGAAACCCCTGTCAACAGGCTAGAACATGAATGGAAGTTGAGGACATTATGCTAAGTGACATAAGCCAGTCACAAAAACAAAATGCTGCGTGATTTCACGTACAGGAAGTATTTAAAGCCCTCAGATTCACAGGAACAGAAACACAGCGGTGGTGGCCAGGGTCTGGGCTGGCGGGGCTGGGGAGGGAGGTGGTGGGGATTATTTTTTCTCAGGAATAGAGTTGCAGTCTTGCGAGATGAGGAAGTTCTAGGGATCTTTTTTAAAGCAATGTGCATATAGTTAACAGTATTGTAGTATACAATTAAAAATGGTTACGGTGATCGTTTTTATGTTATGTTTTTACCAGAATAAAAAATAAAATAATATGAATGTGTGTACAATGAAAGGTTGTACTGTCTGTCACAGTTATGTACGTTTAATGATGTCAGCTGCATGACTCAATTGGTTTCCACATGCCTTTCGCTCCTCTTTCTTTCTCACTATGTGCTTGCACAAACAAAGTGCATTTTAGAATGAGCGTAGCACTGACAGATTTTATTTCATTTCATTGTTTCTTATTTCCTACCTTCGTTTTTTTCCCCCTTTCACATGGTACTCTCTCTTCTTGGGAATAACCCAGGTCATCTGGACTTCTGAATGTAACCCCCCTAGCTTATACTTACCTTATGTTACTGTATTTTCTGCTATGTATTTTAAATGTCTTTTCTTGGACTCGTCCTGGGTGTCTGCCTCTTTGACACCCCTGGGAGTGAGCTGGCCCAAGGGGGACCTCACTCTCTGTTTTCCGGCGCAGGGGAACTTCAGACACGTCGGCAGCGGTGCCCCGGTGGCTCGGGAGGAGCTGATGACGTTGCTGTCTAGCCTGCAGGACCTGCGCCTGCGGGGCCTCTACTTCACCGAGACGCAGCGGCTCAGCCTGAGCGGGGTGGGGCTGGAGGAGGCCTCTGATGCGGGGAGTGGACGCAGAGCGCACCACGTGGAGACGTGTGCCTGCCCCCCAGACTACACTGGGGACTCGTGTCAGGTAGGAACTTCTCCTACTCCTTAGCCCAGGGGACTCCTGCCAGCTGTCCGGCATCCCGCATGGCCTGGGACACTGTATCCAACGCTCAAGTTTCTGCTGGGCTGTAGCTTCCCTCTACCTGGGCTGCCTTCAGGCATTACATATGAAAAGAAATCACAATGTCTCAGAATCCAAAGAAAGGCACAGGAGGCCAGCAGATACCGGGGGTTGTAAAATTCAGGACTTTCGCAGAAGTTGAAAGGAGCCTGCCAGTTAGCACCCCAGTATTTGAGCTATTGCTTTCCCAGTAGCTGACCCAGGGTTTTCACGCCTTTCTCTAATCCAGGGTCTCCCTCCCACCCCCTCCTACCCCCAAATAGAGGTATAGTTCATGGTATATCGTAGTTCTTTGAAGAGAAATCAAAAGTCCAGTTTTCTAGCTCACAAAAGGTCCTCACTTGAGACCCAGTTGAACTGACTTGTCCTCGAGTGATTTAAATGTGTCACAAAATGGAAGTTTCATATCTCAGGCTGTAAATCTGCCCTCTTCCTAAAGAGAGGGGAAAATCACAATGGTTAGTATAATAATTAGGAAATAATTATCATTCTGTGTATTCCATAGACATCCTTCATCCTCTCCCCTGATAGCAAAAAACCCCAAGGTGATCTGTACGTAAGTTTTTTTTTGTTGTTTCTCAATCTACAAGTATCTTACCTGCAGTGGTTTTCTGGAGACCACAGAAATATCTTGTAACATTTAGCCCACAGGTGCCTACAATATTCTGCCTGCCTTCTATGTCTTTTCTAGCCCGATTAAATAAAATACATAGCCCAAGGGAAGGAGTGGGACCTCTGGATTATGGCCCTCCTGCCCAGGGCATGTTCTCTGCCCATGACTCAGCCTGTGATTTACAGCTTCTCTAATCGGCCAGTGCCGGCTGCCTGTGGGGCGAGGTGGGAGGAAGGGGATGCCTGCCCCACCTCGCAGGGATTACAGAGCGGTGCGCTTCCCTGTGGAACTGTTATGTGTGCTCTCTCACAGGCTGACTCATGGGTGAAGTTTACAGGTGGGGCCTCCTGCCGCAGACAGCCTGCCTACCTGAGTCAGGCGGGCCTGGGCACCGAGCAGGAAGGGCTGGTATAAGAGGAAGAGGCAGAGGGTTGAGTGCAGCCGGCAGGACACCCAGAGACCAGGATGCCCCCAGCAGTGAGGTGGTCAGCGGGATGGCTGTGGATCTTTGGGGCAGCCCTGGGGCAGTGTCTGGGATACAGTTCACAGCAGCAAAGGGTAGCCTTTCTTCAACCTTCTGGTCAAAGTAACCTGCAATCAAGTTATGTGGAGTTTAAACCCAGCCAGGTAATGTTGCTTTTAAATTTTGGTTTGGGATGGGGAAGGGTTCCCAGCTTTATGACATTTTACATTAGGGTGATGAATGAGCCCTGGGTGGGCTGGGGGAGGGGCCGATGGTCTCCCCCTCCCCCTGACTGGCAGTGTTTATTGCAGTGCCTAACAGATTGCTCTCCTGAGTTGTTAACCACAAACCCTATAAACATCAGCCCACCTGGAAGTGCCGAGACAGCGCAGAGTTTGAATACTTGTGGGATGTTAATATGCTATGAAACTTTGTGCCCTTCTGAGAGTAACCCAAGCCTCAAGGCAAAAAAGTGCAATGTCTATAGGCTTCCAAATTCTGCTTGGAAGAAATTCTATCCATAAAGTAAGACATTAAAATCAGTGAAATCCGTGTGTAAAAAAGTGATGAGATCAAGTTTGTAAAATACCTAGCAGATGTGCTTCAGTTTGCCAGGCATTAAACTCTTACACACTCGGCTCTCTCTCTCTTTAAACTTCCTGGATTCTACGTGTGTGCTCACAGGGAGACAGGTCGTATGTCTGGCTGCTGGAATAGCCTTGGAAACCTGATAGAGACATAATTTTATCATTTGTACTATAGACATTTATTGGAAAAGTTATCCTGAAAAACTGATTAGCTGCAGAACCCCTTTACTGAAATAATATATTAGGGTACATTCACTGTTATTTAATACAGTGACTCTTTAATACAGTCTGAATACTTGAACTGAATTTCATGTGAAATGGGGAATTTGTGTGCTTTAGAGAGGTGGGAAAATGATTATATTTCAATAACTGACAAATGGTTCATCTGAGAGTCACATGACACATAACGCCTGCGGACTACTTCTTCTGATTCAAATCAAAAGCAACTTAGGAGGGATGATTTACGTTACTTGGGATAGACTGTCCTCCCCCAAAAGCATGTTTCATTAAGGCTTTTACTTACTTTCTTTTACTTCCTTGGGTCTGTTGTCACAAATGAACCTGGTATACCTATTTATTTGGATAATTTGTTCTTTACCAAATATGATCATTGTATAAGAATGTAATGTGATATATGTGATAATTATAGGGTACTTGCCCCTTATTAGCAGAGATTGTTTGTTTGCAGATATGACCATACCATCATTGGCTGAGTTGCATTAAAACGTATCTCTCGGTTGTGCTTTCAACTAAAGAGCATTCCTTTCATACTTTGATTCTCCTTTAGACAAGCCTATTCATATAACACATAAAGTAATCTCATTTTTTGCAATGTGTTCTTTTGCCTAAACATAGTTTCTAATAGAGGAAGGAAAAGTGTATTGGAAATTATAGTCTTGTTATTGTGTACAATTTGTAGTCACTGGTAATTTTGGAAGAAGCTCCAGGCAGCAATTGGAATATTCCACTCTGGGGAGTACAGGAGGCTTCCTCCTCCAGCCCTATCCCATCGGTTTCTTCCTCTCCCAACTTGACCTCAAGAGACCTTGGTGACCATAGATGAATCAGGATGAACAGTTCATTTCAAGATTTCTCCAGGCTGTAGTTTCAGAGTCTTACAGGCATACGTGCTATTTAAAGAGGATAAGAGAAAAGATCCCTTATCTTGAAATATTAATTTTTCCCGGTGCTTTAAAGATAGGGCAAACAGGAGATCAGTGAAAGAAACCATGGACAACGTTTGATTTTTTAACCAGCACACTGATTCACTCTACCGAAATAATGAAAATGTCTGTAATTTTGTTTCAAGACAGAAATGTAAATACTTTTTAGTCGCTAGTGTAAGGATAATTGCTTTTGTTCTATTGAGAGCATTCTTAACTAGAATGCTTTTTAAAAGTACATCAGTTCATCAAAATAGTATAATTCTTTTCATCCATATAAAAAATGATAACTTGTGTTACCGTGGAAAGAGACAATATACAGGAGATAGAAAAAATCAAAGCAGTTTTGAACAAGAGAAGACCACAGGGGGATTTCCTGGAGCTGGGTCTTTGTGTTCTCAGTCAGAACCAAATATTCCCGCCAAGTTCTGTCTGCGGAGGCAGGACGTTCCTCTCCCTGGCTTCCCTGTTTTACCCCTGGGCTGCTGAGTGGAGGGGAGAGCAATCCACACACCTGCCATGAATCTCCACTAGGGTGCCACCCTCCTCCCGTACTGCCCCACCCGCCCCACAAACCCATACTTGGAGAAGGAATGACTACCAAAGAGAACTTGAACATGAAGGGATTCGCTTAGAGGTCCTCCCCACTGAGACTGAGGTCCTGATCCCCTTTGCTTTTTCACCGCTGCCCCCATCCCCTCGCCCTGGAAACAACTGGTGTGAGAACCATGTCCACACTCACCCTGCAAACTCCGCCTTCCTCTGGTTTCCCCACCTCATGTCTCCCACTCAGGCACACGCACGCACACACACAAAACAGAACCTGACAAAAAAAAGAAAAAAATCAAGGGGACCTGGACAGTGCTGGAAAGTAGAAATTCACACCCAGACTAAAGGAAAGAAGATTTAAGAAGCGAATGCTTGACAATCAGAATTGCCACATGCTTTAGATAATAATTTTCTTTCTCTGTTTTGACTAAACACTTTGTTTGAAAAATAGGGGTGTAGCCCTGGATACTATCGGGATAACAAAGGCACGTATACTGGACGGTGTGTTCCCTGCAATTGCAACGGACATTCCAATCGATGCCAGGATGGCTCTGGAATATGTATCGTGAGTAAACTGATACTGTAACACTGCCCGCAGGCAATCTCTATCTTCTTGTTTCCCACACTGCTAGGCCCTGAAACGTCCAGCGTCAGGCCCTCCTACCAAACCCGAAGTAGAGGTTGCTGTGTGCTGGGTTGACTGAAAAGTTCATTTAGTTTTTTCCATAGAGTAAAAGACACATTTTTCATTTTCACAAACTTTATTGAGTTGGATATTTTGAAGTATTTTGGCTATCTCCCACGTGGTATAACACTGATTGTTTTCAATTAATGGCTCAGTTTGATTGCTACCAACTTCAACTGGTCTACCCGACTGTGGAACATCATCCAGCAAGAAAACTCCAGAACGAAACCTTGCAAACCACTTTTGACAAATTCCATCAGCCACAGCACCTTCTCCATACACTACACCAACTTTTTTTGTGTGTTTCAGTTCCACTTCTACCTTTCTTAAAACAATAAAGCATAATATGTTGAAACACATTTTTTCTTCCATCTTCAGTATTAAAATGGGTACATAAAAATTCACCAATTTGGGTTAGTTTTTAAAAAATGAACACTGATGTGACAGCTGTTTACAATACAATCTAACAAAATTGTTTCGAATGAAGTTAAAGACAACTGAACCCTACTAGAGCCATTTTTCAGAAAACACTAAATGAACTTTTTAGCCCAATAAATGCAGGAGGCAAAGTGTTATCAGGCTGAATTATTTTACACTTCGTTTTTCCTCCATTTTAACATGGGTCATCAGAGGAGAACACCTGTCTGAATACTTCGCTTACACCTTAGCTTCTAAATCTCTGCTTCATTCAATGATATCAATGGGCGGATCCTGGGATTTAACTTTTGCCAGGATATAATAAAGAAGCATCATTACTATGGGCTCCGGTTCTGTTGGTGGGGGGGCAGGAGGTTATTGGAGGGGAGTTTTGTGGCTGTCAGATGCGCAGTAGCTCGAGAAAGCTACCAGGGGAAGCACACTGCGTCAAGCGCACGCCCTCTGTGGCTGACAAGACAAAGTGGGTTTATGTAGGAAGACAGGCAGGCGGGGTCCCTGCTGCCCATGGCTTATCCACTGGAAAACAACCTTGTTTTGGAAAATGTCAGAAAATTCTCGCGTAGAAAATTAGATTTTCAGGAAACTTTTCTTTTGTATCCCAAAGCAGAACATTTCTTTTTTTTTTATTCTGCTGACTTCTTTTTCATCAGAATCCCTCTCTCTGGAACCAGGGTCTCCCCAGTTAGAAAGAGGATGGACAGTTACAAGAAAAAGAGACAGCGTGGGTACCCACAAGACTCAGAGCCCCCCACTTAGGTTGTGCTGTTTGAAATACCTTCTTCTGGCGTGGATTTCCTTCGCATTGTGTAATGCAACTGGAGTGTTTCAATAATTTGCTTCCTAGACTGTCTTAAGCCAAGTCAACATGTCCCAGGGAACGGCTTCCTCTGCAAGATGGGACAGGCCAAGACAGGAAACTGTAAAGAGCTGGATAGAATATTTTGTAGGATTTTGACCTTATGAGTTCAAAAAAAAATTAAAGACATTGAAAAATAACGTTTTTCAGCTCATATGTATTCTTTTATAATACTTTATGTTTGATCATGTGTGTTGTGTGGAACACAGGTAGATGCTTTAATGAGATATAGATATTGATCTTGTCACTGAACCATTGCTAGATGTTGGATCTACTTTATAAAAGCTGCCGAAGAACAAAGGGAGTTTACTCGGTAGTCCCTTCACCTAGGGGAAGGGTCACTAGTGAGAGTTACAGTTCACAGGCTATAACCAAACAAGACTTTCTCTCCCTTTCCCTTTCTTTGTAGCTCTGTCTTTACTTGTCCCTGCTGCCCATGTGACCTCTAGAAACTATTCATTCAGGGAACCCTTACTGAGCATTTGCTCTTGTGGAAGGGGCTGAGCTAAGTGCTGAAGTTAAAACCATCAGACATAATTCCCACTCTCACGAGGCTTGCTGTCTAGAGGAGACTGTGTACGTGCACACACGCACACACACAAATGCTCACACACATGTACACACACAGAGGCACGGAGCCCGTGTCTTCACTCACCAAACTGCTGGGCGGCAGCACTCTGTGCAGATGCTGCTCCCAAATGTGGCGGTTGCATGGGGGCCGAGGATGCCCCCTCATTCTCACAGAACAGCGATGGGGAAGCCAAGTACCTTTCGCTATCAAATGGGCTGATTCCTCCGCACAGGGACCTTTGCCTCTCAAGATCCAAAATCAATTTCCAAAATCTGGGACCTTCACACATTTGCAAATCTCCATGGCTTTTCAAGAATAAACTTTGAAGTTTGAATAGAGAGTAGACCACCACCTTACCAGAAAGCACTATTTGTCCAGTCAAGAGGCAGAAGTAGGAGGCGATATGGTCTTTTGATGCCATTGGCCAAAGGGACCTGCGAAGGTGGTGATGCCCTCCCCCACACTGGGGCCCTGCCTCTCCCTCTTCTCCTTGCCCACTTTCTCTCCTCCCCACCCCATTTCTTCTGCCTCCCATTCTCCTTGCCTTCTACTACTCAGTCATCCCTCTCTTCCTGTCTGTTCCCCTTTCTCTTCTCACCTTTCTTCTATTTTTCTTCTTTTTATTCCCTGCCATCTGAACCCATCTTCTCTCCTTCGTGCAGACTGATTTCTGTGAAACTCATAGCTGGTGCTACCTTTCCAGGTGCACCGCCCCCCTTGCAGTCTACCCCCCAGAGCACCAATTGTTTCCTGTTGCCACACACGCTGCTGTGCTCCTGCAAGGCTGAGGATCCTTGTACCTGGAAGGCCCTTCCCTCACGTTTCCACGCAGCTAATTCCTCTCCTTCTGTTCTCCATGCAGGAGGCATCATCACCTCCAGAAGCCCTTTCCTTAGGCTCCTTTTGCACTTATGGGAATCTGGCATACCTTTGTCATCATACTTTTCACATTGCGTTGAATACGTCTATTCACAGGGCTCTAGGTACCCAAGTCAGGTGCTGATCCACTTTTGCATCCCTGTATCTAGCAAAGTTGAGCATAGAATAAATGCCCAGTAGATGTTTGGTGTCAAATGGAGCTAAGACAACACATGTTATGGAGGTGGGTGTGGATTCACTCATTCACCCATGCATTCATTTATTCACAGTGCAACACTGGGTTTCTGATAGGCAGCTGCCTCAGATTTGCAGGACTGATACCAACAAATTCTAGGGCAGATGCTCTCATCTGAGGACGAGACATGCTCATGGGACTTTATCAAGCAACACAGGTTCGGATCCCCTTCCATGACCCTCTCCCAGCACCCAGTGTTTTTAGCAGAATACAGATGACCTCACTGCACTTCTCGTTTCTCTATGTTCTTACTTTTCTAGTGTTTTCAGCTCAGAACTAAGTAGTCACAGGACTAAAATATACCTATTCAGGCATGTCTTCTTCAAAACTGTCGTTTGGAGTTATAAAAGAAAGGAAGCTAACGTGGGAAGAAAGTAATTAGTTCAAAAGATGGATGCTGTCTGAGAGAGTCAGGACCACTAGGCAAAGAAAAGGTAGAGGAAGCCTTCAGCACCTCACCTGACCCCCCCGAGAGGCTCCTCTGTGGATGGGACACACCGCAGTGTGGACCTGTGCCCAGTGTGCGTGCCGGTGGGAAAACCCCACTTGGCGGGGACATTTGGGAAGGAGGGGAGGATTCAGGACGGGGTGAGCTTTCTGGTGATGATCAAAGGTTTGCGCGTAGGCAGTGTTCTCCTTTAAAGGCTCACCTATCTTCTGATATAATTACTGATCCCTCGTGCATATAGCACAACTTTATATCTAGACTTTCCTTGTGTAATTCTCAGTTACTCAAAGATTCGTGGAAGACAGACCTGTTCAAGCTGAACAAGCTGAGGACTTTGGTGACTGAAGGACAGTCTTTGCTATTAGGAGCAGTGCTGCTCCCACTTCGGATGTGCACACATACTGTTTTTCCTGGCTTGACTTCAGATATTGCTTAAAACTCACATCCTACTCAAGCACTGTCTCTGCGTACAGACGCAACATATATAAGCAAATTTTTCAAAGTGTGCTTATTTCAGGCTGTATAATTAAACACAAGGTATCTCTGAATTATCAAATGCCTCCGGTAAGAAGTGTTTGCCAGGCTATTTTTGTGTATTAAAATCTTTATTGCTCAAATAAAGCCAAGAAAGATTATACGGAGCTAAAAATTCCACAAACTAAATAAATTTGACACAGCCCACTTAGCTTTGTCTCAGTGTTCTGGTTAGTTGCAAAGTTGTATCATTCCAATGCCTGACTGAAGAACAACTTTCATTAGACATTGATTTGCACATGAAAATAATTAGATTCACATAAACACAAGCTTAGATAAAATTAATGTCTTGCTTTTTTGAGACATTAAAATTAAATTGAGTGCTTTTTTTCAGATACAATGCAACTTTTTGTTGTTTTAACACATGCTATGTGTTAAAAACTTGTTTCAGTTTTATTGCTCTTAAGCATATCATTGTGAATTATGAAGTCAAATCAAGTTAATTTTCATAGAAGCCATTCTGAGGGATAGAAAAGGGAAGGGTTTTACATTTGCTGAGGCCCTATTATACCTTATAAAATTCTCCCAGCAACCTTGGAAAGGGGGTATTATTCTTAGAGTACCTTTTTAGGAAATTAGAATTGTATGTGAATCATACACCAGCAAAGTTGGTTTATAAAAGACACTGAGGCTCAGAGAGGTGAAGGAAGTTGCTCAACATCCCACAGCTATGAAATGACAGAGTGGGATGTGAACCCAGCTGGTCTCTCTCCACTTCATCCTGCCTCCCAACTTTAAACTCCAAATAGCTGGTGGAAGGACATTCATACCTTTTTTTGCACCAACAATAATTGGATGCACAGGAAAATATATGGTTAGCAAAACTTCTATCACTGTGCAAGTCAGAGGACTTGAGTTATAAGTGTTTGAGTAATTAAGATGACAATGATCTCAATTGTAATAAATGTTCAGTTGGCTGCTACTATTAATTGTACTATTAATTGTACATTAATTGCTACATTAATTGTACTATTTATCTGTCCCAAGAATTGCCAGCATAACACTGCGGGGGAACACTGTGAGCGCTGCAAAGAGGGTTACTATGGGAATGCCGTCCAGGGATCCTGTAGTGTCTGCCCATGTCCTCATTCAAACAGGTACTGTGGAAGCTTGAGAATGATCTATAGAGACAGGAAGCAGGTTGGTGGTTGCCTAGGAGTCGGGTGGGGGTTTAGGGAAAATGGGAAAGGAATGCTAAAGGGTATGGGATATGGATTTCTTTTGGGGGAGATGAAATTGTCCTAAAATTGACTGCGGTAATGGTTATACAATTCTGTGACTATACAGTACACAGTATATAATTGTACACTTTCAACGGGTAGATTGTATGCTATGGGAATTCTATCTCAATAAAGCAGTAATATAAAAAAAGAACAAACAAAAAGTGCAAGACAAAAATAGTCTTCCAAATTGTATGCTTCTGGCTTTTTCCTTTTTCTCTTTCCTTTGCTGTTCATTCAATGACTAAACAATTATGTATCGAGTACCCATTACGGGGCTAGGACTCAGCCCTCTCTGGATGCTGGGTCACCCACAGTAAAGAAGAACAGTGAGGACTCTGAGCTCATGAAGCTCTATCTGGAGAATATGGAAGGGAGGAGTGGTCACACTCAATAAGTATGTGCACAAATAAGTAAGAAGTGTACTTTCAGAAAGAGATAAGTTATACAGCTGATTAGGGTTATGCAGTTGATCGTGAGTGAGTGGATTCCTTAGAGAGGGTGGTAGGAGGGTTTCTGAAGTCGTTGGGCCGGGACCAATGAATGACGAGATGGAGTAAACCATGACCATGTCTTAGCAGTGCAGGTCCCAGGCAAGGACAAAACAAAGGCCCTGTGGTGATGTGTTTGTGGACAGTAAAAAGGCAGGAGTGGCTGGAGTGCGATGTGGGAGAGAGGGCCAGGAGATGATGCTGGCCGGGCAGGGTTCGGATCCTGTAGGACCTTGCATGCGGGAGTAAGGCGTTTGGATTTTACCCGCAATGTGATAGAAGCCACGGGGCAGTCCTGAGCCACAAAGCAGTGTGATCTGAGTTGTCACTGAGATTCCAGTATAGCAGGCAGGTCATACAGATAGCAAGCGCCATTTTTCCCCACAGTGACCCATATTCTGTTTGTGTTTGGCACCTTGTCATATTCTTGCTCATCATGGCATGTTCACTTGGGTCCAAGCAAAATAGAATAAGTAACTAAGAGAAGCAAGAAAATCAGGAAGATACTGATAAAGTATCAGTAGTACACAGGCCCTGGAACAAGTGTGGACCACAAGGTTGATTGATATCAGCCAAGCAGCAGAGAAATTGGCCACGTGTTAAAATTACCAGAAGTCACTTGCCCGAATGTGGCTTTTCTGGAGATGCGTATTTGAAATGTTCGCCCTGCATTGCTATCTATGGATTTGATACTCCTTAAGCCTGCCCAGTCTTGCAGCTTTGTTTGTAAAGAGATCTATCCCTTGACACCAGCCCAGGCTTGTTTGAGCAGAAGTGAGACGAAGCAGAAAGCAGTGAGGTTTCCTCCAGGTGCTTGAGAAAAGCTTTTTATCTTTGGTGGCAAAGCATGGTTATAATCAGGGTCAGCATCCAGGTTCTACGCAGTTGGAGTGACACGCAATTCCTCCGATTTATCAATAAAGCCCTATCTTTATCTAATTCTCCTTCTAGAGATATTAGTAACTGCTGACAAATTTCTAACTGTCCTTTAGAGCTATAACTCTGTATTCACCTCAGAGGCCAAGAGAGGCTTCCCCAAATAAGAATTTTTTTTTTTTTTTACTAGCAAATGATAAGTGGAGTTATTTCCCCTCAGATTTACACCAGTGGGATGTTTAAACTGCAGGTATAGACATTTCACAAGGCAGCAGGGCTTTTTCATGATCTCTTCATTGAATTTTTTTTTTTAATATTCTCTAATGTATACCAGTTTAGAACTGAAAGAAAGGGAATCAAAGTTCCACAACTTGATTTTTAGAAATGTAGAAATCACCGATGATTGTGCCCAGCGATACGTGGGCAGCAGCCATGCTCTGTGCCTTAGTCCCTTTGGCTCTGAGGGCTGGCCTTGCTGCCACCTTTCCTTCCCAGAAGGCAATGTGCCCAGTTTAAAAGAACTAGAATAAACAAGGAGAAAATTTTCTTAAAGAATCAGGACTCTTTGTTCTGCCCAGACTTGTTTTATTCCTTGTGATTCCTGGAAAAACCCTGTTGTAATCATCTCTTCCAGAGTGAGTTGCTCTGCTCCATCTTATGGGAAGGAATGTATTTCTTCAGGCCAAAAATAAAACAAAATAAATTCCTTTAGTCCTTATTCAACAAAATTTGCCTAATGTTAGCTGAAATAACTCATCATTACCTCTATAAGTCTCAATGGGCGAAACTCTCTTCACAAGGACAGTAGCCGGATCCCTGGTTTTCATTTTCACTTAACGCAAATCAGTTCTTTGTGGCAAAATAAAAAGAGCATAATGCCTATTGATTCATATTTTCACTGGGGCCTTGTTCTGTCTTCCTTCAAGTTTTGCCACGGGCTGTGTTGTGACTGGGAGAAGCGTGCAGTGCTCCTGTAAACCTGGATACACAGGAGCTCAGTGTGAAAGGTGAGTGCTGCTCCTCCCCTCCTCCCCACCCCCATCTTACAGCCAGGGTGGGCTCTGCAGGTGCTGCAGGGCCGGGGCTGTGGGTGGGGCTCTGCCCTGTGGTGTCTCGGAGCTAAGGGTGGGGCTGTTGGTTTCACCGAGGCTGAAAAAAGGCCTCCTGGGAAAAACCCAAGACTGCTCAATTAATAAATCATTAACTTCCTTCTCTTTCCTGTTCTGTACATCTCAGAAATTTGAGAATAAGGTTCAATATGTCATAGCCCTATATACTCCCCAACATATACCCCTACCCCCATGCACACCCCTACATACTCCTTTCCCTTTGTATTCCTATATGCTCCGTTCCCTCCATATTTCAACATCTTCCTCCTCATACATAGCCCTACATATCCCTACCTCCACAAATTTATCCCTGCACACTCCTGCCCCTTCATGTACATACCCCTACCCCACACACGTTCCTACTTGCCTGTACACACACAAAAACTCTGCATACTCCTATGTACATGCACACGTACACATCCACAGCCCTAGACACTCCTATACACACACACCTCGATATCCCACACAATACTTCATGATTAGCTACCATGCATAGGACACTGCCAAGTATTGTAAAGGATATAGAAGGTACTTACAAGCTTGCTGGGAAGAGAGCACACATGCATTTGGAAAAGTAACAGTATCACAAATGAGTCATATGGGCAACATGTTTTTAAATTTAAAATAAATTTATCATGAAATCAACACATATTTATTATAAAAGTGATGTAATGCAGGTGAGCAAAGAGCCCACGAGGCTCACCAGCCCCCGCACTGCCCGCTGCATGCCTGCTCGCTTGCAGCCACGATCGAGTCCCCTGCAGGAAACCACTGGTGAGAGCTTGTTGTAGGTTTTGCAGATCATTTCTGTATGCACAGACTTTTTCTCAAAAACAAAAGCAGATTTCTGTTTTACTTTCTCTTTGACTTGTTTTCTCAGCTAGTAATATGTTGGTAATATCTTTCCATATCAGTAAGCATTCATTGGTAATATTGTGTCAGTACCAAGAGTTGCACTGAAGTGGTCCATACCCCCCAGTATTGATTTTCAAGATAGTTTTACGGTTTTCTGTTCAAAGCAGAACCAAGAGTAGACCCTTTTAGCTAAATTTTTGTATATATAAATCCTCAAGACATAATTATAGAAGTAGATCCCTTGGGTCAGAGCATAGTAAATTTTTCAGGCTTTTGACACATTTTGCAAAATTGCCCTCCAGAAAAGTTGCATCTGTTTACATTCCTACTGGCAGCGAAAGAATAACTGCTTGCCCCCAATGAACACTAAAAATGATCAGTTTTTCCAAATACTTGCCAATTTAATAGGAAAACATTTATTGTCATTTTAACTTCCATTTCTTTGTTTAATAATCAAATTGTATTTTTTTCATGTGTTTATTAACCATTTGTAAATCTTATTTTTTGAACTGCTATCCAGGTCTTTTACCCATTTTCCAGTGGAATGTTTGTTTTTAAAAATTTTTATTGGCTTATACATCTTTTAGAGAAAATGAATCCTTAATACTTTAAGTTGCGAATACTCTTCTCAGTTTGTATATTTTTTATTTTGTTTTTGTCAGTTCTAGACATGCAGCAGTTATATTTTACTAGATTTCTATCTATTCTATTATCCTTTAGGATTTCAGCTACTACTGTCGCATGGAGTGGTGACATAATGTTCATCCACATTCTCTTTTGGTACTTTTATGGTTTTATGTCTTACCTTTAAATCTTTATGTTGGTGAAAATTTGGAACCTAGTTTTTAGTGGTATTGTATCTCACATGGTAGGTAGATTTAGGGTCAATATGTAAGGCAAATAACCTTGACTATCCCAATATCCCATCTCCGAATAGTCCAGGCACCACGTTGCATGAAATACACATAGTGCTTGGTTACACCCCCGACCACTCGGTGCTGGGAGAGGTTCCCTGTGGGAGAAGCACAAGGAAACTAGACCAGCTGGGGAAGGAGCAGCGCCCCATCCCTCGTGCCATGCTCACTGCAGGCTGTGTCTCGCTGAGCGAATGGGGACAGACACTGCAGCTGGTTTTCTTCTTACTCTCACACTCTCATATACTGGCTCCTTTTTGCCGAGTACCTTTAGTTAAAATCGCTAAGCCTAAATGTCTGTATACAAAATGTCCATATGAACTTGAGTTTGTTTCTGTATATTTTATCTGGTTCTCGTGCCATTATCACTTCTGTATCATTTCTGAAAGTATAAAATGCCTTTGAATGAATATTTGATTGAGCAAGACTCCCCCTATAACCCTTATTAAAAATATTTTCTTTGTTCATTCTGACATGTTATTTTTCTGGATAAACTTTAGAAGAGTTTTACAAAATTTCGAAAAAACCCAGAAAATTAATTCAACTGAATTTTATAAGAAGACGGGGCCTCTCTAGACTGGAGTTATCTAAAACATTGTATGGACAAGGTGGGCCTTAAGGAGGTTAAAGGGGTCACTGGGCCCAGGGAAGCAGCAGGGTGGAGTGGAAGGCAGCTCAGGTCAGAGAAGCAGTGCAAGAAAGGGCCTAGAGGAAGACACACATCACGGGTGGGAGGGGAGGCTCCTTACTGGAACTGTCTGCCAAGTGTCTGGAACTCTCCTGCAGTAAAAAGCAGTCATTCAAGGTTCTTCTGTTTTCCATTTCAGCAAACATTGCCCACACTTGCCTAACATCTATTATTCATTCTTTTCTTTGATGAAAAGTATATGGAGATCTCAATATATGCTTAGTGCTGTGCTAAGCACTAGAGACACTCTGCCCTCAAGGGTTTTCATAGTCTAGTGGTAAACTGACATGCAAACGGACTGATAAAATAGTGAGAGAGCACAGACCTGGGCAAAGTCAGGCTGCAGTAGGGGAGACATCCACCCATCCTTGAAGGTTGAAGGATGGACAGACAGCTATACCAGACAGCAAAGAGTGGGGTGAATGAGGGTTTCTTTTTCTCTGCAACCTCTGCGACACTTGTTATTACCTGTCTTGTTGATAATAGCCATTCTTACAGGTGTGAAGTGGTGTCTTGTTGTAGGTTTGATTTGCATTTCCCTAACAGCTAGTGAAGTTGAGCATCTTTTCACGTATCTGCTAGTCACTTGTGTGTCTTCTTGGGAGAAGTGTCTGTTCAGGTCCTCTGCCCATTTTTCTAATTGGAGTTTCGTTTTTTGGTATTGAGTTGTATGAGTTCTTTATATATTTTGGATATTAACCCTTTGTCTGAGCTGTTGTTTGCAGATATCTTTTATTTGGTTGGTTGCCTTGTCGTTTGGTTGGTGATTTCTTTTGATGATGACAGAAGATTTGACTTTGGTGGTGGGCACACAATGCAGTACACAGATGATGTATCATAGAATTGTACACTGAAAACCTATATAGTTGTATTAACCAATGTCACCCCAGTAAATTTTTTAAAGGGTGGGTGGGGTTGACAGTGGGGTTTGGGAACATCCTCTAGGCTCTGTGATTTAAAAGCTGTGGGACCCTTGACCTGGGAGAGACATCCTAATTCAGTCTTCCTTATGGTTCTTCACAAACAATGAAGCAGAAAACAACAATAGGCTAGATGAGACACCCATCTGGCAGACAGTTGATTTGAAAAGAGAAATTCTTAATTAACAATTCTTCTCTTGGCTTATGTTTGTTACATTTGATGTCTCAAGAAAGCAAGCTATTGTTTCTTTGAAATTTAAAAAAATATTTTCACAAGTAAATGCCATTTTAATGTCAAAATCTTTCATTTGTTGAACACTTATTGAGTACCCACTCTGCACCAGGCATCAGTCCCAGCTAAACCATTAACTGTGCATTGGTAACAAGGGCAGCAGGAAGTAAAAGCAGGACTATAGACAGCAGCTAGCTGGGCAGAAGAGGGAGTGGCCAGTCAGGGGGAGAGGGTAGGAAAGGCTTCCATGCCCACAGCCTGCTCTGGGACACATAGCTCCCTCAGCCTCCCCTGATTTCCATGTTGATCAAACCACTGGCTCCTGTGTGCATTTTGTTGATCTGCCATTTGTCTATAGGGCTAACTGAGGGGTCTGTCCTCCTGGGCGTCAGGAGGAAGGAAACAAGCTCACCTGTGTCCCACTCTCACGCTCTCACACAAGCCATAAGTATTTCTGTACTGAGACACATTCATTCTTGAAAATCTACCCTATCATCCTCCGATAGGGTTATAATATCCCAAAAAGGGAGCTAAAGGTTGAGAAAATTGGGTGGAATAAACAATGAGTTCTTTGAATGTTTCTTCTCTTTTCAGTATTTTTGGGGGAGTAGGGAAGGAATATATTCAGCCCATAGTTTGGTTTAATGGCAAGATTAGAAGGATAAATCTTAGTTTAAAGGAATTAATGGAGAGGCAAGAGGTCCTTTTAGTTGGTTTGGAGAAGGTGGTTTAACCTCAGACCAAAGAACCAGCTCTGGATTGAAGACACAGCATGTCCCTCAACTGGACAATGTTCCAGCACAGAAATACGGTAGGTGGGAGGCTGGATTCTGGAGCTGGCCTGCCTTGGTTGAGTCTCTGTGCTGCCACTTGCCAGCCAGGTTCAGGGGAGTCACCTGTGCCTCATGTTAGTGGCAGTAATAACAGTACTTAGAACCAAGTGTTACTGGACGATCAAGTAGTCAATGAAAAGTGTTCTTTTCCTCGAGAAAACATGGCACTCCTGTCTGTGGCAGAGAGGCTTTTGGTGTGCTTCCCACTGTCATGGAGAATGTTAAAATGACATGTGCTCAGGGGTGAGATGCGATGAAATCAATTATTTACACTCATCTAGCAGGGGCATTTAAAAATTAAACTGGCATTTTTACCTATCTGTAATCACTTTATTTTTTAAATGTTATGTTATTAAATTTATTGGGGTAACATTGGTGTATAAGATGATATAGGTTTTAAGTGTACTCTTCTGTGATACATAATCTATGCATTGCGTTGTGTGCCTACCACCCAAAGTCAAATCATTTTTCGTCACCGTGTATCTGGCCCACTTTACCTTTTACTGCCCTCCCACCCCCTCCCTCTGGTGGCCGCCATGATGTTGTCTCTCTGTTGTCTATGAGTTTCAGTTTCATATCCGCATATTTGTGAAATCACATGGTACTCGGCTTTTTCTGACTTATTTCACTTAGCATAATATTCTCAAGAATCATGCATGTTGTCGCAATGGCAGAATTTCATCTTTTCTTATGCTGGGTCGTGTCCCATTGTATATGTGCACTGCATCTTCTTTATCCAGTCCTCTATCAAACGACACTTTGGTTGTCCCATCTCTTGGCCACTGTGAATAACGCTGCAGTGAACATACGGGTGCATGTATCTTTGCGAATAAATGTTTTTGAGTTTTTGGGGTAGATACACAGAAGAGGGATTTCTGGGTCATATGGTAACTCTATTCTTAATGTTTTGAGGAACCGCCCTACTCTTCTCCACAGTGGCTGTACCAGTTACATTCCCATGGGAGTGAATGAGGGTTCCTTCTTCTCCGTAACCTCTCCAGCAGTTTTCTTACCTGTCTTGTTGATAACACACACTCTCACAGGTGTGAGGTGGTATATCATTGTAGCTTTAATTTGCAATTCCCTAATAGCTAGTGAGGCTGAGCATCTTTTCATATATCTGTTGGCCGTTTGTATGTCTTCTTGGTAGAACTGTCTATTCAAGTTTCCTGCCCATTTTTTATAATGATAAGAACAGATACTACACTTGATCTTAGTCAGAAGGCCTAGAAGTGCTCTGCCAATTTTTAATTGGATTATTTGTTTGGTGTTGAATTGTATGAGGTCTTTATATATTTTGGATATAGACTCAGAACTGCTGCTTGCAAATATCAACTCCCATTCAGTTGCTTGCCTTTTTGTTTTGTTTTCTGTTTCTTTTGCTGCAGAAGTTTTTTAGTTTAATAGTCCCATTCATTTATTTTGCCTTTACTTCCTTTGCTTTTGGGGATCAAATTCATAAAACATTCTCTAGTACCAAGGTCCATAAATTTAGTACCTATGTTTTCTTCTATGTCCTTTATTGTTTCAGATCTTTTCTGTCTTTTGTGTAGGTGTGCACCAGGATATTTTGGGAATCCCCAGAAATTTGGAGGTAGCTGCCAGCCATGCAGTTGTAATAGCAATGGCCATTTGGGCAGTTGTGACCCCCTGACTGGAGGTAAGATCAACTCATACCTCTGTTAATCTGCATTTATCAGACTAACATAAAGTAGCAAGTGAAGAACCCAAGTAAACATTTTCAAGAAGCATAATACCCAATTCCAGCTAACAAAATGTCCCCTTACTTTGATAAACTATGGAATGCTTAGGTGGTATTTTCAGCTCTGGTGAATAACTTACTTCAAGTAAATTGTTTTTATAACTCAACTAATTATAGCCAAAATAACCTCATACCCTATTTGATGGTGTTGCTAAGACCTCTCTTTCATAAGGTTATCGTCACAGCAGTGTTGTGTGCATACCTGAAGTCAAAGTACTCTTTCTCTAATAGCAACAAATGTCCAGGGTGTGGGCGGCATAATTGAGATGGATTTTACATACAAGGAAAAGGTAATTACTGGGAATAGTATGGCTTCATTAGGAACAACTTGGAAGAGAAAGGAAGGCTACCTCTTCCTTGAATATTAATGTGATTTCTCAGCAAAATGCCATTGATATAGTATAATGCCAAACCCTTTAAGTCTCTCATCTTATGGTTATAAACAAAACCCTGGATGTATGAATTAGATTTGGTCAAGTGACTGTTCCCAAAGGGACGCAGAGTAAATGGATGGATTATCGGTCTAGAATGAGGTGTCTGCTTTCATGCCTCAGGGCTTCACCCTGACTCCATCTTCAACATCAACTCCAGACTGCTGCTGTGAGTGGAAACAAAGCTCAGAGAGAGCAAATGCCTCCTGTGACACATTTATGTCCAAAAGGGCCTCAACAGCCTAGAATAATGGGCCAGTTCTAACCAGACAATATTATGTTAGGAATAAGCATAAGTTCCTAGAGTTGAATGGGAAAAAAATCAACCTCTAAGTATGTCATGAGTGAGATGTAGTGGGAGGTGTAAAAAGACTAAGCTTTTATTTAGCAGTGAGTTCAGTATGGCTCAGTAGAGTAATGTGGCTCCGAAGATACCTCATACTATCTTCACTGAATTCTCATGTTTAAACCAGGTGGTCGCCAGTCCCTGGCAGGCTGCTCCTGTGAGTCCTCACGTGAGGCTTATATCTTTAGAAGGCGACAGACAAGCTACAGTTTGTTCAGAAATGGGGTGAGACTATGAAGGAACTGAGAACCATGTCCCATGGAGGAGGGTTGATAAACCAGGACTTGGAAAGTACATATTTAAAAGGCTGGTGGGAGGGAGAAGGGATGGTTGAATTCTGTGTGGCATCAGGGATAGAACCTATACCAAAGAGTGGAAGCTAAAGGGAGATCTATTTTAAGTGATTAAGAAGTGCCAAATGCTTAAAGATAAAAGCACTGTTTTAAAAAGAGCCGAGTTCTACTGTCTTTGGAGGGATTCAGAGAGACGCTCCAACGTTACAACACAGCGTACTCCCAAGGTCAATGTCTCTGCAACCCTCTTTTCCCTCCTCTAATAACAAAAATAAGCACTGTGAGGTTAAGATGGCAATTATTGTTCCAAAGATGGAAGAAAATGCTCACAGGTGAGACTCAGTTGTTCCTCTGAGATTTTTCCTTTTTTTTCATCATTTCTTTTTCTTTCAATTAATAGTGTATAGTTTTCTGGATGGTCAAAACTCAAGCTTGTTGAGAAAATTGCACTGATAAATCAATCATGCACTTAAGCCCCCCACAGACTGTTCCAGGTGCTATGGGAGATTGTAAAGGAAATCAGACTTCTTTCCTGGATATAAGGCATTTATGATCTAATTGAGGAAATAAAAGTGACATAACTATATATCCAGGAAAGAATGAATAAATTCTTTTTTAAAAATGAGTAAGAGAAACTTATGACTATACATACTATATGAAAGTGTGCACAAATATATATAAAGGAGACATTGATTGTGTTTTAGTGGTAGGATCAAGGGTGATGTTTTTATCTTATTTTTCTGATTTTCCCAAGTTCCCCATAGTAAATTTATATATTGGTTACAATTAAAAGTAAATGTGGAAAACACACACACACGTACACACACAAAGTGTGGAATGTTGGTCGCTGCTGAGAAGAGCAAACACGAAAGCCGCCTTGTGTCATGTCTGGGAACTTTTCAACCTTAGAATTTTCTTGTGGTGAAGTTCGATGATTTTGCAGAGTGAAGTGAAGGCTGTTTCAGTGTAAGAATGCACTGTATGGGTGAAGAGACATGGAGGGGGTGAACAGTGTGCAAGGGTGGCCAGGAGGCTTCCCTGGCTGTGGTGGAGAACCTCAGATTTTGGCTTGTGTTTATAGCAGTTGGCAGTGTGGGCCCGCTAATACTGTGCGCGCATCTCTCTTACAGCATCTGTTCCACCATTGCCTAACTTGTCCGCCTCCCCCGTGGGACCATTAAACCACAGCGCAGCAGGGATTTTTGTCATGGTATCTTTAGGTTTCCTGTACCTACCACAGGGCCCTGGTACACAGGGAATGTTCAGAGGTGCTCCATGAATGTTTTATTGAATGTTCTTGAATGGTATTAGAAGAGATCAAGAGTTGTATAGGAGGCTGTCAAATGAAGAAAGTCTCAACCCTAATGATTAGGAGTTTTAATTTTATCAAAATAGCATGACCCTTTATAAAGGAAAAGCAGTATATAATCAGAGAGGTCGCAAGAGAATTTCCTGCAGCAAAACTGCTGGGAGATGAGAAAGGGAAGAGTCACTGATAATGGACAGTTTGGTGACTCAAATCTTGCAAAATTGCCTTTTCCGAAAGCCAAGCCGAAAAGTAGATGATGCATACACTTAGTTACACTATCTTCTTTGGTTATTCCTCATGTCAGACTGCATAAACCAAGAGCCCAAAGACGGCGGCCCTGGAGAAGAATGTGATGGTGAGTAAGGAAAACACCTTTCCTTTCCAAGCTGTGTGGTTTTGCTTGAGACACGTGAGCCCCATGCTGGAACATACGGTGTCCAGCCTGGGAAAGCAATGTGAGAGGAGGTAGGAGGACAAATATTTAAGGTCAAACCCAGCCTCTATCAACTAAGAGTTTATGACCTTGGGCAAGTGACCTTACTCTTCCAAGCCTAAGTTTCGTCATTTGCAAAATGGACGTAATAACTATATCAACTTCATTAGGGTTGTTGGGAAAATTCTTGTAAATCTCTTGTCACAATACCTGGTAAATAGCAATAAATAACTAAAAGCTATTTAGTATTAGCTTTCTCACATATAAAATAAGCAACAATTTGTCTAGACTTACCACTTCTTCTTTTATTCCAGTTTTGTTGAGATATAATTGACACATAATATTGTATTAGTTTAAGGTGTACAAGAAAATTATTTGATATACATATTGCAAAATAATTATTATCACAGTAAGTTTAGTTAACATCCATCATCTCACATAGTTGGAAATTTATTTTCTTGTCGTGAGAACTTTTAAGATCTACTCTCTCAGCAACTTTCAAATATATAGTACAGCATCGTTAACTATAGTCACCATGCTGAACATTACATCCCCAGGACTTATTTAGCCTATAACTAGACATTTGTACCTTTGACCACCTTCACCCATTTCCCCCACCCCACCACTTCTTTTTAAAATGCATCCTGTCTAGAGATCTCCCTTTTTCAGAGTGTGCATCCCTCCCTGAGAAGTCTAGGATTGTGATGTTTGCCTGTGGGGATCCATGTGCATATTCCCTGGGCTGTGTGGCCCTTGTGATCCGTTTGCATTCCTGTGGCTCCAGCCTGCAGAACACTTGCCTTTGATTGTGGCCCCTACAGATTGTGACAGCTGTGTCATGACACTCTTGAATGACCTGGCCACCATGGGCAACGAGCTCCACCAAGTCAAGTCTCAGCTGCAGGGCCTGAGTGTCAGTGCGGAGACTCTAGAACAGATGGGGCACTTGGAGACCCAGACCAAGGACCTGAGAGTAAGTAGTCTATGGGCCCGCGTGGAGCTGGCCCAGGTTAGATAAGTGTTGAGTAGATGCTGCGTGAATTAATATTCCTCCAGCAGGAAAGCAGGGGTTGACTCCATTTAAGGCTGTTGGGAGGGGTGGCTTTCCTCCTTCTTCTGATCTAAATGAAGGTTGGATTCTTTTAAATTGAGGTGTAACTGATCTACAATATTGTATTAGTTTCAGATATATAACATAGTGATTCAATATTCATATACATTTTGAAGTGATCACCACGATAAGTCTACTTATCTTCTGTCACCATACAAAGTTATTACACTATTATTACTTTCTCTATGTTGTCTATTACTTCCCTGTGACTTATCTGTTTTATACCTGAAAGTTTGTACCCTTTAATCCCCTTCACCTTTCAGTCTACACCCCTCTTCACACCCTCTGGCAAACACCAGTTTGTTCTCTGTATCCATGAGTCTGTTTTCTGTCTTGTTTTATGTGTTCATTGGTTTTGGTTTTTAGATTCCACATATATGTGAAATCCTACAGTATTTGTCTTTCTCTTTCTGACTTATTTCACTTAGAATAACACATTTTTACCGATGGGAAGTACTAGTAAACACACGAGAGTAACACTTCTGCGTGAACACGCCTTACTGAGTGTTCCTGGGCTAATTTCTCTCGTAGAGCTGTTAGCTCAGGATCTTGCATTCAGAAGACTCAGGAACAGATTTGTCTAAGATTCCTATTGATTCTTCTTTAAATGTTTGCTGAATTTTCCAATGAAGCCATGTGGGCCTGGGGTTTTCTTTGTCGGAAGTTTTTTTTTTTTTAAAACTGTAAATTCAGTTTTTTAAAATAAGTATGGGATTATTTGGATTATCAATTTCTTCTTGAGTGATATTTAGTAATGTGTGTCTTTCAAATAATTTTTCATTTTATCTGAGTTACCAAATGCATGGACATAAAATTATCCATAATTTTCCCTTATTATCCATTTAATATCTGCAAAATTTGTAGTAATGCTCTTGTATTCATTACAGATATTGGTAATTTGTGTTTGCCTCTTTTTTTTCCTTTATTATTCTGGCTAGAGATTTGTTCATCTCATTTTTTTATTTCATTGATTTTCTCTGTTGTTTTCTGTTTTTAATTTCACTGATTTCTGTTTTCATCTGTATTTTTTTCTGCCTTCCACTTACTTTGTGCTTAAATTGCTGTTTTCTAGTTTCTTAAGAGGAAAGCTTATTTTATAGATTCAAAACCTTTCTTGTTTTTATTTATAAGCAATTTAATGCTAAATATTTTCCCCAAGCACCACTTTAGCAGCATCCCACACATTTTAAAGTGTTGTGTTTTTATTTTCATTCAATTCAAAATATTTTCTAATTTTTTGTGACATGTCCTTGATCCCTGAGTTACTGAGAAATGTGTTGTTTAATTTCCAAATTGAGTATTTTCCAGATAACTTTCTGTTACTGATTTCTAACTTAGTACTCTAGTCATCAGAGAACATATTTTATATGACCTTGGTTCTTTTAAATGTGTTGAGATTTGTTTCATAGCTCAGAATATGGCCCACCTGGAACAATGTTATATGTTCACTTGTAAAGAAGGTGGCGAAGAGGGTGTCCTGAGAAGTAATAATGGTCTAAAGTGTCCCACAGGGCAAGAGTCAGGCTCCGCTCACATGAATTAAGGCTGAAAAGAAAAAAAAAAAAAAAACCCTGAAACTTTCCAATGCTCATGGTGGTGCAATGTCTATAGGAGAACCTAGAAAAGCTACAAATTTACATCTGAGACCTGGACAAGATTCTCAGACTAGGGTCTGTAGCACAACGTGACATCCTCTACACCATAGTGTGCAAGTCCTAAGCTGCCAGTGAGACCTGGTCCTAGACTGGGAGGTCTGGGGTGGGAGTGGCGGAGACATAAAATCACGTGACAGGACACAGAGCCGCAGAGGAGGAGTGCTCCCACTCAGAATGAGCTCCCAAACAAATACCAGTGAGTTACAAATACTTGACAAGACGAATATCAATGAGAAGGACATCTAACAGAAGCAGCAGCCAAGCAATGAGTTCCCTTTAGAGAAAATGCAAGTCACAGGATGATCTGAAATGACTTTGAAGAACAACCACCAATAGAAGGCACAAGAAATTTAAAACCAGAAGCCAAACAAGAAGAGATAGATATAAAAAGATCCAATAAAAAATCATGGAAATGAAAAAATATATATTCATTGAAGTAAAAAAGTTTAGTAAGCTAGACATAGGGAAAGAGGTGTTAGGGAAAGTTTAATAAGTGATTTTGAAGTGAGAGCACATTCTAAATCCGTTAGTGACTATAGCTGAGTATAACAGCAAAAAATAATGCTCCCATCAGGACCATTTTAGTCCATGGTTCACTCACTTCATGTAGAGGAAAGGGGGAAAGGCCTTCATGCTCTGAGAAAAAGATGAAGCCACTGGAGTTTCGTTACCCATCCTATGTGCCAGGCTCGGTGCTAAAAGCTTTACTGAACTCTTATAACATCCTGTAGGGAAATGGTGATATTTCTTTAATAGGCATGGAAAAGCTATGTAACTTGCCTAAAATTACACAGCTAATATGTGGTTGTTCTAGAATTCCAACCAAGATCAAATTCTGGAGGCCATGCTTTACCCACTGTACCTTTTAACTAAATGTTCTACTAACATTAAATAAAATGATGTGCCTCAGTTTTTCAAGAGTAAAATTAAAATAGGACTATTTCCTTGCTATATAGGAAAAATACTGTGAAAATTCAGCAAAAATAAGTGTGAGAGGAGAACTAACACTTTTATCGCTTGTCTATGCATGATGTTTTATAATATATCAGCTCACTTATTACCATAAACAATCCAGCAGCTTAATATCATAATCTCCAATATACTGATAAAGGAGGTAAGACTCAGTGAGTGAACCTAGGGTTTGTACCTGACCTGCAAAACCTGTGTTCTTTTACTCAACACTGGCAAAGAGAGGTGATGATATTGTTTTTCTTATAAAAAATTTTAAGGTATTAACAAGTTTTTTCTAAAGAATTGAAAATAATCACTATTCTAGATATTATGTGCAGCAATGTCACCTTCTCAAATTAATGAGGCAGCTTAGTACCCAAAAAGGACAGGGGCTGGTCCGAAGCAACACTGATCAGCTATACAGCCATGGCATGAACAGGTCGCCCAGCCTCTGTGGGCTTCTGCTTGCCACTTGTAATCTGAGGATATTCAGTTAAATGAGCTCTCAGTTCCCCAACTGCTCTACCATTTTTTAACTTTAACTGTTCCTTCAATAAAATAGCCATAGGCACTGCTTTCAGTATTATAAGGTGAAATATAACAACTTAAAACAACTGACTTTATTATAGAATCTGGAAATTAATACATCAGGTAAGGGGTATCACACTCATTTCTATAAGGTTAGGTCATTCATTCAAGTATCTCTTGTCTTTTCACAGTTTTAAATTTTTCCATTTTTATTGTACAGCCACATCGCAATTTATATCAGAAAATAGATTCTTCCTGTAGCTTATTTCAAAGAACCATGTTTTTTCCTGTGGAACCTGAATTGGTCTTGCTGAGTGAATCTTTTCATATCGTCACCAGGTTTACCAAATTGGGCCCCAAATTTCTACTCTAAAGTGAGATTAACTTTGTATTTTCCTTTCAGAATCAGCTACTCAACTACCGCTCTGCCATTTCAAATCAGGGCCCAAAAATGGTTGGCCTAGAAAAAGAACTGAGTAATTTGAATCGTGAGTTTGACACTTTGCAAGAAAAGGTAATGTGTTAGGCCAACAACATTAACTTTTTTTTTGCTTTCAAAATATTGTTAATTTCCCCCTACCATTAACTTAGTTTGTTGCTAATCCGTTTATTTTTTTATATAGGTTCAAATGAATTCCAGAAAAGCACAAACATTATATGACAACATTGATCGGACGACCCAAAGTGCGAAAGAGCTGGACACAAAGATTAAAAATGTCATCCGAAATGTGCACAGTAAGAAGAGTTACTCAATCCAATTAATTTTTTTATATTGCACAGCCTTTTTTTGCACAGTGAAAGAATTTTCCTTTAAGGGCTCAACATTTTGAAGATCCTGCAATGATACTAAAAAACTAATGTGAACCCTCCCATAAAAATATGTGTCTTTTTCTTAAGTCGCCTCCTGGAGTCCAGAATCCCCAGGTTATAAACTGCTCCATGTTTTCCAGTTCTCTTGAGGCAGATCTCTGGGACAGATGGAGGAGGGAACGACTTGCCTTCAGGGGATCTGCCCAGGAAGTTGGCTGAAGCAGAGCACATGATCAGGGAGCTGAGGAACCGCAACTTCGCAAAGCACCTGACAGATGCAGAAGCTGAGAAAAGAGAAGCGCAGCTCTGTAAGGATGTTCCCAAACTCTTGCATCCAGTCCATTCTAATTGGTTTGAAGTACAATATTGAGTCCCCAGTTACAGGTGGAGGTTGTCCTCATTTCAGCATATATTACTGTGAGAGCATCATGTGGTGACAACAGGTAGCCAAACAAGTTACTAAGAGGTTATAGAGTGTTACATCGTAACATCATGCAAAAAAAAAAAAAAAAGAAAGAAAGATTCTTCTCCATCAATATTAGGTACTGATACCTCTTTGTCCATTTTTACGGCATTTTGCATTTTTATTCTCCTTTAGTTCCAACTTTCTCATGATATCATTTTTGAATGGTTACCTCACTATCATTGGGGTTTAAATGACAAATGGATTTTAGCATTATTATTACAAGAAAAATTTATATAGTAGAAGTTAACTGAATATATCTAAAATTTTAATTAGGGAAAGGCCAAATTAGCTCAAAACTGAGAAATATGAGTTTGGTGCATGTTTTTCAAATATTATTCAATATTTTCTAGTAAAATAATGTTATCAATGGTTGATAACTGCTACAGATAATAGCAATTTTCTTTTAGCATTTGTATTGTTTAAATTAAAAATTAGCATTGGCTTTTAACTGCAACGAGACAGAAATAATAGTAGGAGAGCATGTGCTGTATAGTCTGCAGATCTAGTTCAAATCCCTAGGCCGACTACTCATGCAATCTTAGGTGACAACTAATTTCTCAGAGTCTGTATTTCCTTACGTGAAACATGAGAACGATCAATGTTTTCATGTGGTTATCATAAAAGTTAAACAAGGCAATAGGTATAGTGCACAGAGCAGGTGCACATAAATGTTAGTTTCCTTTCTTATTCCCTTGCAAATGCAAGGAAAACCATGAAATGATTAGAAACCCAATTCTCCTTCTGTAGTCTTTATAACTTAGCTGCAATGTACTCATCTCTTAAGTAGAAAACATAAAGCAATGTGTTACAGTGCTGAATCGGATCAGGAGCTGGCTGGAAACTCACCAGATGGAGAACAATGGACTTGTTAAGAGCATACAGGATTCTTTAAATGACTATGAAGCCAAACTCACTGACCTTCGTACTGCACTACAGGACGCAACTGCCCAGGCAAAGAAGGCCACTGGCCTCAACCAAGACAACGAAAGGACTTTGGAATCCCTCAAGGTGAATTCACACGGGGTTTGCACACTTTCATTAATGACAAGGATGAGGGAGATGGACCTCTATTGTTGATTAAATGACATAGTCAGGGACCTGTCTGTACATCTAGTCTGTATGCACCTCTTTGTATGGTGAACCCTCTAATCAAATAGGAATGAGGCATTAAATGCAAAACCAAAGTCATTCCTACTCTTCAGTTGCCAGAAAAGATTTTGAACTTAAACCACAGAGAAAACAAAGTAAATTGCTCCCTTTCCCTGGCCGATAGAATATTAATGGAATATTAAAGCGGGAATTTCCTACAGTGCCCTTGGTTAAATTAGGCAGTTCTTTTACAAAGGTTCAGGATTATCTAAGGAGATTCGAAAGTATACCAGATATGCTTGAATTAGATCACCTCACAGTTTCAGGAGATGTGACATTTGGCAAGAATGTTTCATTGAAAGGAACTGTTATCATCATCGCAAATCATGGTGACCGAATTGACATCCCACCTGGAGCAGTATTAGAAAACAAGATTGTATCTGGGAACCTTCGTATCTTGGACCACTGAAATGAGAAAATACTGTGTACACTTTATACTAATTACGGGCTAGTTTCTTATAATGAAATGTTCTCTAGGATTCTAAGATAGGCAGGTACATTACTATTTTACTGTAACCTGCAGTGTTAATTTCTAAAGTAGAATTTTCTGCCTTTAAGCCTAAGAGTATGCTTTTAGCCTAAGAAAAGCACAGATGGAAGCAATACTTTTCTTGTTGGAAGAGGATCCTGAAAGTTCATCTTAAAGTGCAATATTGTTTAATCTTAAAACTGGGGCAGCTCTGCTGGAAAATCTTTTTACAGAGGCCTCAGTGATGGTCACTTTGAATTGCTTGTGATTTCAAAAATAAAGCTGTGAAGCAATAAAAAAAAATCAAGTATATAAGAAATTAAACTAATATTGTTATTAATTCAAAGTATATGTTTTAAATAATGTTTTATGTCATATGCATAAATATCATTATCATAATCACCAGCAAAGGTCATTTTAAGCCATTGCCTGCTTTTTAGGAAGCAATTAAATGCAGGCCTCATGCAAAAGCTGCAATGACAGAATTTCGAGCCCAAGATTCTATAGTACATATTTTTCAATGAGGAACATTGCATGCTAAACCAATAACAAACATGTGGGAGACTATGAAATGACAGTAAGATCTAAGTGGAATAACGTAGGACTGACTCCCAAAAAAACTTGGTAAAAGAGAATAAATAGTACCTTAGCAGATGGCAGTATGCTTTATTCCAAAAGTCTCTTTCGATAGTAACACCTCTCTTGAAGTCCTGATTATGCCAAGCCAGGGGAGTAGGATCTAATTTTCTGGGTCTCTGAACTTTGACAGCCTCCTAGACTGGCATTCCTAGGTCCTATGTGCTCCATTGTTGAAGTCCACCTACATCCTCAAGGGGACTGGCATATGGATGCGCTGCTGGCTGGTGCTGGTTTATGGAGTTAAAAATCCATCATTCTTCTCCACAAATCAGAGCTCAGTTATCTAGCCTCCTCAATGTCCAGGATGACCCCAGCATAGAAACCTTCTTCAACCATGGTAACTGTCGTTGCATTGGCACACAGTCTGCGGGGACTATGGCAGCACCCCACACTGCAAAGGGAACTGATTTCCCCTCACTCTGTAGTTGCCTGGAGGATCTTTAAGTTCAAGGAAATGTCCTGGCTCTGAAATTGCTGATATGCTATTATCCAATAAATATGCCTGTGCCTGCTGATAACACATTCTGTAACTCAAGCAGATATTCTTTTTATTCTCTCCAGAGACAAGTTAAAGAAATGAGTTCCCTGCAGAGTGATTTCACCAAGTCTCTAGCCACTGCAGATGCTTCCTTACTACAAACCAATGTTTTGCTGCAGCTGATGGAGAAAAGCCAGGAGGTAGAGACAAAACTTGTTCTCTAGAAAATTGGAAAACACTTATATTGTGAGGGAAACTGAGACGGGCTGACTTATTTTTGTATTCCAGCATATGTCTTTTAGTTGGAAGAAAATATACCAAAATGCCCATAGTGGGCTCCCTTGGATGAGGGTTTCAATGATGTGTCTTCTTTGTGCCTGTTTGTGTTACCTGATTTGCCTGCAATGAGCAAATGGTACTTTCACAATTTAAGAAATTGAAGTGCTGTTTTTAAAATATCAAGTATACCTTTATTAGCAGAAAACATTTAGGACTGATAAAAGATTGACAGTGTTTCTTAACCCAATAGACCTTTTGAAAAATATCTTTTGTGGTCGCTATTTCTAAATAAGAAACAACTGTTTTGATTTAGTGCCACTTCACACTAATGATAACAGTGTGCCGTTACAAAATGTACCAAAGGGGGCGCCCACCATAAGGACAGTGTTCAAATGGTGCTTGAACCGGGGAGAATGCTATCGGCACCACTGTCCGAAGTGATCAAAGATTAATTGGTACCGTAAAGGGGCTTAGAAAACAAATTTCTTCTTGCTGCTTCCTGGAAACAAGTCATTTATGACAGTTCAAGAAAATGGCACATACATACTTTGCTTAAACTGACACTGTCTCTGTTTACTTGGAAAAATAGGAATATAAAAAATTAGCTTCCACTGTACATGAAGTAAGACGTGAACTAAGTGACAAAGTCACAGAACTCTCCAAATCTGCCAGCAAAACATCGCTGGTGGTGGCGGCAGAGGAGCATGCGCAATCCTTACAGAAGCTGGCAAAGCAGCTGGAGGAGTAAGTGTGGGCCCTGGAGGACTGACCGCGCCTTGCTGGGGCCTCGTGTGAAAGCCGCCTGCGTGGGGGGCTAGGTCTCCAGAACAGGGTGGAGGGCAAGCCCAGGACCCAGGTCTGAAACCCCACCTGCAACAGGGCACTGATTCCCAGTTGCATCCTTGGGGCAAAGCTGCAGGGCCTGCAGCCTCAGGTCTCTCCTTGCCAATGACTCCGGGGCCTCAGCGACAGGCAGGGGTGGGCTGCTGGAGCACTTAATCCCTTTGTCTTCCAGGATCAAGAGGAACGCCAGTACAGATGAGCTGGTGCGCCGTGCTGTGGATGCGGCCACCGCCTATGACAACATCCTCAACGCCATCAAAGCAGCCGAGGATGCTGCCGGCAAGGCCACCAGTGCGTCTGAATCTGCCCTCCAGGTGGGCACCCGCACCGGCTCCTTCTCTAGATGTGCTCTGGAGAGGACTCACTTTTTTATTTTCTTTCTTTGAGCATTGAGGGACAAAAATTAATGATAAAACAAAAAAGCATTACTTTAAATCAGAACTTGTTATATGGAATAGACTTGAACTTGCTCCCAATTTGGCTCGTTTCTATATTTACATGACTGATATGTAGCACAATTTTTAAAACTTTGTAAAACCAGACAGAAATTACACTAGTTATCAATTCTGAACCAAGACAAATACTATAACCTGCTTCTTATCAGGGATGCTTTCAGGCTGTGATTAAGTATTAACATTTACTAAAGGAGAGCAAGATGTCTGGGCACAATTTGATAACCACTTCTTTCCTGTTCTTTGTCTCACACTTAGGCATGTTGGTGGAGTCCTGTGGGATGTTATATGTACCATATAATATTCCTGTATTTAAAAATAAAGAACAAAATATCAAATATCAAAGAATTAGGGGAAAGGCCATTGGAAGGTTGAAGACTTTTATCTTCCAAAGACTAAAAACCTAAAAGCAACTCAGTTCTGTCTTCAGTTATTGCAAAGGGTGCTGCACAGGTGACAGTGAGAAAAGGAGACAAGTGTCATATGATTCATCAGGATGTCACTAGAGATGGCTCCACTTCCCAAGCCGCAGCTGCCCACCCATGTCCCTAACTCTGTCTTTTAAAGAACAGTCTCTTTAAGCCTCTTCCTCGCCTTGGTGAACCTCATTCTTTAAAGATTATAGATAAGGGGCTTTGGGGTAGGATATAAAGTCTTACTGTGTGTTTCCTAAACTGTACCACGTGCTTCAGGCTGATGAATGCTTTGCTTTCAGACAGTGATAAAGGAAGATCTTCCAAGAAAAGCTAAAACCTTGAGTTCTGACAGTGATAAACTGTTAAATGAAGCCAAAATAACACAGAAGAAGCTGCAACAAGGTATGGGGTGGGAGGGGGGAAGGGGGGGCTGGTAATCAGATTATACCCAGGGGCTTGAAAACAACCTATAGGACCAGGAGAGGCAGCCTTAAAAAAAACCTCTTCCCAAATCTCAGCATTGGTGCAGATTTGTAAATCCATGGTTTATTTTATAGATTTGATGTTTCAACCCAATATTCTAACATATGCTGGATTAACTGGAACCACATGAATGTAAATAAATCTTGAGGGTGATAAGTCTGTTTTGGCCTGGTCTTCAAGGGGCTGTTTAATTTAATCTACTTGTGACTGTGGCATTGGCAAACCACATAGCATAGAGGTCTGTGAAGTTCTGATTTCTTATTTAAGGTCAAGATCATTAGTTTCCAGCCATCAAAGTAACTGATTCACTATTTCTGAAGCCTGAAATCTTAGCAACTAAAAGTGCCAAAAACCATTACTACTGAGAAACGTGAGAATTTTTTTTAATCATAAATGTTATCATTGAAATTTTCGCACATACTTAATTTTTTTAAAAAGAAGGTGTTTCAATCTCACCAAAGTCCCGTGTTCTGAAAATGTTGTCTCTTGATTTTCTCCGATCCTTCATGGTTATTCACAGTGGGGCAGTCCTCACTCGGCTTCTTAGTTCTTTCAGAGTGATTAGATGCTAATCACTACTAGTAACTAAATAACCTCCTTCCTCCCTCTCTCCCTCCCTTCCTTTTCTGTTATCTATAAAATTTAAATAAAATACAAAAAATACATATTAGCATATATCATTTGCCTAACAAATTTCAACAATTAAAATTTTCTTGTATGACATCTGCTGTCTATAAAATTTGAGCTAAGAAGCAAGGATCAGTGTTTTAAATAGGCTTAGGATGCTAACTACATTGTTACTTTTTTCTTTTGTTTTCTACCAGCTCTATTTTTTTTTACCATTTGACCCCCTTCACCCATTTCTTCTACCCCCACCTCTGACAACCACTGATCTATTCTCTGTGTCTATGAGTTTTTGTTGTTTTAGATTTTATGTATAAAAGAGATCATATGGTTTTTGTCTATATTGTTGTTTAAACCAGTCCTGGAATCATAACTTAAGCCTTCTATTATCAGTTTGGTCCTAAAGTATTCACTGGTCATATTCCATGGTCCCAAAGTGCCAATATTACCAACTGGGAATGTCTGTGTATTCTGCTCCTTTCACTGAATTTCCTTAAATGTTTGGAAATGAACACAAATGAGCAATGCCTACTTGGGTGTGTTTGCTTGGGTAAGGCTCTTGAAACAACACTCCTTTCTTATGCTCTGAGACTGAAGAAGCATCCTGTCTGTATTATTCGTTCATTAGTTCATTCATTCATACAGTGGTTCATTCATTCGTACAATCATTCATTCACTCAATAAGTAGGTACTTATATCAAGCCCTGACTGGTGCCAGACATGGTACTTTGTCTGAGGACCCAGCATTGAACAAAACAAACATCTCTTTCCTTCACTAAGCTGAGACTTCTGTCCTGACAGAGTGGAAGTTAAGCCCTCTCCTTTGTTAGAAAGGGAACCTTTTCCCTTTCTTCATGTGTATTCCAAGGAGGTTATGCTCCTGACCTCTGTAACCAGAGGTCCCTAGAGCTGTGAGTGTAGACACAGGCAGTGGGCATCTGTGGGAGGTTTCCTTAAATGCAGGTCTGCTCAATGCTGTGCAGTCACTAGCTACTTAAGGGCCACTAATACCAATGCAGGGTCAAAATTCACAGAGTAATTGCCTCCTAATGCTTTATTTTTGTTTTAGAAATCAGTCCAGCTCTGAACAAGCTACAGCAAACTCTGAAAATTATGACAGTTCAGAAGGGGGTGATAGACACCAATATTACTACCATCCGCAATGATCTTCGTGGGATAGAGAGAGGTCAGCATCTCCTGAACCTGTACTTGGCTTCTTTGGTTGAGCAGTTTTGATACTTATCACCTCCCTATTTGTGTGTGCATTAGATGATATCAATGATATGATTGATAGTGCAAAGAGCATGGTCAGAAATGCCAATGACATCACAGATGAGGTTCTGGATGGGCTCAGCCCCATTCAGACAGATGTGGAAAGAATTAAGGAGACCTATGGGAGAACGCAGAGTGAAGACTTCAACCAGGCTCTCACCGACGCGGATAACTCAGGTAGGGGGCTTTCCTGGCCAGGAAAGATGATCCGTTTTCTCCATTGTTATGTGCTTTGGCCAGTTTAAATTCTTCCCTGATAAAGTATGACCTTAGAAATTAAGACATTAGAAAACGGTGTTGTATAACACATTCAAGGAGTATGGATATTCTATTAGTTGGAAGGACCGGGTAGGGTCCATTAACATTGCTGTTGATTTCCCATTTTATAAAGTGGAGGTATAGGTTCTCGAATCATGAGGTATTGAATTATGATTGATAATTAAGGATTTGAAAACAAAGATATATTTTTCCTGTAGTGGTCAAGAAAGATGATTTTTTTTTTCTAGATTGTAGAATAAAATCCCTGACATGTTTAGAAAAGCTATTACCTGATTCCAAGTCATTCTTTCAACATTTGGGACCCAAACATACCACTTGACAAGTACTGTCAATGAGAACATCTGTATGTAACCTTTCTCAGCTTGTAATTATAAATTTCTGTTTTGTAATCTCACCAATAGTAAAGAAATTAACCAACAAGCTGCCTGATCTTTTGAGCAAGATTGAAAGTATCAACCAACAGCTGCTGCCGCTGGGCAACATCTCCGATAACGTGGACCGCATCCGAGAGCTGATCCAGCAGGCCAGAGACGCCGCGAATAAGGTAGGGGTGCCCACAGTGCCAGGCTGCAAGCTCCTTCTTTGATAAGTTACCACATTCATCAAGAAAAGAAAGGCATTTATGTACTCAAGAATCCACTGTCTTTCTTGCCCTAGTTCTTTGGCTGCTCAAAATGTGAAAGTTGACTGCCTCCTGTCATCCTTCAAAAGTGCCCATCCCCTTCATCCCCTAAGTGATCTGGCTTGTCGGGGGCCTGGAGCAGTTTCCTGCCCACTGAGTTCATGCAGACAGGAAGAAGAGTCTTCCTCCAGGCCCCAGCTGGAAAACTAGTTTAAGTAAGGCTTCTGTGATCGTAGTGTGCTGACGCGGTGCCACACAGGACCTACTTTCTCACTGTGACTCGGCAGTTGTAGAATCCACCTTTATCGAGGATCCGTGGAGGAATAGTTCCCACCAGGAAAGGCAGTGTCCTGAACATGGGGTTACAGCCATTTTCCATCATTATAGCACTGATCTTTCTTGTTTTAACCTGACATAATTCACTTGAATTTCTGACCCTTCTCCCCCATAATTTGTTTTGTCCTAACACAATGTTAATGAAATCTCCCGTATTTTCAGCCACCCTTGCTGTCAGATATTTGGAGACAGAGGGTTAGAGAACCACGTCAGAATTTCTCCACCCGGGAGACGCTGGCATTGATTCTAGGCTCCGCGCTACTTCTCGTGAGCCTGAAATTCTGCCCATTTTCTGTGGGAAAGAGAAGTGCTGTCAATATAAAACCTTTAGCAGGAAAACAAGGAGTATAAGGCACTGTTAGGAAGACACTACCCTCTTCATACTCGTGCATGCTTTATGAAAACCAAATGAAGAAGAATGTGTTTCTAGCTTTTGCTCTTCTATGTTCATTCACTAATCTGTCCAACAAAGTCTGAAGTAGCACGGTGGTCAAGAGCTGGTGAGCCAAGCCAGGAAGGATCATCCCTCTTTTCCATTGTCATGTGCTCAGGCCAAGCCAGGCTGCCTTCGGTTTGATCTAGTTCTGTCACATATGAGCTGCGAGATCTTGGCCCAGCCACTTCCTCTTGCTGTGCCTCAGTTGCTTAATCTGTAAGCAGAGTAAATGATAGTACAGACCTCACGAGAGTGTTAGGCTTAAATAAGTTAATGTAAAACAGTTTCTGGCTAAAAGTACCATGTAAGTGGGGACCAAAAAGTAATTAGCAAGTGCTTTTGAACACCTGGCTTGCATTGCACTCCCCTGGGTGCCGAGGACACAGACTATTATTAAGCTGTAGTCCTGCACTCAGGTTGCTCCCCAGCTGCCGGAAGCAACAGCTGGTGACAGACTACTCTAAGAGGATGGATACAGGTGTGTTATGCAGGCTTTAGGAATAACCATTTCTACCTGGAGAGGCTCAGAATAGTACAAAAGGACACATAGAAGAATATTCAATGCAACACAACTTAAATAACAAAAAGATAATTGGAAAAATCCAAATGTCCATCAATAGGAGATGGACAAAATGATGATAAATTTATACAATGAAAGACCATACAACAATACATGTGAGTATGCTAGAGCTAGATGTATCAACACAGATGAATCTAAAAACAGAGGGAGGCAAAGAAAACAAGTTGTAAAAAGACATGTACAGTTGGATCATACCATTTTTATAAAAATATTTAAAACATGAAAAATAAAACTAGTTACAGTTTATAGATAAATGCACATTTAGTAACGATATTCAAACATGCATGGGACTCTGGCTGGGAATCCAAATTTAGGGTAGTGGTGACCTCTGAGTAGGGAGAGGGGAACAGGGAAAAGCTGGGGTACCAAGGGACTTCAATTATATCAGTAATGTTCAGTTTCTTAGGATGGTAATGCATGTACAGGTGTACTCTCCATTCTTTCTTGTATTCTTGAAATATTTGCTTAATTAAAATGAATTTTTTCTTTTTTTTAATATATTTTATTGATTATGCTATTACAGTTGTCCCATTTTCCCTCCTATCTTCCCCTCCGCCCCCATACCCCCCCATTCCGTGCCCTGTCCATTAGTTTTTGTCCATAGGTCATACACATAAGTTCTTTGTCTTCTACATTTCCTATACTATTCTTAACCTCCCCCTGTCTGTTTTCTACCTACCATTTATGCTACTTATTCTCTGCACCTTTTCCCCCTCTCTTCCCCTACTACTCCCCTGTTGATATCCCTCCATGCCTTATATAAATCCCTTTAACATTTCATAAAATAAAGGCTGGGTG
>PVJI01000362.1:0-279966 GCA_004026765.1 Micronycteris hirsuta
AAAAGGAGACTGGAAAGTGACTGTGTTTGTGCTTCATTTTCTTTGTTATGCTCTAAAGACACTTAAACTGGTATCAATGTGTAAAGTACAACTTTAAATTTCATTACTTTGGGCTTGCAGTTTTAAAATTCAGAAGTTGTTTTCTTTTATAAACTTTCCTTCTGTATCTGGAACTCTTACCATACAATACGAGTGGATCATATTCCCCAAATTTCTAAGTTGGTGGTTTCTCACAGTGCATTTTTCTAGAGAAACAATTTTATAAATCATCAGTTACTTTTCTATGCCAGGCCACAAAAACTTATTTAACCTGGAAAGTTGATGACATATCTTACAACAAAAATAACATAAAACAGCCCTGGCTGGTGTGGCTCTGTGGACTGAGCACCGGCCTGCAAACCGAAAGGTTTGATTCCCGGTCAGGGCACATGCCTGGGTTGTGGGCCAAGTCCCCATTTCTCACACATTGATGTTTCTCTCCCTCTCTTTCTCCCTCCCTTCCCTTCTCTCTAAATAAATAAAATCTTTAAAAATGTAACATAAAACAATATTTGGGGATCACAACTTTAATTGCTAAATTTATTTTTTAAATGTGGAACGTGGTAAAACTGAATAGAATTATTGAACAAAATATTGTAACGTGTAGTATAATAGAGCAGTGCAGTGATGTGGAGAAAGGCGAAAAGACCTTCTTGCTCCTGCTCTGCCACTGACCAACTAGTTAGTTGTGTAATCAGAGAAAAATAGGGGCCTGTCCTGGCTTTAGTCCACTCATCTATAAAACAAAGGTGCTGGGCAGTCTCAATAAAGGTTTATAATTTTTTTTCTCCAACATCTTTCTCCCCTGAAATAATATAGTCCCCCCACCCAGTTATAAAAGTTGCATGTGTTCATTGAAAAAAAAAATTAAACAATATAGAAAAGTATGTAGGGGAAGGTAAAAAAGTTGCCCTCAACCCAGCTCATATCAAGCCTCATTTTTATTCCTGAAAATTTGTTAAACGAGATGAAGAAACACTCGTATGTTTACAGCTCTGGAAGCTGTTGAATGCTTCTGATTGTGTCTTCCCATTTGTGGTGCTTTCACGGCAGTTAGGTGCTGTAACATTGCCCTAAAAGACTGACTGTTCTCTCCGCAGTAAAGCTGCTCATTTACTAAGCCCTTAGTTTGTTCCAGGCTCCGTCCCAGCACTTCACATGCGTTGCCTCAGTGCTCCTAACAGCCCTCTGAGGTTTATCCCCATTGAGTAGGTCACGACCGAGTGGTGTAAGGGGGTTAGGTAACTTGCCCAGTCACAAAGCTGGTAAGTGGTAGAGCCATCTTGTTCCAGAGACCCTGTTTTGCGTCACTTACTATCCTGTCGCTTGTTTCTGGTGATTAGTACAGGTTGCAGTCCTAAATGAAATGAAGACCTAGATTTTTAGAATAAGAAGCTTCAGGCTTTTGATGGCAGGTTAGGTAGTGATCACAGCAAGTGAGGGAGCTGGTGGGGGTGCTGGCAGCGTGAAGTTCAGCAGTACTTCACAGGACATCGCACACTGTGACAGCAGCTTCTTTTCCTTGAATTAAATTTGTTTTGTTGGCTTCAACATTTTTGTCACATGTGGTCCAGAGTGGTATTTATAGTTAAAAATGCTCTGAATTTATTTATTTTTCCTGTCTTTTATTTTGCATTTAAAATATCTTTGATTTTTTTTTAATGGTAAGTGATACTAATTTTGAAAAAGTTGCTTGAAACAAACCTAAATATGGTCAGGAATCTTACCCAGTGATGAATGTCCAACTTCATTGCCTTCTGTGCAAGGACTGGCAGTTCTGGTGGAAAAACCCCAGCTATAAGGGACGATCCTGTACTTGACCTGGCTGGAATGTTCAATTCCATCTGCTTGGGGTGCAAATAATACTAGTCGTCTTATGCCAAGTAATAAAGTCATGGCTATTACATTTTCTTTGATTTTTCTTAACAAGAATAGAAAATTGACTGCTACATTTGGAATGAAATCAGAAATTCATAGTAGTCCGTTAAGTATTTATTGACTTGATTATTGATTTGAAGCCCCCTTGACCTCTCTCGTCCCCGGTCATCTTACTGTTGAAAAGAATCAGGTATATGGCAGCTTTTCTTCACGTTCTTCAGTTGCTGCCTGCTGTGAGGTGTGTGTGTGTGATGCAGTAGAGAGAGGAGGGGAAGATAGGGCATATTGGAGACCTGCTGCGTGTTCAGCTCTGTAGTGGGTGCAGAAATGTAAACATTTAACTTGGGTTGACCAGTATGAGATCATATGCTGTGTAATGCAAAGTTGGATGATACAGATTTACCTTTTACTTTTTAATATGGCACCTGATTTCTTATTTGGACTCTATAAGTCATTTATTGAGTAAATAAATAAGTAAATGGGTGAATGAATGACTGTATGACTATATAAACATGAATTCTGTAAGAATTTGTGTCTGCGTCTTTATTCATTTTAACTCTACTACTTTCAGCCCTCTTGTCTAAACCTTGGCCTAATTTAAGATTTTTCACTTAGCTATATTCAATAATGCTCGTTCCTCTTCCTACCATTCCTGTGAATTTTATCTGGGTGACTGCAGTAAACTTTTAACTGGGCTACCTGCACCGTTCCCCCAATCCACTGTCTGGTGGTCGCTACCATCTCTCTCTAGCTCACTCGAGCTGTTCACTGGATTCCCTTCATACTAGTGTAAGTCCAAACACCTAGTGCATCATGCAAGGCTATGTAGGGTAATACTTTAAGATCGTGAGCTTTAACTCTTTAACCATCATTAAGACTTTCTGAGGATAGGAATTTTATTTAATAACACTCCATGCTCCTGATCTCCCAGTCCCTGGTAAAATATTATCAGGCCTGTGGGTGCTCCCTCAAAGCTTGTAAGTAATAAAAGATCATGGTTTTATTCATTTGGGCCTCTGAAGTGTCTGTTCGGTAGGTCTCCAGCGTTTTCTATGAAGGTAACAGGCCAGGGCTTTGTACCCACTTAGTACCTTACTACCTAGCAGTGGCCATTACTCAGTCAATGCGACTTTATTTTCTTTCAGCTAAAGAGAGGGTTTTAAGTAACTTGCGGAAACACGAGGCTCCCCAACCTCCCCTTGATCTGCACCCACTGAGGCCTCCTGTGCCGGTTATTTCATCTGCTGACCTCCTGAGTCGGGAGAACACCACCCAGCTGGTGCGCACAGACCTGAATCTGTTGCAACAGCAGGCCAGGTAAGACCATGAGACCTCCCAGATCACGCTTCTGTGCTTGCTTCCTTGATAGCCTGAGTGACTTAATACCTGGAAGGGCTTCCTCATCAGCATCCTCCCCATGGGGAAAATTGGACGAGACTGGCCCAGACAATTACTTAGTTAACCAAGTCGTGACAAGTCTTTAAATTTCCATTGAAATTATGTGACACTTTAATGTACTACAAATTTTAACATGTTTCTTGTGGCATGCTAAGTGTTTCTCATGCTTCTCCCAAGGAGACCTGATAATGGAAAGATTGTGTTGAAAGGGCATGAAATGAGATTTACTTTCTTTTGTCACTGCTTTTTGCTTTCACTCTCCATATTTTAAAACTTGGCACAGGCACTTGATTGAAGTATGAGCTAATGATTTCATGTTCTGAGTTTGCAAGAGATCAACTGTTTTAAGGTTTTAGTTCTAGCGTGCCATCTTGTGAGAAGGAGAGTGTGTGTAGTAAATCTGTTTTATAAAGTAAAAGTCTCTTTGGCAAATTCCATGGAATCAATCTCTTACTGGCCTTTCTTTTCCTTGCTGTTTTTGGCCAGGTATTTGTTGTGTATGTTGTGTGTACACACCACACACACATATGCATGCACGTGCCAGCCTACATGTCAAAATAATAACTACAGGTAGAACAGTATCGACACCCATGTAAACGATTAACCTCCATTTTGGAAATTCAGTTTGAGATGCTAATAAAGAAATCAGTGGTACTTACAAGTAAGGGCACTCCTTTGGGATAGAGGATGAATTCTCACTTGTTCTTGTATATGTAAGGTCCATTTAAAAAGCATTGCTGATATAACACAGATTCTAAATGGAGCTTTATTTCTGGCTGAAAAGTTGTCCCACTTTTTCCTTATTTCTTAACTTTGTGGTTCATATGACTGCCAGGGAGAGGATTTGGGTGAGTCTTGGCACACACACACCCTTGGACTTCTTATTCTGGAATACTTGGATCCTGCTGTACTCTCTAGTACAGGCAGGGGGGAACCGGAAGCCTTTATCACTTACCATGAAGCCTTTCCTAAGACTTTTTTTTTTTTTACCTCCAACGATGTTTTTCAGAACGGCGGCTCTGCGGGAATCCCAGCAGGTTGCCCTGGATAGTGAGCTGTTGGACACAATGCCCAAACAGTATGTGAATCGGGAGGAACAGACCACACTGCACTTGGAGTGTAGAGGCAGTAGTGGGAAGAAATGCCAAGGAGCGGCAGTTATAACAGTTCAGGTAAGTTGTTTAAATTTTTTTGTAATTCAGAGAATTTTACTTGAGACCCTAATAACTGGCATACCTTTGAGAAAGACTGAAAGAATTTATATAGCAGATAATCCAAGTCTCAAAGCGTTTAATAGTTTTTAAGGGAGTGAAGACATGCACAGAGCTAATCACCTGTTGCCGTAAGTGCTGGTGCATTCTATAAAACAGAAATTCAAAGAAAAGCAGAATCAGTGAGAAGATTTTGAGAGAGAGGGGGCCTTAAACTGATTCTTAAAAGATTCTGACATTGATGGTTTGGATTCAGTTACAGGAAGTATGGGAGGGGGGGTCAGTGTGACTTCGTGTGGGGGTCACGGGCCAGCCATGTCAGTCTATTTCAGGTTGCTCCTGGAAGTGGCAGTGGCATCCACACTGGGCGGGCTGGAGTCCACACTGGAAGGGACGATCACTTGGGGGCGCTGGCTGTGTGTTGCGCACAGTGGGGGGCACTGAAGACAAACATGGGAACAACCTGCAGAAAGCAGATCGTCTGGGTGGAGTCTGCCAAAAGGCAAAAGGAGAGATGTGCAACAGTATGATTAAAAATTCAACTGCCTCTGGAGTCACCTTGAGTTGGAAAAATAAAATTAAGTTGGATCTGTGACTTTGAAAGGACTTCTGAGTGGGAGTTTAGCTTTAGCCAGCATATCATAGTATTTGCTTCGTGCCAGGTACCATCTAAACACCTTATAGAACTTATTTTTATCTTCACCACAACCCCATAAGAGGATACTTTCATTATCTGCATCAGGCATAGAGAGGTTCAGGTACGTATCCAAGGTGACATAGCCAGTGAGTCAAAACCTGGAAGGCCCAGGCAGTGTGGTTGCTGAGCACGTGCCCCTTCATCACTGCTCCTCCCTCTGTCTGTGTGTGACATCCAGATTCCCGGAGCCCCGAGAGAAGTGCTTCGAGAGAGGCCTGCCTGATGCCTGTCTGCATTTGCACAAAAATAGATCCTCTTTGTGGGTAGCTTTTAGAAATTGGGGAAAATTTACTTTATTGACTCTTGGTTGTCTTTCAAAAATATCTCCTCTTTGTGCTGAGCTCTATTTTAACAGTTCTAATGTATTCTTCATCAGTCTCCTTGAGTGACTGCTCTAAAATGTCTTCTCAGAAATGCCTTTTGTATTTGTATTTTTCATTGCCTTCAAAATTTATTTCTGATAAAATAACTGATTTGTATGCATCTAAAGTTAGCAAATTCGATCCAGATTGTGATCAGTGATTAGAGAATTCATGAATTGGATCAATTTTTAAAATCAGCATCATGGGAAATGAGTTTATATTTTAAATATAAATTTTAAAATTAAAGTGCATAAATGTTTTAATATAATTTTAATGGCTCATTCGTGAAGATTTTAAATTATATCATGAAAATGTTTTATTGCTTGTTAGAATTTTCCTGGGAAGGAATGCCCTGGAAATTTCCAGCCATCTGCAAGTGTGTGAACTGTGTATAACTTGTTTGGGGCATACAAAAGCCAAATATACTTTATGGGAATTGAGACGTGCTTCCTCCGTGGTTGCCTTTTCTAATAGAAGCCTCTAATAATTCAGTGATATCCCCTGGGAAATGGGCTGTTTTATAATAGGGTTCCTTGTGTTGTACTTTGGTATTGTAGGGCAGGACCGAGAATTGATTTATTGTCATGTGAAAAATTTGTGCATTCCTAGAAATGAAAGATGGAAAAGACCCACTGAGGGCTTCACATTATTGTAAAAACTTAACTGAAGGGCCAGCTGTGTCCTACTTTTAAATTTCTTTGTCTACTTAAAGCGACTCAAGAGGAGGGGCTTCCACCATACTGCTTTGTTCTATTGTCTCCGACTTCTTGTAATTATGAGCAGGTAGTCATTCGATCTCTCTCACCCCCGTTGTAGGAAGAAAAGAAAACTTTCAACAGTGTTTGGAACAATGAACAAAATAAGTAGACCAGGAAATAATGATAATTTTGGGAGAGTGTCTAAACTTTCCTATGCTAGTTGGCTTTCTTTGGTCTTCAGCATTAGGAGTTTGTACGGCACGTGACGGCAGCTAACAAAGTGGGTTTGGTCTTGTCTCTCTGCACTTCCCAGTCAAGTGAACCTCTGTTCCTTTAATCTTGTCCTGAGTCTTTCCACTTCCCTTCATGCTCGCTGTCTTCCTTCCTTCTCGCCGATTCTCTCGTTTTGTTTCCTCTCTGTGTAGCAGCTTCTCTCCAGGCCAGTCAAGGGCTGTGGCCCTCAGAGTCCCAGTCTGATTGTAATTGGGGACATACTGGGCAAAAGAGCTGACTGCACGTATTCCTGATTACATTTTAAGCTATTTAACATGGGCCTGTTATTTGAAAAATTTGAGATTTAGTATTTGTATTGATTCAGTATGTGGTTTAGTGGAAGTAATTTAATTGTTTGTGTTTCATTTCTCCAATAGTAAAAGCTAAAGTGATTATTGTTAATATTGTATCTTACTGGATAGTCACGTTCATGGCTTTTGATTCATACTAACATCCTATTTTTTCTTTAAAATAAAAAGTTTTATAAAGATTTTTACCACAACAGTGGCACACTTTACAGAAGAAAGTTATTGTTACAACCTTTAAAAGTGGGCATTCAGTGTGTTGTCAGAGCTGTGCTGGCCGCTGTGTAAAGCATCGCAGGCAGGACCATTTGCCCTTCGGGAGCTTTCGATTTGGAATTTATGTGCCCTCTCAGGGGACATAAGCACCTCGATTAAGTACATTTGTGAACGAACTGTTTGCACTAGTCACGAAGGATGCCTGTTGCCATGGTAGTGATGGCTGAAGACTGGGGTCGGGCAGGTCCAAGTAAAGGGAAGTGTAGTCCCTGCTGCTCACCCGTGTGGTTGCAGAAAACTGTCTAATGAGAATGTAGAATTTAGAACTCCTGCCTTCTAAATGTTCTGGTCTTTTCTGACTCTCTACCATACCTGCAAGATTAGTCCAAGTCCCCCAGTTTACTGTAAAGGCCTCTCCTAGACAGGGCCCTGCTCCCCAGCCTTGCTGTCCTGCACTCTTCAGCCCTGATCCCCAGCCCCCGATCAGCCTGTCCAGGCTCCTCCTCAGCGCTCCGTCCTCCTGTCCCTACATCCACTCATTGGTTCTGTATTTGTGTTGCAGCCTGGGAATAGGGTATTTTGTGCATCAATCCACAGCTGAAAAAGGACATTAAAAATGCACAAACAAAGCGGTTACTATATAGATCACCATCAGGTTTTTTTTGTTTTTTTTTTTTTAGATTTTTAAAAATTTATTTTTAGACAGAAGGGAAGAGAGGGAGAGAAACATCAATGTGTGGTTGCCTCTCACATGGCCCCCACTGGGGGACCTGGCCTGCAACCTAGGTATGTGCCCTGACTGGGAATTGAACCAGCGACCATTTGGTTCGCAGCCCATGTTCAATCCACTGAGCTACACCAGCCAGGGCCACTATCAGTTCTTTAGTGAAAGGGATGTTAACAAATCCCTCAAGTAGGACAGACGTAATCTTAAATACAGGATAGCCTTTTAAATGGAAATCAATTTAGTTTTTTTGACAAGCTTAATAAATTTTCCTTATTTTGTACATCTTTACTGAGAGCCAATGAAATTTTACCTCAGATAAACTTTCAGGAACCATTGAATTAGTCAGTTGCTCTTTCCTAGGCATGCAGCTGGTTTGGACACTTCCTACTTGTGTTATTTTGTTGTTTGCTTTATAAGTATATGTCTTTTTTCCTTTCGCAATGGCACACGTTTCGGTAACAGCATCTGTGTCCTTTTTTGTGCTGTGCACACGAGGTATGCAGTGTGGTTTGGAGGTGAAGTACATGTGCTGTTCGGTTGGGAGGACAGAGGGGCCGCTTGATCAATAGGGGAGGGGCTCGATGTGCTGCAGGAAAGCCTCCATGGTGGGAGACAGCGAGTCACCCTGATGAGGATCGGGGAGTCGAAACATGAGTGACATAGATCATATCCTACATAAGACTTGGAACCAGTGATAAACTAATTCAAGTTTGAGCCTTCATGAAAAAAACCTGATACTATTGAATAGTTTTTAGACAGTCTTTTCCCGTTCCTGTCGAGTTCAACCAAGAGTTTTGAGTTATCATACTAATTGAAATAATAGTCTTATCATCATATACCCAGTACATATGTAATAAAATATCTGCTTCAGAAACATGTAGGGGCAGAAATCTGTTCACCACTTAAATGTTTGTTAGTTTGAAGGTATGCATAAGAACGAAGCGGTAAGCCAACAGCTTCACGTTTTGCGGAAAGAAGTGAAGCAGTTGCAAGCAGAAGCTACTACACCGCCACCACTTAATATTGTGGAAGCTGCTGTGCATGCAGAAAACTTGATCACGTAAGTTTTGAGGGCATTCTACTTTAAAATACTCTCGTTATCATCGATACAGGTCATGCTGCTACAGCCCCCAGGCACCCACTGATTGAATTAGCACAGGCATCGGCACACTGTGGCCTGTGGACCAAATCTGCCCTGCTGCCTAGTATTATAAATAAAGTTTTATTGGAATACAGCCATGCCTGTTTATTAATGTCTATGGCTTTTATGCTGCAATGGCAACATTGAGTAGCTGTAACAATTATGACCCATAAAGCATAAAATAATTACTGTCTGGCTCTTTGTAAAATAAGTGTGCAGATCCTTGAAATGAGAGATGATACAGTACATTGAAATTCAGTCGTGGAGAGATTTAGTGCTGAAGTTTTATATCAAAGTCACGTTTACCTAAGAAGTCATCATTGTCAATTCAGATTATTGAGCACAGTTTACAGTGGATTTGCTCAGGGGAGTTGGGGCTCTTGGGTATAGTTGCCAGCTTGCCTGGGACTTTTGTGGTTTCCCTTTGGTGCTCCTGGCTTATTCTCTTTCTTCCCAAAGCCACCAGGACACGATTTGGGAAAAGGGAGGTTGACTCTGCCTTTTACATTGCAGGGACTGCACCTTCTAGTACCAGCAGCGATGCCAGGGTAGATTTGGGAGGGTGCTGTGGGGGCACTGCGGCTTTCTGTGGGCTGGATGGGGGCTCTGGGGAGGAGGGAGGAGAGAAGGTGAACGAGAGGCTCATTTTTTTTTTTTACCAGTAAAGGAACTAAAAGGAAAAAAATGTGAGAATTACAAGAGATTCCTTTATTTTAGGAGCTTATTCTATATAAAAATCTTTACCTTCAACCTAAGTCACTCTTTTGAATTTTAAAATTTAGAGAAGTCAGGGTTCTTGTTTTTAAGAATACGTATTATATAAAAATACATGAAGTTAAACAGTAAATTATGAATTACATATGAAATGTGAAAAAATTTAATAAAGGTAAGAATGTTCATTAGCCTTTTTAATACAGCTGATTTTTTTTCCTCCGGAAGGGCATAAAATCATTTTTATATTTTGAAAATGAGGTGTTGGGTCAAGTTGGAAGGTAACCCATAAAATATTTCTGAAGTGACATTTGTAGGCGACTCTGAGCACTCTTAACACCTTTCGTACCACATAGAAATCTCTAAGACATACGCCAGGGACCGCAGGTTTTTGGGCAAACTGCACGTTAATTAAATTGTCTCGTGATGCAGTCCTTAACAGATGGCATGCGAAACATGAGAAAACTCGTGAGTGGTATGAAAAGTACTAAGAATATTGCCCGGGAAAGGGGGAATGTCATAGAAACACTGGTGAGTCTGGATTCTCATACTGTGGACCGCATCTCACCTGTTTTCTTACAGGGCCTTAGTGAATGCCTACAAGTTGCAGCCCACCCCTGGGGTTCAGAAGGTTGGCATTGGCCTCTTCTTTACGGTGGTGGATTATGTCAGCGATGAGACCCAGCGCCATCCTCCCACAAGGCAGTTCTTTACTTCGTGCATTGAGATTTTGGGACAGGTGAGATTAATCTGTGGTGTCAGCCTTTTTCAGCTATAGTAAGTCCCTGCAGCATGCTCATTAGATGTGTGCCTTTAGACTTACGTTGTAGGTTCCAAGTCTTACCTAAGTCAGAAGCCACTTTGAATTGTTGGCTTCTAAAGATGTGATTAGAATTGTTGGTATAGAATTCTGCTTCTTATACAGGAGAGTAATTATTCATATTTGAAAGCCTCTGGGAGACATCAGATTCTATCATATGCTCTTGGTGGTGTTACCTGTCACATCAGTGAAGCTCATGTTGTTTATACAATGCTTTGTGGCTTATTATTTTATTTCATCCTCACAGTGACTTTCTGTGATTGATATCATTCTTACTTTAAAGATGAGAAAACTGGGCTCTAAAAGATTACTGACTTGCCTAAAGACTACAGCTGGTGACTGCTGGAGCTGAGACTGGGTCCTGGGTCTTCTGACACAACGTTCAAAGCTCTGCCACCTCCCAGTTGCTATTCTCAGTCACCATTGATTGATTTACTTGACTTACTGTTACAATATGGATATTTAACAAGAGCAAAGGCAGTGTATCCATGTAGATTTATGAAATGTGTCATAAAACAAAACAGGCACTTGTTGGAAAATATGTAGACACTAAGTAACCAGGCACTCTCACCTGAATTCATTGGTGAGTACTTATTTACGGGGTACTTGTTAGGGGGTGATGCTGAGAAGTTATTGAAATAGATTAAAATTTTTTCTTGATTATAAAATTGATCTCTGTTAATTTGTTGTAAGCAATGCAGACAGTGCAGGAAGTATGAAGAAGAAAAAAATTTCAGAATCCTAACTACCAGGAGATAATGACTACATAGCTACCATTTCATTATAGTTTGTCTTATGTATGTGTGTGTGTTAGCATGTGCGTATGTATGAAAATGACATATTATCCCTACATGCAGATGAATAGATACAGATACACACTCAAGAACCACATGTGCTATTTTGTAGCCTGCTTTTTTTCATTCAGACACATCTTTTTAGACATTGTTCTGTGTTAATATATACACACCTATAATATGGTATTTATTTTTAATTTTTTTTAATTTTATTTTTCAATTACAGTTGACATTCAGTTTTATATTAGTTTTAGGTGTTACAATATAGTGGCTAGACAATTATATAATTTACAAAGTGATCCCCTTGATAATTCAGGTACCCACCTGGCACCAGACATAGTTATTACAATATTATTGACTATATTCTCTATGCTGTACTTTATATTCCCATGACTATTTCGTTAGCTACCAATTTGTGCTTCTTAATCTCTTCATTTTCTTCACCCAGTCCCCCAGCCCCTTTCCCATGCTGGCAACCCTTAGTTCTCTGTTGTGTATGCATCTGTTTCTAATATGGTATTTATTTATTTTTAAATATTTTATTTATTTATTTTCAGAGAGAGGGGAAGGGAGGGAGAGAGAGAGAGAAACATCGATCGGTTGCCTCCCACAGGCCCCCTAACCGGGGACCTGGCCCTCAACTCAGGCAGCATGTGCCCTGACTGGGAATCGAACTGGCGACCTTTTGATTCGCAGGCTGGTGCTCAGTCCACTGAGCCACACCAGCCGGGGCCTAACATGGTATTTAATTTGTAGTGTTCCACGGTGTAGATATATTGTAATGTATTGAGACAGTGCCCTCCGAATGGGTATTTCCGTGGTTGGTTGGTTTCACTAGAGTAAATCTGAGATAAAAAATCTTACATGTCTTTGTGAACTTAGACTTTTTCCCCTAGTATAATTTCTTAAAAGTGTGATTACAATGTCAAAGGGACTGGCATTTGATGTGTGTTGTCACACTGCCCTCCAGGGAAGCTTATACCTATTTACATGGTCATTGCTGGGTTCAAGTGCATTGTTCTCATGTCCTGACCTACAGTAGCAGTGGTCATTCTTTATAAGTCCTGCTGATCTAACAGGGGAGGTGATACTTCATTAATTAAGTTACATTGCTTTAATTATTTGTTAAGTCGCATGACTTTTCCTATGTTCTGGCCATTTATATCTTTTTGGTGGTTTGCTGGGTATTGTCCTTTGCAGTTTCTGTTGGATAGTGTTTTGTTTTTTTACTGCTTTTCAAAGAATAACTCAGGCTCTTAACCTGGTGTCTGGAATGTGTTCTAAGTTAATTTTTCTACTTCATCGTTTTTATTCAATTTTATACACTCGTTGCCTCATAGAAGTTAATATTTTTATCAATTTAAATATTTCAGTCTTATCTTTCATTATTTCTGCCTGTAGCCAGGTTTATCAAAGCCTGTTTGACCCTGAGATTATTTAAATATTCACATATATTCTAGTATTTTTATTTTTAAATTTTTAAAAGATATTCTTATTTATTTTAGAGTAAAATAAATATCACAAAGATTCAAACTAAAGTTTATATACGAGCACCTGAAGGAAGCTGGGCAGTTCAGTGACTGATGGGTGCCATGACGCCTGTCTCTACCTCACTCTGCGGGACTGCAGGGGCGGGGTTTTCTCAGTTCTGTGCGCTTTTTGTAATTTAAAGATCTTGGTTGGTAAGTTTTTTCTATAAGACAAGGATCGGACCTTTGTAGCTCTCTTTTCACTGGTCAAAGGGCCACAGTGAAGGGAGGGAGAGCAAGAGGGAGAAAAACATCGATGTGAGATTGATTGGTTACCTCCTACACGTCCCTAAATGGGACCCTGACCCTTAACCCAGGCATGTGCCCTGACTGGGAATCGAACTGGTGACCCCTGTCTGTGGGACGACACCCAGCTCACTGAGCCACACCCATCAGGGCCACATATATTCTAGTACTTTTAAACATTAGAATCAAGTTAAAACAATGTGATGTTATTCTGATGATACATTAATTGTAAAAAGTTAGCTTTTTAAAGGTATTAAAATCTATAACCCAGAAGTTTTGTCTTCTTGACATAATGTAGGATCACTTTGGTAGGTAGATTGCAAATTTTTTTTTTTAAAGCTTTTATTTATTTATTTTTAGAGAGAGGAGAAGGGAGGGAGAAAGAGAGGGAGAGAAACAGTAATGTATGGTTGCCTCTCACATGGCCCTCACTGGGGATCTGGCCTGCAACCCAGGCATGTGCCCCGACTGGGAATCGAACCGGGATCCTCTGGTTCCCAGCCCGCGCTCAATCCACTGAGCTACACCAGCCGGGCAGCAAATTTTTAATATTACCTACATTGGAAGTGATAAGTTTACCTGTGTTGATTTTTTATTTCTTTTGATTGTTTTTTATTTTTATTTAGAAAAAATTTTATTTGCTTTATATACTACCCTTTAAAACTTGGTTGCTTAAATAAAGGTTGGGGAGTGGAGAACTGAAGGCATTTTTCTCTCTTATTCTTCCAAGGTGTTCATCAGTGGTACGAAATCAGAATGCAGAAAAGTACTGGAGACCATTCTGAAGAACAGAAGGCTCTGCTCTCTTCTGTCTCCTTTCTTCACTCCCAATGCTGCGCCGGCAGAGTTCATTCAGCTGTATGAGAAAGTGGTGAAGTTTCTTAGTGAGGACAACAGCGACATGATTTTCATGCTGCTAACCAAGGTGAGATGTGCTCCAGTCCTGATGTTACCATCGGAGCGTAGGAGCCATGCTTGTTTTCCACTTCGTAGACATCGAGGCCCTTGGAGCCCTGTTTCCGGGTGGACCAGAGGCTCCCTGGCCCTGTTCTCAATCTGTGTGACCTTCAAGCAGCCCAGTCCCACCGCTTCCTCTCATGGGGGCTTCAGTTGTGTTGTGTGGGACAGTCTTATTCCACTATGAAAAGGACCTAGCTCCCAAACCCTCTTTGAAAACTTAGTACAGTTTTGAGGTATTCATAATAGTAATTTAGTACATCCTTCTTTTGAATTTATCCTGAATTAATGCCTGAATTATGTTTGATAAATGAGTTGTAATACGTCCAAGTCTTTCATATTTACAAAAAGCCAGATCTAAGCAAATTGCCTTTGTCTTCATTCCAATTAGAATGTTAACTCAGACCAAGGCCATGAATTTACTTAACAAGTTGGGGGATTTAGAGCCCTAGCTATTTTGTTTGCAGTTGCATTTCTCTGGCATCTACAAGTCCTAAAACCTGGTAATTTTTTAGGGCCAGGACTGTAATTGGGGGAGAATATGTTGTATAGTTGGGGATTCTGGAAGGTGATCCTAGCACCCTGAATTTTTGTTAACTGAGATAGGTGAGGGATGCAGGTTTAGAAATGTGACTGTTGGTTAGAGACAGTGTCAGAGAGTGGCTGCATGTTTGTGACCCTTTGACCAGTGAAAGAGAGCTGCAAAGGGCCGATCCTTGTCTCATAGGGAAAACTTATCAACCAAGATCTTTAAATTACGAAAAAGCACACAGAGCTAAGAAAACCCCGCCCCTGCAGTCCTGCAGAGTGAGGTAGTGACAGAGGCGTCATGGCACCCATCAGTCACTGAACTGTCCAGGTTCCTTCAGGTGCTCATATACAAACTTTAGTTTGAATCTTTGTGACAAACTAAATGCTAAGTAATCTTCGACCTTTAAACTCAGTTGTACAGACTTTGCTCTGCCTCCGTTAATTTTCCGGTGTCAATAAAAATTGCTTCTCGTTTCTTTTTCTTTTTAGTTCGATCTTAAGCAATGGTTAAACGCCACTAAACCTCCTCTGTCTGATCGCACCAGGCTTCTGGAGTCCATTCATTTGGCACTTACGGCCTGGGGCCTTGAACCAGATGAAGATATTTTGATGCCATTTAATCTTTTCTGTAAGCACTGGACTTACCTTCTTCTGTACCAGTTTCCTGACCAGTACAGTGACATTCTCAGGCTGCTGATGCAAAGTAAGTGACTGATTAGACTGTAGTGAATAATAGGACACCATTCTACAGATGTCACCCAAAAATGTAAAAATAATACAAGTGTGCAGGACTTTAGAATGACTGATTTTTACCTGACGTAATCGATGAACCCAAAGAGTTGCTGCCTGTAAAAATGGTCATTTATTGTCTGAAGGGTCAGAAAGGGCCCTAATTGGGCAAGGCCGCACTCAGTCTTTGGTATTGGAGCCCGCAGTTTTGACTTTGCAGCTGTCTTGAATGGGGTGGGGCAGTAGTGGGCTTGGTTTCTCTGCTGACTACAAATTTGGTAAGAGAAGGAATTTGCTTTTTTATGACCATAGGTTTCTCTGTAGTTCAAAGACACTCCCCCCTAATTTTTTTGCAAATGGATTTTATCCCCATGTAATGATAAACTATACATATATGTCCCAAGGGAGAGAGCAACATTACATCTTCCCCTTCCCCACCATCTCTGTCTCCTTCCAGCAGCTGCCCCTGGGAGTATTTGAGATTAGAGGAGAAATAAAGGATGTAGGCTTTTTCTGTTTTTGGAATGTTACTAGGCAAAATTTTATTTGAAAAATGAGGTAGTATTTACTTTTTCATGCAAACTTTATACTGTTTATAGACGTAATGGAAAACTAAATTTTGTTTTATGCTAAACCTTTGTGTTACTTAACAGAAGTTATTTGGTGAGTAAGTTAATGATTCTGAACTACCTGACGAGCACTGGAATGCGTCGCCCCATTTTCAAAGCACTTCAAGCTGTCATTGTTTCCTATGGAGGGGAGTTGCAGGGTGGGTGGAGAAAACCGACAGAGAAATGCATCTGTACAGTTTTTAATGCATATTTGGATAGCCAGTTTTTGTTCTGAATTTTCAAAATTTGATCAAGTCTGTATTGTTTTCCCTCTGGAAACTTGTTAAGAGATTGTGAACTGTTTATATAGATAGTCATAGACTTTCATATAGCAGAAAATTTATACTTTCCAGGGAAAGTAATTCAGTTAAAGGTTTAAGAATAACAGTACAGCTCTGACTGGTGTGGCTCGGTTGGTTGGGTGTCATTCCACAGAGTAGGGGCAGTGGTTCGATTCCCAGTCAGGGCACATGCCTGGGTTGCAGGCCCAGTCCCTGGTTGGGGTGTGAGAGGCAACCCATCATCAGTCAATATATCTCTCACACGTTGATGTTTCTGTCCCTCTCCTTCTCCCTCCCTTCCCCTCTCTCTAAAAAAATAAATAAAATCTTAAAAAAAAAAAAAGAATAACAATACCACCTCTATCAGATTCCATGACCCCCAGCCTCCTGGTTTCCCCTCCCTCCCTGGCCATGTCAGTTCCCAGGGTTCCATTCTGTGCTCACATGCTCTCTTCGTTTGCCCTGGGTGAACCTATTGTTTTTTCTGGCGTCACTGCTCTCTTCGGGGTATGCATGGCTCTCACACTTGTAGCTTGATTCAAGGCCTGTGCCCCACGATCCACGGGTCACAGTTGGACACGGTTTCCTGTCCCCCAGATACCTCATAGTCAGTATAGTGCAGTGGACCCTCCATCCGTCCCCTCAGACCTGTCCTATGAGCCTCTGTCACTCTGTTTGGTCCTCGTGCCTCCTCTGGGCGGAAGGGACCAGAGGAGTTGTTATTCCTGTCTTCTGGGATGTGAGCTTTCAAGTAGCAGACTGCTGGTTGGTAGTCTGTACTTTAGGTTTTTCCCTTCGGAGGAGTGCAGTTGTGGGGGTAAGTAGGACACCTTTTGAAGAGAGCCTAGCCTCTGCTGTCACACCTGCACCCAGTCTTCCCTGTCCTGTCACCAGTGTTTGTTTCACATCAGCCAGCCATGAAAGTGGCACCTTGCCATTGCCCAGTCAGGGTCTGATAGGTATTTCCCTCGAGAAGCCAACTCACGTGGCTCCAGCAGTGCTTGCTCACAGCAGGGCTGTCAGGAGCAAGGAAAGTCATGTTCAGGGGCATAGTTCTTGTAATAGGTTCTCTTTACTTGAGTCTCTTCACCACACATCTTTATGAATTTGTTTTGGAATCTTATTTACTGTTCATTCCTTTGTAAAATTCATGTGTTCTTTGCTTCAAGTTGAACAATTTAGTTTGTGAGTTGCTGACTTGTCCCCTGTCCCTGCTGTAAGGCTCTGCTGAGCAGCTGCTGAGCCCCGAGTGTTGGAAAGCCACTCTGCGAGCCCTGGGCTGCTGCACCCCCAACTGCCAGCAGGGGGCGGAGAGCGCCGCGCTTCAGAGCTCCCGGGAACTTCTCTTGTCAGACAAGCAGGTGGGTCGCTTTTGGCGTCTTGATGTTTTTGTCTGTGCATTTCTTTTCCATTTCCTTTGCTTTAAGAGCTGTGTGCTTTCTTTGTCAGTCACTTGCTTCCCCCCGCCCACCTTGTCTGTGTTGCCTCTCTCTCACACTGCAGTGTGCTTCTTGCCCACTGTCCAAGAGCAGCCCGGCCTACCCTCTCCCCACCTCAACCCACCTACTTACTTCTTAACCTCACACCACTGGCCCTTTTGGCCAGGGTTTCATGCAGTGTCCCACAGAGCTCTCAGTTTCATAAATTTTGCAGGATCTGGGTCCACGTGACAGTTTATTTGAAAGAATCATTCCTCTGCTGTAGAAAAAGTTTGAGAGATGATTAGCTTTTCACGTGCTGTATAACTTCGCAGCTCTATTACAGAATCAAAGCCTTCCATCACAGTCTCCTGTACCACTCTGCTGCAAGTAGACGTCCAGGGAGCCCTCTTTAACAAGTCATTCTCTTCCAGGTGATGGAGACTGTACAGTGGCTCTCAGACTTTTTTTACAAGCTTCGGTTATCCACATTGGACTTTAAGAGTTTTGGCTTATTCTCCAAATGGAGTCCTTACATGGAAGATGTGAAGACACTCTTGGGCTATCTTGTGAGAAGGCTGCTCGACTCCGAAATGGCTGGCTTTGCCCAAGGCCCGTCTGCCGGCAGCAAAGCAGGTAATACGCCTCGAATGCAACGTGGAGGCGGGCGTTTGGACCTTCCATCAGGAGAGACTTGAACAGACACATTAAGAGATTTAAATCTTTGCAATAAAACAATCTGAGTGTCAAGCAGAGGAAGTGGGAAATATATAGCATAGGTGTGGAACCACGTGTGTGTCATACCTGTGTTCACGTAGACGGTCGGTGCTTGTTTCAGCTTGTTTCTGCCCCTGCGTCTGCAGGGCACGGTGCCAAGAGATGACAGGTTTCCATCTCCAACTCTTTCTTCCTGTTACTTATATCACCACGAAAAGGGTCCTGAATGTTTAAGCGTTGATCTTTAAAAAAAATATATTGTTATAAAATTATCCATGGCATTATGTAATAAAATTCCATTCAAGAAATTCCACTGTAGCAAATGAAAACATGCTTAGTTACATTAAATACTTTGTTTTTATATCAATGTGAGTGTATGAGCATACAAATAATTAGATTCTTTTATATAGTGTTATCAATGATACTGACAAAGGATGCGCTTGCTTCTTGTCTCTAAAAATGTTTGTTTATTTTAGCGCTGAGGTCCTTGCATTCAGTGATCATCCAGCTCTTTAAGCCATGGATCCTGGTTTTAGAGGACAGTGACAGGTACGTCGTTTTTCAGACACTCAAGTTCCTGTGAGACTTACAGACTTAAAGTTCTGATGGCGTTTTGGTACAAGTGATGCATTCACAGATTTAATTTCTTTAAAGTTAGGGATATATTTAAATTTAGAAAATGCTTCTTTATAAAAGAAACTTAAGACATTTTCTGATTGTGCAGTTTCTAGTCTGGGCGATCAGAGCTATTATCTTTATATTAATTTTGAAGCAGAGCTGGGCGATTGTTTCTGGTATCCGTGGTGAAGAAGTTGACTGAGTTTTGGTACTTAATTTGAGAAAAACAGATGCTGCTCTCTTTAATTAGGTTTGGATAATACAACACTAAAGGATTACACTAACTTGCTCTTATTTAGGTACTTAGTTATCTTTGGGACTGAGTTGGCTTTCAGATTAGCAGGTGGGAACCACCCCTTTAACAGGAGCTCTCGGTGAAATGAAGGCGTTGTTTCGTGAGCACTTCAGAGAGAGTGTGGGGCTGTCCACGTGACCCCTTCCAAGTCTTTTCCCCCTAGAAGCATGCAGACAAAGCTAGGTGAACTTGACAGGAGTTTTGTAAAAATTACAGCAGTGGTAGCCGTTACAGTATTTAAGGTGTTTTCACAAATATTGATTAATCTGATTCTAAGACTCAAAAAATTAAATGTCTTGCTCCTGTCCCACAGCCAGTGAGGGCCAGAACTGGGGCCCAAGCCCTTGCATCGACCCATGAGCTTCTTGAAGAAAGTAGGAAAGGTTCTGGACCTTTGCTTTTGCTAGAGGGTTATTCTTAAACAGTGGGATTTTGTAGTGTCTGTTGAACTACTAACCATCATGCAAGTTTTCTGTTTTTTTCTAGGAAAAATTAATGGAATTTATTCTGATATTGACATTTCTGAACCAGTTTCAGAAACAAATTTTCATATAAATTTTCAAATTTTTGTTTGGTTATTTCTCATTCATTTTTTGGACCTCTTTTTGTTACATGAAATTTTCTTTCTCCTTCCCCTCCGCCTCCCCTTCCCCTTCTTACTTTTGAAGCCACCTGACACTGTATTTCTGAGGCATGTAAAATGTAACCGAGATGCACAAGGTATAGGTGCCAGGGTATAAATTGGATGTAAAACAATGTTAATTTGATAGTTAATTTAGGTAACACACTTCTAAAACTTCATTATGTTGGAATAAAGGTTAGGAAGGAAAGTATATAAAACTGTGTGGTTGATCATTACAAGCTACAATGCACCTCCAAGAATTTAAATGTGCTTTAGGGCTGCATAACATAGTGTTTTCTATGACTTAGTCAGGCCTTATGCTCTGGAACCTAGAGTAATTTCATCGTGGTATTTCACTTCTAAGTACGTTTGCTTTATTTTATCTACTTATTTATGTGCTTTCATTTATTAAAGCAGTCGACGGCATTACCCCTGGCTGGAGAGCGACACTGCGGTGGCCGCCAGCACGGTGCAGCTGTTTGCCGGCTGCGTCGCGTCCCTGCACGAGGCTTTCAAAGGTAGGGAGGCGAGGGACTCCGTGCCTGGCTGCTTTCTGCTTTTCCCCTGAGTGGTTCAGTTAATTTTTTGTCCCTGCTTTTGTACTTCATGTAACTTTATTTCAGTTGGTAGGCGACCCTCTTTGACCAAAGGAAGATCACTCATACAGTATTCGGTGTAAAGTTCATAACCTCTCGCCTTGTTTGTGAGGTCGTCTGGAGTTCATCAGTTGTGGGAAATGTGCAGCCTTTCTCTTTCAAATGTTGTCAGCTCCCCCTTGTTGCGCCCCATTCTATCTCCTGTGACTTTGACTTCTTTTCCATTTCATTTTGGGCAAATTCCTGAGGTTTCTTTTCCAGTTTACTGAGTGACTCTATCTAATCAACCTTGAGGAATATCCATTGAATTTCTTATTTCAATTTCTAGAGGTTTTATTTATTTTTCAAATCTACCCTGATTGTTTTTGGTAGCATCTTCTTTCTTTCTTTTTTCTTTTTGTTTAAGTTTCTAATTTTTATTTCTTTAAAATGTTTGAACAGGCCCTGGCTGGTTTGGCTCAGTGGATTGAGCGCGGGCTAGGAACCAAGGGGTTGCCAGTTCGATTCCTGGTCAGGGCACATGCCTGGGTTGCGGGCCAGGTCCCCGGTGAGGGCCATGTGAGAGGTGACCACACGTTGCTGTTTCTCTCCCTCTCTGTCTCCCTCCATTCTCTCTCTAAAAATAAAAATAAAATCTTAAAAAAAAAAATAAAATGTTTGAACAGGCTTACTTTCCTTTGTGACCTATATGCAACAGTTCCATTATTTGCAGTTCCCACTGGGAGGTGGCTTATGCTGCTTTTGGATGTCCCTTCCGACTCCTATTCCTGGAGGCTTTTTCCCTGTGTATTCTGTAATTTTGTTTTCTAAGCCTTACTTAGAGACTTGGGAAATTCTGTAAAGACTAGGATGAGTGTGCCTGCCCCCAGGGAAAATCTGCATTTGTTGCCAGTTGTAAGTGACAGTAATCTCTTGGATTGGGGTTTCTCACGCCACACACTTACATGAAAGCAAAGTCCAAAGTAAACTCAGTTCTCAGTTATCACAGTAAAGCTTCTTTCCTCCCTGAGTCGGGGCTAAGGTAGAAAAGGTGCCTTCTCCCCTAACAACCCTTTCAGTGAGATTATAATCCTCAGAAGATCTTGTCTTCCGTCTGCTTGTGCTGTTGAAACCCAGCACAAGCCAATAGTCCCGGGGCAGCTGTGGCTTCAGTGTCAGCTTACTGCCCGGTCTCCTAGTCTCTGCTCCTGGTGTTTCTTCCTCTTGAGTGTATTAGCTATGCATTATCAAAGGTGTGATCTCTTGCTGAAATGTGTATTGAAATGCTTTCTGCTAGGAGGTTATGAGGATATTAGGTCCACCTGACTCTGATTCTTGCATTAGCTTCCTGTTCCCTATCTCCAGTTTCTGTTCCTGTCTATTTACTAGGTTAATTTTCCTAAAATACTATTTATGGCCTAAACTTACTCAGAAACTTTTAAACAAAATGTTTTAGCTGAGCATTCAACTATGTCTGGCCCAGTGCATTTGAACATTATGTGATGGTTTTTTAATGGAAACACCCTACTCCAGCCGAACTGTTCTCCTCGCTGTTCCCTAAAAGCCCTTGGGCCTTCTTTCTGCCCCTCGCTTATGAGGTCACAGAATTTTTTTGTGTCTTTGGCTGGGGCTAGCTTAGTCTTGTCCTAGGAGATTACCTCCCAGGTGTCTTCTACCTGTGTATCCATCCTTACCTAAACAAAGCTATCTTTTATCCGTATTTGAACAAATGCATCCTTCACCTATCTTAAAAGGCTATTGAAAACATGTGTTAATACATCATGCTGTAGAATATATAAAACAGGCTTTAATTTTTTAAGAGCAGTTTTAGGCAAAATAGAGCGGAAAGTGCAGAGTTTATAAACCCCCTGCCCCTGCCCCGCACAGCCTCCCCACAGTTAAGGTCCTGCATGAGAGCGGGACGGTTGTTAGAATCAGCGGACCTGCATCGACGCAGCTGATCAGTGCCGTGTGCCCTGTGCCTGTCGATGAATATTGGTTCAGTAGTGAACAGTGCATGACATTCTAATAGTACTCTGTTTTTATTTTTGAAAGGCAGATTCTTGTAGCTGCTTTTTTCTATCCAAAATATACTAATTAGTGATAAAAATGCTTGAGCATAAAGTTATAGTCACAAAGGCTTTATGTTTAATTCCTTAGTATAAGGGGCAAGCACTCTCATAGGCTCTTGCCTGTGTACATAAAATAAGAAAACGGCTTAAGAACAGGAGGGTAACACCGATAACTTCAAGAACAGGTAAATAAGTTCAGAGAGAGGAAACAGAACTATGCAAAGCAGGATGAAGAAGTATGAAATTGTAGCCTTTTAGTGAGGTCATGGGTCCAGTTCTCTCCTTCTATTTATGAAAAAATGCTGAGAAGCACGGTGAATTTTCCTGAGCTGGGTTGGGACTAGAAGCTCATTCTTTTTCTGAGAGATTACCTGCCAGATGTCTTCCACCTACGTGTCCATTCTTTTCTAAACAAAACTACCTTTCATCCATATTTAAACAAGCGCAACCTTCACCTCGTCTTAAAAGGTTGTGAAAAACATACATTAATGTTTCATGCTATAGAGCAGACTAAGGACTGGGCATCTGTGGCACAGGAATGGTAGAAATGGCAAATCAACTGGTACCACATGCTGACGCTCATTTTTTTCCAAAAGTGGGTATTGAGAAACACCAGGTTTCTGTTCTCGTTGTGTGCATGTGTCTCTGCTTTGACTGTGCTGCTTTCCTTTACAAAGACCCAGAAAGGCTGAAACCGTTCGTTTTGGACTGACCGCCCCTTACATTGACATGAGCTCTGGAAGCACTAAAGCAGTTGATTCCTGTGAGGGCAGCACTGAGTGGTCCAGGTTGCTGCAGACTGTGAGGTTTGGCTTGGAATGCTTACCTGAATGGCAGCTAGTGGTCTCGCTGCACCGAGGGTTAACGTTTCAGTCATTTTGAGCATGTCCCTTTGAAGAATATTGGATTCCTTCAAGGTGCAAAATAAAGGAAGTGCTCAGTGCAAGAGACTAATGCATGCCAAGGGTGACAGACTGAAGGAATATCTAGAAGTGGCTAGGGTTGTGGAAGTATATTTGAGTTAAAAAGCCATCTATTTAGAAGTTTTGAAGGAAAACTGATCACCCTACTATCTCCCCTCCCCCCCCCGCCAGCTACTTATTCCAGTTACCCTAGTAGTAATTAAAGTACCATTCTTCATTATTACCCTGCCACTAGTGTGTTTCCCCCGGTGTGTGAAATTGGGTAATTATTGAGAACCTTAGGTTTTAAACTTTAGTTCAAATTTGTATGTTGTATCATTATCATTACTATTATTTTAAAAGATAAACCAAAAGGTCTTGAGCTGTATTTTCTCTTTGAATTTAGGCAAGCTGTTGCCAGGCGATGCAGAAGCGCTTCGGCTACACCTGATGCATTATTGTGAGGCGTGCACAGCACCCAAAATGCCAGAGTTCATTCTGTACGCGCTTCATAGTGCCTACCAGACACTGCCCTGGAGGGACCTGCACCCCGACCAGATGCTCATGGAAGCCTTCTTCAAAGTGAGCCCCTCACTCCCTGCCGCCTGGAGATGTGGTTCCAGGGCAGCAGCCTGCACCCCCTGCACTGTGGGCTCTTGGCACAGATGCCGTGTGTGCCAGAGTGGACCGTGCCTGCGTTCTGTTGGCCCAGGTGGCACTCGTGTGAAGCTTCATCTCATGGAAACCATGTGAAGGTGTCGATAGATGATGGGAAAACATTTATAGGACTACTTTTAAACCCAGAGGAAGACTTTGTCCATAACGTGGTGGTCATCACCTAGACTTTAGTAATACTGTCACGTGCGTCCCTAGTTTAATGACCACGTCACACTCGTCTTGGTGTTTTCTGTGTGTGCTTGTTTTCTAGGCCAGTGCCATTAGAACTGCGTACTGGTAAACGTTCTGTTAGAGCAGAATGCAGATGGGAGCAAGCCATTGGTTTCTGCGAGTAGTTACACAGGGAGTTACTAGGGGTAGAAGACCGACACGTGACACTGATGATGCGTCACTGTGAAGACCTGAAGTGACCGGGCCGAGTGCCACCAAGTGTGTGCGCATCTTCGTGGTAGAAGCAGCTGCTACCAAAAGCAGGCACAGTGGTGTTGCTTATGTACCAACCAGGCAGTTCTGTTGCTTTTCTATTTAAAAAAAAAACATTTGTAGTCTTTACTTTATACGATTGTTTCAGTTTATTTCTCATAGCCATCGGTTCATTTGTGTTTACTCTTCAGGTCACACGTTACTGAACCCTTCCGTACTTTCCTTACCGCAGGCCCAGTTACGTAGGCGGTACTGGGCCTGTGCACTTCGAGGTGCCGTGCGTGCAGTAAGATGTCCCGCAGTCTGGATGCACTTTCAGTGGCTCCTGCACCCACGGCTGCTCTTGTCAGTCATCCCTCTGTAGCTCCGTCGAAAGTTGAGGACAGTTGTCTTAAAGAAATAGCAGGTTCAGAAGGATTTCATAGCCAGGTTGAGTATGGGAGACAGGCACTGAGTGGATGTTCATTATGGTTATGAATGTGGAAGGGACCGTCTGTTTAAAGAGCCATACGATGGCATTTAGGGAAGAGAGCTGCCTTAGCTGTGCGGCAGATGAAACAGTGGAACAGTCTGTGAAGGGATGCTGTGAGCTCTGTATCTCCAGGGGTTTTTGTTTGATATTAGGTGACCCTGACCTGCCCAGAAACTGGGAACCTCTTAATTCTGTGGGCCCTATTGGCATAACGAGGCACGTCTTTTGAAGGGGGTTGACAAGTGAGGATAGAGAGCAGGCTATAAAGGACAATTAAGGACCATTTTCTAAAAGGAAAAAGAGTAAGTGGCTTGCTTGGTGTGATGATGGTGGTAATGGGAGGGCGTGAATTGTCACCAAATTCTGTTGATTGATTTTATAAATGGAGTAGAGCTTCTTCATCTTTGTTTTGAAAGGAAAAAATTTGTAGCTGGCTCTTTTATTTCAAACAGACTTAAAATAGGCTTGTAAGATAACTTTGACATTGATAATATACTTTATAATACATCTGCTGCCCCCCAATCCCTAATAATTTTAAATAGGACTTGACATGAATAGTATGCTATCATCAAAAATTATAAAGACTTAGGATATGGAGACATTTTTGTAATATAACATTTCACTAAAAAGGCAGTTAAAAATATATACACTAACAGAGTTAGTCTCAAAGTGTGGTTCTAGGACCAGCAGCATCAGTACCACCTGCGAACTTGTTAGAAATCCAGATTTCTTCCCTGCCTGGTGTGGCTCAGTGGATTGAGCACCAGCCTGCAAACCAAAGAATTGCTGGTTCAATTCCCAATCAGGGCATTTGCCTGGGTTGCAGGCCAGGTCCCCACTAGGGGACAACCGCACATTGATGTTTCTCCCCCTCTCTTTCTCCGTGCCTTCCCTTCTCTAAAAATAAAATAAATAAATGCAAAATCTGCACCTCCCTGCAGGCATAGGGAAGTGAAAAGCTCCAGGGGTGGGGGCCCCGCAGTCTATGTGTTGGCAAGTCCTTCGGATAGTTCCGACACACACCCTGCTGGGGAACTGCTGACCCGCGCGTGGATCCCAACCTTCGTTTCCTCCCAGCACATCTGAGGGTGGCAATAGGCCCCTCAGCGCTAGTGACTCAGGCGGGGGTTTGCCACCTGGTCAGACCTAGCAAAGCTTATTCCTCTCCTGCTGAGAATTAGTAGAATGAGCAATGAATTCCAAAGAAGCTGCAAAATATACAAACACTGAGAATGGAAGGAAAGATTGTTACCTCTGAATCTCTAGGGGGTAGGATTATGGGTGACTTTTATAATCTAGGAAAAATGTTATCTTTAAAAATATAATTTAGTAAACATCAGTTTGTATACATTTCCAAGATACGGAGATAGTGTAAAGCCAAACATTGGTTTTAATTTGTTTTCTTTTAGGTGGAACGGGGAAGCCCCAAGAGCTGCTTCTTGTTTTTGGGGTCTGTCCTCTGTGAAGTGAACTGGGTCAGTGTGCTCGCCGATGCCTGGAGCCCCAGTCCACTCCCAGAGACCCGGAGCATGGTCGTCTGCCTCCTTTTTATGATGATCCTGTTGGCAAAGGAAGATCAGCTGGTTGACCAGCCGGTAAGTTCCGAGAGTCTGTGATAAAGCTCGGCAGGGCTCCTGGCTCCTCGCTCCCTGCGCAGCTGCCATTTGTCAGTGGTCTCTCTGCTGCCCCATCTGTCCATGAGTGTGCTCAGCCTGCGGGACGTGCCTCTGACTGCGTGCCTGGTTCCCTCGGCCGTTCATAATCTAACTCTGGATTGTGAAGGGAACCACAGTGAGTCAGAATATAAAAATTAATTTTATTTTACATCTCATTAATTGTTCTAAAGCCAGATCAGAGCGTTCCTTTGGAAACTGGGTTCTGAATACTTATAAATCTTGCTTTTTTTTGCCAGGACTTTGGCTGCTCCTTTCACTGGTACTCCTAACTTGAGTAGATACTTATTGGACATCTTAACTGTTCTGTCTGATTATCAAATAGGCCATGTTAGCGGTCACTTCAGAAACTAATTAGGGACACATTTCTGGAACAATGGGAGCTCTTACTGAAGAACTCTGTTTGATTTTCAGGATTCGCCTCTGCTCAGTCTCCTTGGGCAGACGGGCTCACTGTCGTGGCATCTGGTGGACATCGTGTCGTATCGGAGCGTGCTGGGTTATTTCAGCAGCCACTACCAGCCGTCCATCCTCCTCGCCAAGGAATGCTCTGCTGAACTGATTGTGAAGCTTCTAAAAGTGACCGCAGGCCTTTCCATTCCCACTGACGGCCAGAAACATCCTGTAAGTCAAGAGGCTGCTTTAACAGGCAGAGTGTGTCCTTCGGCGCTGGTCATAGCGTCAGTGGTACTGAGGACGGCCTCAAAGTCTGTGGCAGCTCATCAGAACACGTGGGATGTTTGTTGTGTGTGCTCGTATTTTGGCCTCTCGGATCTTTTAATTTTATTATCTTTTTTGATAAGCAGGGTCACATTGCTAACGAGAGGCCAAAAGGATTATGCTTTAGTGATCTGAATGTCATTGGCAGCCCAGCCGCAGGGAGGCGATGAGTTTGAGTTCTGAAACACTCAGGTCCCAGCTCACTGTGTTCTGACCTTGGTGTCTCATCTGAATTGGAATGATACCTCGCCTTGAAGTGCTGTTGTGAGGATTAAATTAGGTCATGAACATAAACGTTTTTGGAGAAGTTCCTGGCCAGTAATTAGTGTGTAGGTGATGTTTCAATGTAGTAAAAAAGGAAGAGTGTTCCACCAGAATTTGGGGGAATATAGGTTCTGATCTGAGTGTCACCACAGGTTTGCGGACCCCCTCAGACACGCCTGTAGTGTGGCTTCGGGCTCTGTCCTCTGCACTCCCTGCCAAAGCAGTCAGTGCAGTGCCGTGCTCCCAGGGAGGACTCGGTTAACACTGCTTGCGCAGATCCTTTTGAATGATTCTTTTTTTTATTGTTAGGATGCAGTTCCAAAATGCCAAGCCTTCATTCATCAGATGGTTCAATTCCTCAGCTCCCTGGAACAAAATGGAAAAATCACCTTAGCCATTCTAGAGCAGCAGATGTCTAAGCTCTTAGATGATATCATTGCCTTTAACCCACCTGGTAAGTGACCCCTGAGAGGTCCTATCTTTATTCAGTAAATGAATTCCTGGTGTCTGTAAGGCATTGTGACATCAGGAAGATGGTCAAGACACAGTCATTTCTATTTCCAGAGAAACAGCGGTCAGAGAAGACTGGACCCTAGGGACACTGTCACCTCAGCCCGGGGCAGGGGGGTGGGTAGGGCATGGATGTTAAGAACTGGAGGGGGTTGACTTTGTTAGGTGCTGGTGTGAGGCTGCCTGAACTGAGGGCTGAGACAGGTGACTGGGGTGAGTGGTTGGGAGACCCCGGGAGACTGTCCAGGGAGCAGCCGTCCTGGCTGTCTCGGCTTTCTAAGAGGGCACTTTGGAGTCACCTCTAGGCTTTGAAGGAAACTGAGACCTTGTGCTGCCAGCAGTTTGGTGGACTGGGCATCCTGACTGCCTCTTCTGCTAAAAAGGACTATAAAATGCGGGTGCATTTGAACAAACCCTGCCTATATAAAACTATAATAATCATGCCTTTAGGGGTTTAAAAAGCAAAAGCTAAACTCAGGTTCTGTGACCACCAGTGTATGTATGTTAGGAAGGAGGTTGTGTTAAAGTAAGGTTTTAGTGTTGTTGGAGAGAGTGACATGGATGAAACTGGTACCTTAACTAAAATGTGAGTGTTAAAAAGTCTAAGAAAGTCACCAAAAGAATAGAAATAAAATGCATAATTTCTGAGCTGGTAGAGGGAGATAAAAAGGAATGGCTAAAACACGTTCAATCCAAAGATAGCAAAAAAAAAAAAAAAGAATCATGGAGAGGGTGAGAGAGATAACCAAAGTAAGATGATAAAATCAAATGCATCAGTAATTGTAAATGGACTGATGTTCAGGTTAGAAGGGCCTCTCAGACTGGATTAAGAAGTAGCACCATCCTGCTTTAAGTTGTTTGTAAGAAGTACATGCAGCCCGGCTGGTGTAGCTCAGTGGATTGACCGCGGGCTGGGAACCAGAGGGTCCCGGTTCGATTCCCAGTCGGGGCACATGCCTGGGTTGCGAGCCAGGTCCCCTGTGAGGGCCATGTGAGAGGCAACCATACATTGCTCTTTCTCCCTCCCTTCTCCTCTCTCTAAAAATAAATAAATAAAATCTTAAAAAAAAAAGAAGAAGAAGTACATGCAAAGCTTCCCATGAGGCACCCACAGCAGGCAGATACTAAAGTAGAAAGCCGGCACAGCTCCCCTCATATTACAGTGGTGGGACTGGGAGGCAGAAAGCGTTCCAGAGCCCGACGATCTTGCGTGTGTTTTCCTGAAGTTGCGTGACAAAAAAGAAGAAAGAAGCATTAGAGATAAAGAGAGTCACTGGAAATTGATAAAAGGTCCAGTTCAGAAATTGATAAAAGGTTCTCACAAGGAGATATAATAATTCTCAACTTATTTGTATCTAATAACACAGTAGCAAGTACATAAAGTGACAGTGGACAGAACTAGGAAGAGAACTGTCAAATTCACTCACAGTGAGAGATTTCAACATGTCTCACGGTGGTTGATAGATCAAGTAGACAGAATCAGCAAGACTCCGGGAGGTCTGAGTAGCGCAGCTGGATGTGATGGGCGTGCAGAGAATGATGTGCCTGTTTCATACAGCGTAGGTGTGGAAAGAGATAATGCATCGAAAGTTTCACACCAGCTTGGCATGTCACAACATTCAGGGAATGTTAAAAGAAAAAAGAAAGAAAGAAAGAAAAAATTACGAGTACTAATTTTTCTGGAGAAACTTTTAGAATTGATCATGTGGTTGGGCTCTGAAATTTGAGTGACAGCTGACCAGGCAAAGGAGAGAAGGGTGTTCTAAAGAGGTTAATCAGAAGGCTGATGGGCTCAGATCTGATGTTTAAGATGCATTTGTTGGCCCTGTCGATGATGAACAGGAAGGGGAGAGGCTGAGGTCTGTGGGGAGGCTCACTGCAGTCATTTTTTATTCCTGTGAGTCATAATTAAAAGGTAAATTAAAATTCTATTCTGCTGACATTCAGAGATAACCCTTCAAAGTCCTTGCTTGATAATAAGTAGGTCTTACAGTGACAATTGCATTAGGGTTTATTTAGTGTTGTGTAAGTGTGTGAATCTGCTCCGATGGGCGTGATGACTAATGCCTCCCTGCTCCCATCGACGTGAGTGCCGAAGCTGCAGTGTGAGAAAGCTGCGGCTCTATTCCGTTCAGGAACATGTGTGCCCAGCTCGGGGAGAGCTGGGAATGGTCGGCAAAGCTACTCCTGTTGAATAGGTACTCCACACGCCCTCGGTGAAATGGATTATCTGTTTCCGAATGTAAAGAAACAATCTACCTGAGTCACTGACTCATTTGCGGGTATCTTGTAAAATGAATTTCCTCCTTTTCTTTTTCCATCTTAATTTTTTTTGAAAGACCCATGTATATTACCATTCTTTTTCTTACTTAAGGCAAAAAAAAAAAAAGCACTGCTGTTATGAGCCTTTAAAAAAGGTTTTTCCTCCTTTTATATTTTGTTTTAAACAATAACTGTTCTGGGTAAACCGCTCTAGAATCGACAGCTTTGGCAGTGGTGGAAGTTCTGTTTCTAATTAGTTTATCAAATGACTGCTGAGATCTATGTATTTGATTTTCCAAATGAGCAAAGTTTGGGAAACAGCGACTAAGTAAGCATATTCTGATGAGTGAGTTACTCTGTCCCACCGGCTTATGCCTGTCTGTTAGACACCTTGCTTGGCCGTACTGCTGTGCCCAAGGATCCTGCAGTAGTGGTTCCTGCTCTGCTCTTACAGAGTACTCATGGGCCGCATCCTGTCCTTGAAGGCTAACCACTACCCAGAGTCTTCTCTCTGGTCTCCGAGATCGGCCGCAGAATTGTGAAATCTGCCTGGAGAGCAGCTGAGATTAAAGCACTCTGTTCCCTCAGTCACACGCGTGTCGCCTTCCCAGCGGCCTCTCACGAGTGTGTGTCTGTGTCCTTCAGACGCGGACAGCCAGACCCGCCACATGGCCCTCAGCAGCCTCTTCATGGAAGTCCTGATGATGATGAACAACGCGACCATCCCCACGGCGGAGTTCCTCCGGGGCAGCGTCCGGACCTGGATCGAGCAAAATGTGCACGGGCTGGTGGTTCTGCCCCTTCTCACCGCGGCCTGCCAGAGCCTGGCTTCCGTCCGCCACATGGCCGAGACGACAGAAGCCTGCATCACCTCCTACTTCAAAGAAGGTAAGGGGGCCGGCATCTCGTGCTCTCTGTAAGGGTTGCTGTTTGAGAATGTGTTTCGTCTTTCTCATGAAGGTCTGCAGTCAGCACGAGAGCCTGTGGCCATGTCTGTGGTACGGTCCGTTTCGAACCTCTCATTCATTTACTGGTTTTGGAGCCTCAGACCGACACTTCCATGACAGACAGATCCTGTGTCACAGGCCTGGTCAATAGTCCTCGGAGAACGTGCTGTAAACCAGTGTATATAATAATGGCCCACTATAGTAGTTTTTCCTCTGTTTTGTCACTCGTTAAAATGAGTTTTCATAGGACTCCTTTTATTGTTTCTTGTCACGTCTTTTAAACCATTACGAAGAGGTCATCTCCCCTCCCCCACCACCTTCCTTTTACCTTCCTTACTCTCTATCTCTAAACTCTCGTGTTCTGGAAGCAACCTGACCTGCTTAAGAAGAATTGCTCAGGAGAGCACTTCTCAGCTCCTGGTGCACACCACGGTGCACACCGTAGGTGAGAAAGAAGGGTACTGCAGTGAGAATGCCAGGAAGCGCCTCTATTCTGCTTTTTTTTAAAAAGACTTTGTTCAATTTTTAGAGAGAGGGGAACAGAGGGAGAAAGAGAGAGAGAAACATCAATGTGTGACAGAAACCGGGGACCTGGCCCACAACCCAGGCATGTGCCCTGACTGGGAATCCAACCAGTGACCCTTTGGTTCGCAGGCCGGTGCTCAGTCCACTGAGCCACACCAGCCAGGTGAATTCTGATTTCTCGGCCCTCTCTGTGACTAGCCAGGGCACGGACTTGTAGCACGAGGGCTTTCCAGCTAAGCTGCAAGGCGCGTTTCACTTTTGTGGCCTCTAAGGGCCTCTGTGGAGCTTGAAGCGAGAGATTCATTGCAGCAATTCCGTAATTTGAATCTGGCCTTTATCTTGCTGTCTCCTCTTGTTCTTTTCTTAGGCTCCAGCAACCAGATTTTAGGATGGGGCCCCATTCTGGCGTCCCTTCAAGTTCCTGAGCTCACCATAGAAGAATTTCTGCAGGAGTGCCTGTCCCTTGGCAGTTACCTGACTCTCTATGTCTACTTGCTACAGTGCTTGAATAGCGAACAGACGCTGAGGAACGAAATGAAAGTGCTGCTCCTCTTAAGCAAGTGGCTGGAGCAGGTGTACCCGAGGTGGGTCGGCCTGTGGGCTGCTCTGTCACTCCCTGGCTTTGGACGGCTTGGAAAGTGGGGTGAGGCAAGTGTTCATTTCAGTGCACAGAACCAAGTGAAACGAACAAACCAGGCTGTGAGGTCCAGGGACACTTCTTTAAGAAAGAGTTCTACTTGCACATGCTAACTTTCTGAGCAGGTTTTTTATTTCCTACAACAGGCGTTTTGAAGCATCAACCTTTAGCTCTCTTATCAGTTCTGTTAGCGATAACAACGTTTGTACCTCACAGGGTTGTTAAGAGGGCTCACACAGAGTGTCTGGCCTGTCATAAAAGTTCAATAAGTAGTAGCTGTTACTGCCTCCTTACTTTATTAACACTGTTACCCATTAACCAAAGTTTTAAAAGGACTAAATGATCCCTACACTTAAAACTGAAATGTGAGTAGAAAAAAAATCCACTCCTAATTTTATTTTCCTCCTGCACCTCCCTCCAGGTCTGTGCAGGAAGAGGCGAAGCTGTTCTTGTGGTGGCACCAAGTCCTCCAGCTGTCCCTGATTCAGACCGAGCAGAATGACTCGGTCTTGACAGAATCTGTCATTCGAGTTCTGCTCATGCTTCAGAGCAGGCAGAGCCTGCTGGCTGAGGAGAGGCTCAGCTCCGGGATTCTGGGGGCGATTGGGTTTGGCCGAAAATCACCCCTGTCCAATAGGTAAGGACGCTCCTGCTGCTCCTCTCCCACGTGGGCCTCGGCGTCTGCACCTGCCTAGCGGTCGTGATACTGTAGTAGGTGTTTGACATAAGGGCTAGGTTTCCCTCAAAGACTTAAGGGGGAAAAAACGATCGAAGCCTTGATTGCATCTTATTTTTAAAATCATATTTATGTTTTTCTCATTATGAAACAATTTTATTTTTATGTTCAAAGGATTTTTTGAAGAGATTTTACTTATTTTTAGAGAGAGGGGAAGGAGGGAGAGAAACATCAATGTGTGGTTGCCTCTCACACACCACTTACTGGGGACCTTGCCTGTAACCCAGGCATGTGCCCTGACTGGGAATCGAACTGGTGAACCTTTGGTTCGCAGGCTGGCACTCAGTCCACTGAGCCACACCAGCCAGGGCTCAAAGAATGTTTTTTTAATAGTATCTCTTGTTGTGTTTTGATTTTGTAACCTGACCACACTAATGATTTCTTCTTCCCTTGGAGCCAGTGATGGTGGGTGGGTGGGTAGGTTAAAATACCCCTTCCTGTCAGCTGCTTCACTGCCTGCATTTTATCAGAGTAATCCAGGCTCCAGGAGGGATGTAGTCTAGTAGAACTGTTAAATCAAGATGAGTTAAAGTTAACTGATAAGAAGGGAAAGCAATGAGAAACAAATCTGGGTTTTTGTTGCTAAACATTCCAAGGTGTGAAAGAATTTGCCTTCAGCCTCTCATTTTATCTCCTGACACTTACTTGCATCTGGACCCCTTTAAAGCCCTCATCAGTGTTTGAAAGGGTTCTCATGCCGTTCGGCGTCCGCATTCTTGTGGAGCGACTCGCGCTGTTGTTGCGGCCTTGGGCGCCACTTCACTCCGGCATCGAGTGTCCTTATTCATGGTAGAACTTACCAGGACTGTGCGATTATGACTCCCGTAAATTCTGGTAAAATACGTGTAGCATAAAATTTATCGTGGTAACCGTTTTAAAACATACAATTAAGTGGCATTTAATATATGCACAGTATTGTTGCAACCACCTCCACTAATCTAGTTCCAGACTGTTTCCATCACTGCAGATGGGAATCCACGCCCACTGCGCAGCCACTCCCTACTCTCCGCTCCCCCAGGTCTCTGGCAATCGCTGATGGACCTTCTGAATACGTGTATCTTATTCTGACCATCTCATGTGAGTGGAATCATGTACACTAATACAGGGTGGGGCAAAAGTAGGTTTATAGTTGTGAGGACGCAAAACACAGTTTATTTTGTTATTATCATTCACTAATTGTATTACTTTTCATATAAGCAACTGTAAACCTACTCTTGCCACACCCTGGACGTGGCCTCTTGTGTCTGGCTTCTGTCGCTTAGCACAGTTTCCAGACTCATCCATGTTTTAGCCTGTGTCAGTGCCGCATTCCTTTTTATGACCGAAGGACATTCCATTGTATAGATAACACCGCGTTTTGTTGATCCATTCATCAGTTGGTAGGCATTTGGTTTTTGTTCTGTCTTTGGCTGTCACGAATAGTGCTGCTATGGAATTTGTTTACAAGTTTTTGTTAAAACACTTGTTTTTAGTTCTTTTTGGTATGTGTACCCAGGAGTGGAATTCCTGGGCCATACCATTGCTCTGTGTTTAACCTGTTGAGGAACCGCCAGACTTTCCCACAGCACCCGCACCATTTTCTGCATTCCGCCCGGAGTGTTGGGGAGTTCCAGTCATTCTCCATCTTGCCAACACTGTTGTTCCTGGGTCCGAATCATGCTTACATTGTGCGGGTGGTAGTAATGGAAGGGAAGATTAAGGCTCCTTCTTGATCATATTTAAGTTTCCAGAAGAGGCTAAAAACAGCATTAGGTATGGAAATGTGTTAGTCTTGTTTTTTAATAAAAAATATGGTACTTATTTTAAATGTTTACTTTAATACTCATTTACTTCTTCTGACCTCTCCCTAACACTAGGTTCCGAGTGGTTGCCCGAAGCATGGCCGCCTTCCTTTCAGTTCAGGTTCCTGCCGAGGATCAGCTTCGTTTGAAGCCTGGCTCGGAGTTATATCTCACCCCAAAAGCTCAGCAGGTCAGTGGCCACAGCTTTACAGTGAAGGGATGGATGTTTTCCATCAGGCCTAAGAGGCAGGGAGGTGGGGAGTCTTCACACACAGTGCATGGATGGGGCAGGGAAATGGGGACCATGTGCGCCTGCCCCAGATTTTAAACCACGTTTGTAAGGGGCCTTCACCATTGCTGCCATTGTGGAAGAAGCAAGGCCATAGGCAAGCCAGTCTGGCACAGAATGTGGTTTGACAGATGTGACTGGGTGCTGACTGCCCCATGCGGGAGGCTGGGGACTGGCACCGAGCAGGTGGCCCCAGCTGAGAATGATGGAGGTTAGTTGAACTTTTACTTGGAACCAAGGAAATGGTTCCTGTTTTGTGTATCTAGGGGTTGACCACTGTCAGCTGATGTTGGAATAACCTAACATGGACAGAATGGTACCTGTGAGAAATTACAGAATGTTCTAAAAATGGGGGGGTGGGCACATGGCAGTGGTCCCGTTCCTGTAACTATTGTCACCTGTCATCAGGCTGGCCAGGTGCAAATGATGGCCGTGTTATTGAGTGCTTACTACATGTCAGACGCTTCTAAGTTTTAATTCACTTGATGCTGATGAGTTAAAGTTTCATTTTATTTAATCCTCACAACAAACCGTATGGTACAGGCACTTGTATTATCCCAGTGTTTGTGGGTGAGGAAATGGGGACAAAGGAGGCTAATGCGTGCCAGGGCTGGGAGCTGGGATGCACTTGGCCAGGCCGGCTCCGCATGCACGCTGTCCCCACTCTGCGGTGCTGCCCTGTTAGCAGTAGACACTTGGACCCCTCAGCTCTTCTCTTCTGCAGCTTCTTCATGTCTCAGGCAGCCACGTTCAGGCAGTGTCTTGGTTATTAGGAGCAAAGATCAAGCAGCACAGTCAGCAGGTCTTTCAGCGCCGTCTCAGTTTATACAATGCCCGAGACGTGTCGCGCACTCACTAGACACTGCCGTCTGAGCCCCTGCGCCGCACACGCACCGGCACAGGTCGACAGGTGGGTCTCCTGGCTGCGAGGTCTAGGCGGCGCGTTGCAGGGCGTATTTGAGAAGTCGCTTCTCTCCTGCGGTCACCAGTACCTGGACCGTGCCTTTTGCTTTTACTGTGGCCGCCAGCTGTCCCAGGTCTTGCCTTTCTGCCTGCATTCCTGTAGACTTAAAGTAGCCATGCATACTTCTCATCAGGATTTTCAGACTTGAGATGTCATCTTTTTCTAAAGTGATTACTCTCAGGAAGACTCTCACAGATGAGCACTTTGGGGCTAAACTTAAAGAAATGGGGGAGAAGGAGAGGTGTATGAACTATGGTCCATGGGAGGTGTGCTTGCACCATCCGTTTCTGCTCTTGGATTGGCTGTTCACATAGCAGGTAGCCTGGTACCAGAATTCCTTCGGTAGTTTATCTTCATCCCCCTGGTAATTTATTTCTAAGCTGCCAGTTCATTTACTGTCCTCAAAAATATGTCCCTTCTTGCCCTGACCATTGTGGCTCGGTTGGGTATTGTTCTATGAGCAAAGGGTCACCAGTTCAATTCCCGGTCGGGGCACGTGCCTGGATTTTGGGTTCAGTCCCTGTTGGGGCACATGTGAGAGGCAACCAATCAGTGTTCTCTTTCTCCCTCCCTTAACTTTCTCTCTAAAAATTAAATAATAAAGGCTTAAAAAATTATCTCCCTTGTTTACCGAGAGAAGCAAATTTCATCTTTAATCTGTATTCTCTAGTGCGGTGGGCTCCACAAATGGGGGTGGGGCGGGACTTCTTGGCTCACATTCAGAATCCTGGGGTTAGGTCGGTTTGTATAGTTGGAAAATAAAACTCCTCACCCCCAAGAACCATAGTTCTGACTTTTTGTTTGTTTTCTTCAAAGATAGTTTTTTTTTCTCTTCTCCCTCTATGAAGGAAAAAAATGAAATTATGGAATAAAACATGTTTTCTTTATTCCTGAAGAGGGGCGTGGGAACACTTTCCTTGTCTCTGTGGGCAGAAGCTGGGGAATCTCTATGTTTATGCTTGTTGGCTGACAGAATGGCCTCTTTGCTGACCCTCAGCAGCACTTAGCTACTGGTTTCTTTTGAATTTCATTCAGTTAGACAGTTTAATACGACATTATTATGTAACCCAAGAACAAACCCAACAGCAAGTTAAGTAGGCCTCACAGGCGGTCGGTGCCTGTGATTTCCAGCTGGGACTCCGGGGGGAGGCAGCCGATGGGCTGGTGGGGAGGGCTCCCTGCTGGCGCTGGGGGGAGGGCGGGCAGTGTGGCTGCAGCCGTGGCTCTCTGTGGGAAGGGCCGCGAGGTGGCACGGGCCAGGAAGAGGGCAGGCTGTATGTAGATGGCGGCAAAAGCCCCAGAAGCTTAGGTTGCTGGCCGCCTTTTGCGTGTGGTTCATCAGTGCCTGCCTTTCGGACTCCTGATTCAGTTCCATGGCTTCCCCAGAGGCTCATGGTTGCACTGATGAGAGCAGTAGGCGTGCCACACCTGCTGGAATCACGTTACATGCGCCCAGGTGCTTAACCCTCATGTCTTCATGTCTTTTAGGCTCTGAGTGCGCTTGAGTCCTTGACCTCAAGTAAGCAGTATGTTGAATACCAGGATCAGATATCGCAAGCTGCACAGTTCATAAAGCATCCCGGCCATTGCCTCCAAGATGGGAAAAGCTTCCTGGCTCTTCTTGTTAACCATCTCTACCCAGAAGTGCATTATTTGGACATTATACGATAGTAACACTGAGGCTCTGGAAAACCCATGGTTGTTTATGTTTACATTGAACTTTGCTGTTGCACAAGGAACTTTGCTGAGTTTCACTGCGGAGCTCAGCGTGGCCCGTGAGAGGGCAGACTGGGACAGAAGTCAGAGGCACTGGATGATTCTGTTGTGCACGTGCATGTGTGAGTGAGTGTGTGTGTGTTCTTAGCTCTTGAAACCTTCCATGGACTTTTCAGTTTTTGCCTTCAGCCAACGAGATAAACTTACCAAGTTCCCCTTGGGGACAGAATTACTTCGGTTGCCGAATACCCCAGTCGTCTCTCAAGACCCCTGATGGGGCTCCCTGTGTGCTTCCGCTTCTGTCTTCTCCTGGCTTCTTTAACTGTCCAGGCCCCTGTGCCAGATCTGACTGCTTCAGAGCCTTCACTTTTGAATCCTGTGTGTATTTTTTCAAAGTAAAACAAGCTTTGAAAATTCTGCATTTCTCAAATGTGGGAAGATACATCAGCTTAAAAGTATTATGTTATTTCTCTCAGAGGGAGATAAGAGTGCTGAATTATAGTAAGCCATTGTCTAAAATGTGACCACTGGATCCTGATTGTAGTGGATAGCAGAGATGGTGCCCAGCACATTTCCATCAGCTGTGTGTCCTCGTGGAGAAGGAGCCGTCCGTCTAAGTCGGGTGGGCATGCCGGCCGTCTGGGAGCCTGCTGGGCACAGAAGGGTCTTGTTCGGTCCACGTGGGGGGAGGATGTAAATGGGGCTCACGCTCTTCAGTTCAGTGTAGGCGCGCACTCCCTCTCGTTCTGTCCCGGCCCGTTCCCTCGTTCGTTCACGTCACTTGCTTGGCCCCTGTGGATGTGTAAGTTTGCAACTCTTTACAGAGAGTTAGGTACCTGAAAGCCCTACTGGGGGTAGAGAGAGAGAAAACGGGAATGAACTGGCTTCTCTGTTCCTGCTTGTTTCTCCACTCCATTTGAAACTGAAACGAAGCTAGCACACTTGTTGAAACACTGGCCCATGGAATCTAGGTCTGGTCAGGAGACTTGACTGGAAATCGGCCTTTTTTTCAGTAGCCTTGTGCCTTCTGTTGCTGTTAACTGCTCATTCATTACCAAAGCCCGTCTGTAACATTGCCGAGTTCTGCTGTCGTCATCTTGCTCTTGTCACTTCCCCCAGGAACTAGCTATTTGACTTCCATCGTCATAGTCACAAAACCGATTGGCTCAAGACCGATTTTGTTTTGTCCACTTGCATAATGTGTTTTTTGTTTATGAGTCACCTGTAGCCCAAGGATGTTTACCCAAAACTATCTAAACAGTCACCGAGAGCTTTCAGCGGGGGATGGGGATATAGGTTAACAGAGGACATTTCTTTTCGGACATCCTGTGGGAATGCTTCCCCAGACGCTCAGGGTGTGCAGTTGTTCATCATTTGGGGCTCTTTGGGTGGACAGAACAGTTCTGCCTCACAGACAGGGTCTGTGAAGAGCATCCCTCCAGGTCCGGTGGGCCGCACCGCGTCCCGCAGGCAGGCATATCTCAGCTCTCCCAGTTTCTGCCTCTCTCTGTTGTCAAAATCCATCATCTTCCTCGTGCTGTGTGTAAGAAAATGTAAGAATCTGGACAATTTAGAGGCTGATTTGGCAACAAAGATTTTGTGACAAAATATTTTGTGTAGTGTTTTCTTGGAGGAGGATGTAATTATGGATATCCTAGAATGTGAAATTTTTGCCTGACAGTATGTATATTTTAAAGAAAATTATGATTAATCTGTTAATTTTTGAAGGTTTATGATATTTATAATGTACTTGGTCTCTAAAAACTATAAAAAATAAAATCATTCTTTGATTGTAGCTGGTAAGAATCTGATTTTGGGGGCTGTCACATGCTCCTGTAAACTTCTGCAGTTGCTAATGTGGGTGAAGACTTTTGTGCCTGAGGGCATGTACTTGATTTGACAGTGGAACTCGACCATCAGAGACGGTTGGTCAAAGTGCTGCTGCTGTAACTCCCTCGTGCGCAGCAGGTGGTTTACCGCTTCCCGCGTCGGTTCCTGGGAGGCTCTGGGCAGAGAAAGCACTGCGGAGACGCTGGGAGAGTTCCGCGGTGGCCGTGCTGCTGCAGCCTCCTGGGACTGAGGACACCCAGCGTGACCTTGGCTTTCAGGAATAACGAGCTGTTGCTGGCAAAAGCGGTTGGCGTCTGGAGAGGGCAGGGCCAGCCCCTGAACCAGTCACCGGTGCTGCCTGTGGATCCCTGGCCGGGCAAGACCAAGGCCCCCTGTGGGTCCAGCAGTGTTGAGGGTGAACGAGCACACGTGGCCGACAGTGGCATCTGGTGCAGACTGGGGTGTCTAGCAGCTTCCCGGTCTTGTGAAAGCATCTTTTAGGCTTCCCCACTCGTGTCCCTGCTCTGCAATGCACAGAGGATGCTGATGTGGGAGGCAGAGCACCCTGCGGATGTGTCTGCTTGGCCTGATGGGGGCCGGACCCTCCCCTACGTGTTCCCAAAGCTCCTGGCACACGTGGACCTCAGCCCCAGGCACGTCTCTGTTGTCACGTCTGCCTCCCCAGGGTGGTGCCCGCGTCTGTTCTCTGAGGTGGGGGAGGCCCAGTCCAGAAAATGAAACTTCCAGAGCAGCCTGACTTCATTTTAACCAAGTGCCAACCCCATTCCTCCCGATCGGTCTCCAAAATCAGTGTGTCTATGTTGTACAAGTTAGTGTAAGAACACTCTTGTCCATTCTTCCTTTCAAATGAAGGTGATGCACAGTTTTCCTCTGGGGTTTTAAGCCTAAAATTGATGATTTCTTCTGGAGCAGCAAGCAGATGTCATGGGATCCCAAGTCAGCAGGGGCATTAGAGCTCATCTAGTCCTGCCTCTCACTCAGCAGGGATCCCCAGCCCCAACCCTCCCACCCCTCTTTCACCCTTTCCCGTGGCAGGTTGTCCCGCCTCTGGTGGGCAGCTGCGGAGGCTGTTGACGGACTCTTTGTATTAAGCCAAAACTGGCCTCCTGGAGACACTGGTTCCGGTCCTGCTGGAGCGGGCCAGGCTGCAGCTGCTCTTCCCCTTCCCAACAGACTTCCAGACGCTGTGAGACCTCACACCTCTGACCCCCTGCCCACCGGCCTGGCCTCCGTCCTCTCCAGGCTGAATACTTGGTGCCTTTCACTGTCCTGGTCCAGCACAGTGTCTAACAGGGCTGCGCTTTGGGTCAGGTGCCCAAGTTATTCTAAAAGGGCTGTGACCGGGATTAGCAGGGCGAGGACCCAGGCGAGACAAACGATGTACCCAGGGCACAAATTTTACGTTGTCACTCACCTACAAATGCCAGGAGTGTCCCTGCCCTGGGACTTGATCACGCTACAGCAGGCCAGCAGCTTAAGCCCCCCTTCCTGGACTCGGGCGGTATCAGCTCTCGGCAGCTGTGCCCGGGGCGGTCCATCCCGTTAGTGGTATGGTGAGTGCCAGCTCCGGGCCTAACCTCTGCTGCTGCCAAAGACTGGTCTCAGCGGCTACAGGACGGGTCTCACAATAAGGTGCTTTGTGCTTCTCTAAAACTGCCTGCTCTTCATTTAGGACCACACTACAGCATATTTGGAGAAAGTAGCCAATTTTTTTTCCTGCTTAGTTAACTTTGCCTTATTAAGCAAAATGTTGGAAATAAGCGGTTTGCTTAAAAAAAAAAAGTTCTCTCTGCCGTGGTCTTCCATTGGCATCTGGGCCAAGCTGGGTGAAGTTCTCAGTGTACAACCAGGCCCCGACCTTACCCTGGTCTGCGATGATCCTCCCGCAATTCAGAGGCATCGTGCGACCTGAAGAAGGATAGTTGAAGTCGCCTTCAGTCTGAGTAGGCTCCTGGTTTCTGATGAAAATAGCTTGAAAAAAGTGAACTACTGACCCTGTTCAGGAATAATAAAACCACTAAGGAATGTCAATTATTATAACTTTTATTTATTTATTTATTTTTTTAAGATTTTATTTATTTTTAGAGAGAGGAGAAGGGAGGGAGAAAGAGCAATGTATGGTTGCCTCTCACATGGCCCTCACCGGGGACCTGGCCTGCAACCCAGGCATGTGCCCTGACTGGGAATCGAACCGGGACCTTTTGGTTCCCAGCCCGCGCTCAATCCACTGAGCGACACCAGCCAGGCTATAACTTTTATTTTTTAATGTACAGATGTAATACCTTGCATTGAGTACTGAGGGTTGGAACTTACTTTTCTTTCCATGGCTTAAAATCACCTGTATGGCAACAAATACTTCTTAAATGTGTTCAACTCTGTGTTCTTCCCATGTGTCTAATATGGCCTTTAAAAACCACGACTTAATTTGGTCATTAAATGTGCAATATTCACTTCTTCATTACTGTTCAGCATTTAACACATTTGTACAAAGAAGTTTTTTATATAATGATGAGAAATGGGAAGAAATGAGAATGGGTGAAATAAACTACATTCAAATTTAATTTCCACGTGGTGGATATGTCTCATTTTTTGGCAAGCTTGTTGGTAGGCCTTTTCACCGAGAAACTGCGCTAAGACAAAATGGGAAATTAGAAAGCTTGGAATGGGTAGAACCTGGGTTCTGGGACATTTCACTACAAGGGGCGGGGCCTCTGAAGAGAATTGAAACCATGGGAGTTGAAGAAGTGGCATGGACAGGAGGGCCGCTGGTGATTCCCGGGCGCTCAGGAGAGCCCTGAGGGTCCATCACGTGGTTGGGACGTTGGTCGGAGGGACATTAAGCTGCCCAAAGGGTCCCACTGCCTGAGTTCCTGGGTGGGGGTGAGGGCACCTCTGGGAGGGCAGAGCTGCCAGGGGAAGGCAGTGGAACTTGAGCTTGGCCGTAGTTTGTTCTGGAAATTACTGTAGCATTCGTGAGACACATCCTGAATGGGCCAAGTGTGGTGGGAGGGCAAGGTACGTGGGATGCTAGCCAGATCACTTTTCTCCCTGAGACTTTCCCCTCACTTTAAAGTGAAGAGCATTGACGCCTTACCGTCTCCTGGGTTTGCAGTGAGAACTGCCTGAGAGCACAAGAGGGAAAGGGGCTTTGAGGGACACAGGGCTTTCCTCAAAAATGGGAGCAGCTGTTATTGTGGAGGGGGGGAGGTGGGACCAGTCCAGGACCCCCACCTCTTGGTTTCTAAGGTCCCTCTGGCCTGAAGGTAGACACCTTGTCTCATCCAGTCTGGAAGGGGGCCATGTGGGAAAACTCAGCCCCACCGAGTCGTTCCCCTCCCAAGGCGGGGTGGGGGGGCTACCTTCCATTCTCTCATGGACTTTGTCGTCCTGGGTAGCTACATCTTGGTTTAAAATTGAGATTATCAACTAGCTCTCTGAGGGCAGGGGAGGTGTGCTGGACTCCGGGTGGATCTGGGCAGGCACCTGGGCAATTGTTGCCTCTTCCTCCTCCTGCCCATCTCCAGCAGCCCAGCGCGTGGCCAAGCATCGGGGTTGGGGGGCCTGTGGGTTGTCAGGAGCCCCTCACGGGATGAACGGCAGGCTCGTGTTCCCAGAGCACTGCGCCAAGGAAGGGAAGGCTGTGGTCCTGCACCCTGGCCACACTGGGAGGTCCCACCTGGAGGACACCAGGCCTCCCCTCGCCATGACTCAGGGGCCCAGGACACTGTGCTGACTGAGCCCATTGTCAGGCGCTCTTACCCTCATTTGCAACCTATAGATCGTGAGTGCACCAAGGGGGCCCGATTGGGGAAATCTGCTCCACCCAGACCTCCCAGTGAGAAGCTAGGCTCCCAGGCCAGTCCAGGAGGGTCTGGTGAGGGTCAAGGGCAGTCTCCTCCCCTTCTGCCCCTAGAACAGCAGCTCCATCTGGAGACCAAGCAGGAGGCTGCCTGTGCATTGTGAGCAAGTTGTCGGAGGGCGCGCCAGAGGGACCCTCTGCTGCCCCTCCTCCACATGCCCCCCAGGCCGGCACTTTGTCCAGAACCGCTCTGTCAGAGGTGCACTCCTTTGAGGAATGCTGCTGCTTCTGTTTCCAGGAAACCCTACTTCCAAGAAGTGCAAACACTTCTTGCACCCTTGGGGAATATAGATGTGGGTTGTGAAACCATTTATTGAATTATTAATTTTCTCAAATGCAATCATGCCATTGAGTTTATGGAGGAGAATGCTCTTGTTCTCAGAAGACACAAGTCTTTCGGGGTGACGTGCTGTGATGTCTGCAGCTCACTCACGGATGGTTCAGCCAGACACACACACGTGCGCACGCACAAGGGCGAGCATTAGCAAAGACGGCAACATGTCAGTAACTGCTGAACGGAGCCGGTGGGTACCTGGGTGGTCATCTTACTTTTTCAGCTTTGGGCATGTATTTGAAAACGATCATGGAACAAAGGGTAAAATCGCCGGGCCGGTTGGTTTGAAATCCCGCCCCCACCCTCAGAGCCTGTGACTCAGGAAGTCCGGGAGGCGCTCAGAATGGGGAGCTGAGCAAGCCCCCCAGCTGCTCCTGATTCAGGCCCCTGGGACCCGCTGGGGAAACACTGCTCTCAGTGCCCAGTGTTCCACGGTGGAAACCCAGCCCCAGAGCATCGTAGGGCCGGAGCAGGTGCAGCGGTCGGACAGGTGAGAGCAGCCATGCTGAAGCAGACCAGGCAGCCAGCACGTGTGTGGCCCCTTGGGTGCCCTGACTCCCTTCTGCTGCTGCTGTCGCTGAGGGGGCTGGAGGCCCCTGCCGCAGCTCCAGCTCCGGCCACCCTGCCCCTGCTCCCACGCTCCGGAACTTTCAATCGCTTCAACATCATGCTGTGTCTGACCCCCTGGCCTTTGCTCAGACTGCCCCTTCTGCATATAAAGTCCGTCTTTTCTATCTCCCAACCTCCGTTCTCCCCGTCTGCACGGCGAACGTGTACCTTTCCATGTCTCCTCCTCTAGGAAGCCTTCCCAAGATTGGGCCAGTCACCCCCCTTTTTATGTGCTCCCGTAGCTCCCCCAGCACGCTGTTGCCCTTACATGACCTTCCACTGACTGTGGAGTCCTCAAGTCTCCTGGCTGTTCTTCCAGGCACAACGCAGGGCGGCACTGCCCACCCCTTTGAGGGTGAGTGGGACCTGTGGCTGTTTCTGAGCCATGGACCATGACGACAAATGGGAGAGCCTGTCTAGACATTTCTTTTAATCTCCAACCGAGCCCTCCACAGCCTTAGAGATGGTGGAGCCCTCAGTCAGCTCAGTGAGCAAAGCTGCCTGCGGCTCTGCGCTCGGCGGCTGGCTGCAGTGAGAGCAAACCCCGACTGCCTTCGGCCTCTGTGATCTGGGGCTGCTTGTCACCGTGGCCTGACTGAGACGCACGCCTTACTCATTGCTGCACCCCAGACATTCGGCCCAGCTCGCAGCACAGAACAGATAGATGAGAGAGAGTTTTTATCTCTATTGTTCTTGGCTGTGAAACTGGCCTTGAAGACCAGGCGGAGGTTCCAAGACATGTGATCCCGTGTCCTTCACTCCTTCTCTGGTGATACGGGACTCTCCCCTGAGGTGCCCCAGAGTACCCCTTGTAAGGGGGCACAATGCCAACTCCTCTGACCGTTGAACTGCTCCGGCACCACGAGCCGCCATCGCCCGCCCGCCCCGGTGAAGGCGCTGGCGAGGAGGGCAACCTCATAACCCACTGCGCTGCATATTAACTTGTAAAGATCTCTCAGCCTTCAGGCCGTCTTCCAGGCTGGCGTCAGAGAGGGTCCCGTGCTCACTCTAGGTCACTGTTCCAGCCTTTGGAGAAGTTCTGAAGGGAAGAAAGTTTGTTCCCATTGCCTCTTCAGTCCCTCGGGGGCGGGGGGGCAAGCTCTGTGGCTCTTTCCTCCAGCCGCTCCCCCGGGTCTCAAGCACGCCTCCCCACCCTCTGCCTGACCCAAGGACTGCAGGAGCCAAAGCGATCAGGTTCACGCTGGAGCGTGAATATGGAAGGCAGAACCCTGCCAAGCCAGCCTGGCAGGACTCGGCCAACGGGGTGGGACTGCTGGTGCTTTTGGACTCCGTACATCCTGGGCTGTGCAGGTCCTAGAGGGAGGTCAGAGCTGCAGCCGCTTCGTCCACGGGGATCCTGCAGCCCAGACGTTCCCCAAGGTTTCCCGGCCGTGAGGACAGTGGGTTCCAGATGCTTTGAGATGATGGGTGTTTTGTTTCCTTTTCCCTGGAGTCTCAGCTCGAGGCCGGGTAGAGCTGGTGATGGGATAAGAGGTGGGAAAAGAGAGTGGGCACTCACAGAGGAGGGGGTGGGGTGAGGGTGGGGGGTGGGACCAGGCTCCTCCTCTCTGCTGATTTGCTCTTCCTGGGCCCACAGGTGTGCACAGCCCCAGCCCCCAAGCCCCAGCCTCAGGCTTGCTCCCCGAACTCGCGTTCTCAGCAAGGCCGCTGCAGGCGCCACACTTGGCCAAGAACTCTGCCTTTCCCAAGGTAGCTCTGAGAAGAGAGCCTGCAGCGGCTCTTACCTGTGCAGACAGCTCGGTAACCCCCAGAGTCCCTTCACACCCTCAGACCCCGACAGTCCTACCAGCCAGGAGGGGAAAATACCACTGCCCATGCTGCACAGTAGAGGAACTGAGACCAGGTCCTCTGGAGAAAAAAAGGGCCTTGGGCCACACAGCAAGTTGGCGACAGAGTCAGGATGGAGTCTGGGCCTCGAGACGCGATGACCAGTGTCCTGCCTGCTTTACTGTGATGTTCTAGGTAAGAAAAGGCGAGAGGGGCTCTTCTGGAAATTTCACATTGGAGCTCACGCATGCTCGGGCATATATGCACTCTTTCAAAATGCTGGCCCCACTGACGTAATTCTGCCAGGGCTCCGAGATAGATGTCCGTGTAGGAGACCACTGAGCCCCAGGGTGGCTGCCACGGTGCCTAAAAGCCGGGAAGGGCTGCCCCAGCCAAGCCTCACGTTGACCTTAGCAGCTCATGGTGCGCAGGTGGAGCCTGTGGCTGAGGGGCTCCTCAGGGTGAACACGTGGCTGCCCGTGGGCTCCGGGGACTCATCTGGTTCAAATTCTCATAATTGGACTCCTGGGCCTGAGGTCTGTGGGCAAGAGGAAGTTGGCTGATCACCCAATACAGGAAGTGGGGGTCCTCAACTTCCCAAACCACAGCCCAGCAAGGGGCAGGAAGGAGAGATGAGGTGGCTGACCCAACAGGGCCTGGCACCAACTGAAGGCTGGAGGCAGGGCAGCGCGAACTTGCAGAATGGGAGCGGACCACAAGGGTGCCGACCGTATCCCAGACTGCAAAGTCTCTCTCCTCTCGAAGGGATCTCATCTGTGCATTCGAAAACCACCTCCACGTCCCTGGGTTTCCTGAGCTCCAACTGCTTTGCTGGCTTCTGAGACGTCTGAGTGAGCACCTCAAACCTAAGTGTCCGCTGTGCTCACGTGACCCTCACCGCCGCCCCTCTGTTCCCTCCTCAGCTTTATCTCAGGGAGTGGCACCCAGCGTTCTAGCTGCACGCCTGGGCGTCCTGGCTCCCTCCCTCCCTCCTGACGCCCGCCCATCCTCCAGCCAGCCCTGCCCATCTCCCTGCCTCCACTGACCATCACCTTCCTCTGGGCGGCCGTGCCAGCCTCAGCCTTGGCCAGCAGCCTCCTCACAGGCCTCCCGCCCCCCTTTCCTGTTCAGATGGGGACACTTGTCCTCTGAAACCCATTCAGTGACTTCCCATAGCACTCAGAAGAAGTCCTGCAGCCTGCTGGCCTGCTTTACCCTCTCCCGGGCTTGCCTTTTCCTGCCGGATCACCTCCACCCCCCCGCCTGCCCCTGTGGGCTCAGGTATCCTCAATGTCACGTCATCAGAGAGGATGTCCTGATCCAAAGTAGCCAGTTGAGTGGCCACCTCCCTACCCTGGAGCTCTGCTTCACTGTCCTGTCCGTTCCTTCATAGCTCTTATTTTAAGATCTAAGATGGTTTTGTTAAAAATCTCCACAGTAAAGTCTGAGTTCTCTGAGGTTGGGGATTTTTGCTGTATCTTTAACATCTAAAACATATGTACATAGTAGGTGCTCAATAAATGTTTGAACAATAGTACTATGGTTTAGGCACCTTGGCACAGTAGTAAATTAGTGAAGAAAAGGGACCCTGCACAGGCATTTGAGACTGTGGGGGACGGTTGCCCGGGCAGCGGGGGAGAGGGCTTGGGCTGGCAGTGTGGCTTTTGCAGCCCTCGGGGCACAGGGGCAGTGGAGCTCTGGGAGCAGAGCCTGGGCCCCTCTAACGGGCCCTGGAGGACTGTCTTCCTCCTCGCCCCGCCCTAACCCAGCGTCCCAGATGAACCACCCAGCATCTCTGAACTCGATTCTTTCTTCATCAACATGAGCCTTCACTTGGACGAACACCAATAATCTGGGAGCACAGTTGGGGGGGTCATCGCCTCCTAGCTGGGTCCCTGGGCCCCTGACCTGAGCCCTCAGCACCTCTAATGACATTCGTTTGCACAGGCTTCAGCAGGGTGTCTAGCAGTATGAGGATCCTGAGGTGGCTTTGGCATGGGTGTGCCTGTTCTAGAAGGCTGGTCACTACGAGAGGAAACGGCCTTGAGGAATCGCATCCCAGGGCAGAGATCAGACAGGCACACAGAAAGGTGACCCTCTGGCACCAGGACACTAGGCAGGCCTGGGGGAGATGCCAGCGTGAGGCCCAGACAAGAAATGCTAGGGGTGGGGTGGGGGGGACAGGTCGCCGTGGCCTGGTCTGGCTTGAGAAGGCGCAGCGGACTGAAGGGGGAGCGCCTCTGAAGGCCGCAGGGAGGGCCTAGACCTTGGTCCCGGCCCTGGCCCTTGTCTCTCCTTTCGCCTCATGCCGTCCAACCTGAGGGGCCTACACCTCTAGGCCAGGGAGGACCAGAACCCGCTGAGGTGGGGGCGGGGTAGCTCACTTACCGTGGTGGGGTGTCCTGGGTGGTTGGATGCTCTGTGTGGGGGACAAGGAAAAAGAGAGAGAGGGCGTAAATCTACATGGGAGCCTGGACTGCAGGCCGGCCATCCACCCTGCCCACTGTGGAGAGTGGCCTGAGGGGCGCAAGTGGCAGCAGCCAGCTGGCGGGGCGGGAAGGAGTCACTTAAATGATGAAGGCGCAGGGAGGCATGAGGAGCATCCACCAGGAAAGCCTGCCCTCTGCGGCCCTGAGCGCAGACTGCCAGTGAGTCTGAGGGACCGGCGAGAGGGCCCCAGCAAGGTGGCAGCCAGGGCAGCTGTGACATGGTTTGGATTTCATCCCAGGAGAGTCTGAGGCTGGTGGCACTGACCTGGGTGGTCTGCGTGGCTCTGGGATGGGCCCCCTCCAGGGCACGGAGCAGATTCCCGCTCCAGCCCAGCGAGAGCAACACGGGGCGAACAGCATCTCTCTGAGGACATTCTGCTAGTTTACCCTTCCGCACTTCTGTGCGTGCCGTTCCCTCTGAGGGCATGCTGTTAGCTCCTCATTCTCCCAGCTCTTCATTTCGCTCTCCCTCTCACCTTCCTGTGGAAGCCTTCCCTCCGGGCCCCTGTCCAGACGCCCACCAGATGCACCCATGCCTGGGTGTCTGCAGCACCCCGACTGTAGGGTGCACTTGTGCAGACTGCAGCTACCTGCTTACTCCTCAGCATCCCATCCAAGGGCAGGGAACCCTCTTTCTGTTCATCTCTGTATTGCTAGCACCTACACAGCGCCAGCAGCCCCCCAAGATGCTGCTGTAACTAATGCAACAGTGCTATTTGGCAAAGTCTGTGTGTGCATGGTCAGAGATCTTAGGGAGGCGTCCTTTATGGGGTGGCGGTAAAGGGGGAGAGCTATACTGGCTGGGTCCCTATCTCTGTGACTCCAGGCCAGAGGCAAGTTCCTTAACCTTGCTGGCCTCAGCTTCCTGATTGTAAAATGGGCTCACGCCGGCCCCCACCTCCTGGGGCTTGATGAAGGTGCCGGTGGCCAGCCAGATGGTCTTACCTAAAAGGACAGCTCCCGCCCCCGTGGCTCCCCTGGCACCCACCCTGGCCCAGGCGCACCCACCTGGGCTGCGGCGGGTGGTGTAAGCGGCCACCGCTCCGAGCAGCAGCAGCACCTTAAGGCCCAGCGCACTGAGCAGGAGGGTGATCGCTGAGGCCCCCGAAGCACCGTGGAAACGGAACAAGTAGACGCTGGCCTCCGCGTGGCCCAAGCTGTTGGAGGCTGTGCACGTGTAGCGGCCGTCGTGGGCAAGTGCGGGCAGCTCGGCGGTCACCTGGTGGCCATGACCCTGACCCGGGCCTGGCCGGGCAGTCGAGAGGTCGTCCAGAACTGGGCCAGACCAGGCGAGAGTGGGCAGAGGCTCCCCTTCGGCTGTGCAGAGCGCACGGAAGGTGTGCGCCGGACCCGGCAGCACTGAGATGTTAACGATCCTCGGGGCAGCTGTGGGGGGCAGGAAAGAGGGGGTGCAGGGGAAAGGGAACCACGGTCAGAAGGCGTGCGCGTGGCAGACAAGGGGAAGGGGTACCCTTCCTTGTCTCCTTGAGTGTCCCAGAAAGTTGGAACAGGTGGGAGGAATGTGGAAAGGAGGGAGTGGGTGCCGAGCTGCCTGGTCTCAGCACAGGTGTGGCCTTGGTCAAACTAGTCCGCTGCTGTGCCTCAGTTTCTCGGTGTGTGAAATGGGAGTCACTCGCCTGATGGGGTTGGTGAGAAGGTTTGCCAGGTTACTACGTGTGGGGCGCTTGGGTGAGGGCCTGACCCATACTGAGTGCTCAGGCAAGTGGCAGCAGCGCGGGGCCGGGGCAGTCTGCTGGTAGGGTTTCAAGGGCACCTCCCACAACCGAGGGCCTCACCAAGAGCTAGAGCTGAGACTGACGGACAGAACCCACCGCCCTCTGTGAGGTAGGTGCCCACCCTGGCTGGAAACAGAAATGCACTCAGAGAGGCGGTCTGGCTAGTCCGCGGGCACATGAGAAGTTCCTGGGAGAGCCAGGCTCGAACCCTGAACTCCTGGACAGCCCCCACAGCCCCCCCCCCCACCATAGCAGGGGATCCAGGGTTTTTTAAAGCCCGGCAGGTAATTTCAATGTGCAGCCAGGGTTGAGAACGGCTGCCCTGGGGACAGGGACCTGGTTCCCACATCTTGCGGCTCCCTGCGCACCTCCCAGGGGGTGCGGCTGCTGCTCAGGGCACACAGCACTCACCTCTCCGCGGCCCTTGCCACACTTAGGGTGACTGCTCACAGACTCTTCGCTCCCCTGGACCGGAGCTGCTGGGGGGCTTTCACTCTCTAAGAGCTTCATCACAAGGCCCACTCCCAGGCCACACCCAGCCTTTCCCAGGCCGGGGTTCTGCATCTTTGACAAAGGCCCGGGTTGCCCGTGACCACTGCCGAGGGTGAGGCCCTCGCTCTAGAGGACGAAGTGGGTATCGGTCCCCTTCCTACGCCAGTGGCAGGCACAGTGCCCGGCACCTAGGAAGCAACCCCTCGCCCCAGAGCGGGAGGGAGGGCGAAGAGGAAGGAAAGATGCCGCCTCGCCCGGCAGCCCCCGCCCCGCCCCCAGCTCACCGGTCACGCGGAGCCGGACGCCGTGGCGGCTCTCGTAGCGGTCGTGGATGTCGCCGGCGAACTCGACGCGGCAGAAGTAGCGGCCCTCGTCGGCCAGGGCGAGGCGCTCCACGCGCAGCGAGAGGTCGTTGCGGCGCGGGTTGCCCAGCAGGTGGAAGCGGCCGTGCAGGCTCAGCGCCGTCTGGCAGAGCTCGCTGCCCCGCGCCGCCGCGCAGCGGAACACCGGCGGGCCCGCGTAGGGCTCGCCCGCGCGCCAGATGACGGTCAGCGGCCCGTCGTAGTGGCGGTGCGGGTGCGTGAAGGTGCAGGGCAGCACGGCCGCCTCGCCCGCCGCCGCGCTCACCTCGGCCGGCACCTGCATGGACCAGCGCTGCGCCGGGGCACCTGCGGGAGCCTCGCGTCAGTCTTAACCCTCCGTGGCCAGCTGGCTGCGGGCCGCCGAACCCAGGACTCCGGAGGGACCCTTTGGAGATCCAGAACTCAGGAAGCACGCCTGAGAGATGGAAAACCCCAGGACTCTAGAATCGCCCCCTCCCACAAACCCCATGACTCAGGAAGTACCCCCCACTCCCCCAGAAGGGAGCTCTGGAAATCCACCAGGTTACTAGAGAAGCATCTCAGTGGGATCTTGATTCCCATGACTGGCCTGGTTACTGGACACTCCCCCACTTTCCTGGGACTATTAGCCTCTCTCCCTCCCAGAGACCCCATCTTCCCTACAGGCCCAGCGACCCATCACCTGCTCTGCAGCCAAAAAGCCCTGGGATTTCTGTGGTTATGAGAGTCCCAAGACCTCCAAGGTAAACAGGATAATAAAAGCACTTACTGTGCACCTCTGTGTTGAGAGAGTTCCCAGTAGTATCTCTTTTAGTTCTCACAAGTGATCCTAAAGGCAAACATAGTTACCCCTGAGTTACATGCGAAGAAACTGAGACACAGAGAGGTGGAATAATTGCCTGAGGTCACACAGCTAGGATGAGGCAAAACCAGCATTTAAAGCCAGTACTGCCTGACTTAACAGTGGCACTCTACTGCACTAAAGGCCTGTGACCTTGGGACTCATCCAAGGAGACCAGCAATCCCATTCATAGAGGGGAAACTGAGGCCTAGGAGGTAGTGACATGTTTGGAAGCTAATGTTACGGTAAGTTGGTAACTCTAGAATCGAGGTCCACCCACGTGGGCTTCCAGAAAGGCTAGTGACCAGGCAGGGAGCTGAAGGCCAAGCATGGTGGGCAGTTATGCTGCCTCCTTAGTCTGTGCAAGCGCCTCTGGACGCGGTTTCCTCGCCTCCTACATTTTGAGCCTCTGAAATACAGTCAAGCGAAGGTCCAGAACCTTCCCTCTGCCTCCAACTGACAGAGGGCCAGTGAGTTGCAGCCCATGTGACTGAACGTGTGCTGCTTTGAGAGGGGGCAAGCTGGTGGTGGGGGGGCGGTGGCTGTCAGGGCTGGTCTTGGGAGGGCCAGACCAGGGGCTGTGCCTCCACAAGGAAGGGGGGCAGGCTTAGCAGCTAGTGCCCAGGTGCAGTTCATGCCCAGGTGCAGTTCACAAAAAGAGTATTTAGAGGGAATAATATAGCCGCCCTTTGTGTATCCAAAGGGCTTTGCAGTTGACATAGTTCTTTCATGTATAGCATGTCACATGACCCTCAAAACACCCAGGGGAGAAAAGCAGGGCAGATATTGTTATAGATGAGAAGACGAAGGCCCAGAGTCACACAGGCAGAAGGTGGGAGAAGCCCAGCTCTTCTGACTTTGCCAAGTCCTGTGCTTTCTGTTTTCGGGGTAGCACACCACCTGCCCTGGCAGAAACCCTCTCGGCTGGCAGAGCATCCTCCAGGGAGCCCATCCCATCTCTGGATCATCTACAGGTCAGAGCATTCCTCCTGCACAGAACCCACGTCTGCACCACCCACGTGACCACCACTGCTCTGTGGAGCATTGGGCAGCCCCTCCACGGGACGGCCTTTCTGGGATCCCATCGTGCCTAATTGGGGCCCATGAAGCCTTCCCTTCTTTGGTGGAAGCCCCAGTCCCCCTTGCTGCCCCTCCCATCCTCACTGTCTGCTCAGTACTCTCCTGCAGTGTGGTGTCCTGACCTGGGACTCCAGATGTGTGCTCCAGGTGCGCTGGACCGGTGAAGTGCGGTCCAGATCGGGTTGTGTGAGCTGTACCTTGTATACAGCCTCACTTTGTGCTTGTGCTGAGCTTGCAATCAAATAAAACCACAAGTCCCCCACACCCCCACAGACACACACAATCTGCTTTTAAGCCAAATCTCTTTTCTTCCAGACAAGTGGAATTGTGCTTTTGAACCCGAATGGAGGACTTGACAATTACCCCGAGTGTGAGCTTGCTCATTCAGTTGTTAATAATAATCAAAGGTCCTAGTTCCAAATTGAGAAACACTTTCTGAAAGTTTTGCTGGTTCAGTCAGTTCTCCCAGCTGCAGAAAGCATGTCCTGGCTCTGGAGACTCAGCTCCTGCCTCAGTTTCCCTGCATTTCCCACCTTCTGTGACTTCAGCCTCCCTGACCCCCTGCATCTCACAGGCATCCCAGATTCCCCAGGTACCATTTGCTACTGTGCATTCATCAGTTAGCAAACCTTTATCGGACACGTCCCCACTCTAAGCCGGGCACTGGGATGGGAGAGGGGTTACAAAGATCAAACAGTAATTTACCAGCCTGCTGGAGCTCACAGCTCAGAAAGGGAGGAGGATCTGGGAACACATAATTACGCCACTGCCTGCCAGGTGCTCTTATGAGAGATACAATGTTCCCTTTGTCTGAACATGGTTTCAGGCCCTTTTACCAGTTCCTTCCTGGCCATGCCCAGGTCTCCTCTGAGTCCCTGTAGTTGCTAAGAGGCCTTCCTTGAGCCCCAAGCCTGGGTGTGGCACCCGTACCCTGTGCCCCAGGGCTGGCAGAGGTACTTCCTCTGCATGGGCATTGGCTGCTCCCTGTGTGTCTCACCCAGGCACCTAGACACTCTGGGGGGTGGGGAGGGGGCAGGGGCCACGTGCGCATGGTCATTCTTGTGTTGTTAGTGCCCAGCACAGCGCCATGCCACATACCTAGTAAGTAATGAAAGTGCTGTGACAGTGCAGAAGGGAGGGCGATCTGGCGGGCAGGGACGGCTGGGCGCGGGAGGAGCGGCATTGTGCAGCTAGTGGGCAGGCAGGGCGTGGAGGGCCCATGAGAGAGGAGACACCATTACAGCAGACCCTTCAGAAAGGAGTAGGATATTACTGTCTTGAGGTGGATTGAAGGCAGTCTAGGCAAAGGGGGCAGCAGGGCCACACCAGGGGTTGGGGACATCAGCAGAGAGGATGCTGGGCACGGGGGATAAGGGAGCCAGTCTGGGGACTTCTTTCGGGACATGCTTCATCTTGTTTCATATGCACAATAACCCCACGAGGGACTGTCATTAGCCCCTTTCTAGAAAAAGGAAATTGCGGCTCAGAAAGTGCAGGTGACCCGGCCAGTTCATGTGACTAATGAGAAGCTGAGCCAAGGCTTCCCTCTCAGTTGTTCACGCTCTTACCTTGCCCCTACATTAATTACTATGTTACGTTGCCAGTTTGGAATCATCCAGAAGTGTGGTACGGAGGGTGGTCTCTCCCCGCCTGGAGCATTTTGCTGTAGGAGCAGAGAGGACACCCAGAGACCCTTTCACCAAGTGTTACCATCTTGGCTCACTGCAGTGCTGGCGTTGGTGGGCGGGAACCTGTGTTTCCTGTTTACCTGCTGAGTGCACTCTCTCTCACACACAGTCCTTTGAATGAATCCTCCCAGGGGACTCACGGTTGGCAGGAACTGCCCAGGGAGCATGTGCATTTGCTTTGGCAGCAGTCCAAACTCCCAGCATCCTGTGCCATTTGCCATTCCCTCTGGCAGCTCACGCAGGTCTCTTGCCTCTTGAGGGGTGGGAGGGAGCAGGGAGGCAAAAGTTCTGAGCTGGAGCTGCCGGCCCCTTCTCGGAGGGCCTCTCATCTCCTTAGCTTGGATCTGTCAATCCCTGGGGTCAACAGGAAGCCCACATTCTTCCCATTGTCCAAACTACCTCCCCTCCATGGTGGGCCACAGGGCCCGGTGGAAAGCGTTACAGCTGTGGCACGGTTAGGCCCAGGGGACAGCTTTACTGGTGGCCATTCTTCCATCAGACTTGTATCAAGCACCCAGTCCATGCGTGGCACTGTTCTAGGCTCATTCACTTACTAGGAGATGTTTGGGCAAGTTTGCTATTTAATGTCCCAGGTCTCCGGCTGCTCTGCAACAGAAAGGGCAACATAATACCTTCCTCACAGGATTGACGGTGGAAGGAAATCGCAAATGTACTGCACAGTGCCTGGCACTGAGCCAAGGCTGGGTGGCGGTCAGCTCCCTTCGTTCACCAGCCCTGCAGAGGGAGTGGGAGTGGAAGCGGGGAGGGTGGAGAGTGCGGAGAAGTGGTGGAGAAGTGCTGTGGGCGTGCAACCCAGGGGGTGCAGCGGGGGATGCGACTTTGACACGGGACATCGTGCCATGGCAGCTCCATTTGGCATCTTAGACCACAGGAAACCCAATCGCCCAGTCTCACTTGCTAGCCCTTAACTCACTTGCTAGCTAGTCATTTATTGATGTATTTATTTACTCAGTAGATACTCATGGAGGGTCTATTGTGTGCTGGACATTGAGCAGGGTGCGGGGATGCAGGCACGGTGACAATGAGTGGCCCTTGGTATGTTTGTAGGCTGGCCACTGCTCGGCCACCGTTGGTTTTTCAGGCACACACAATTCTAGCAAGTTTGTTTGATTAACATTCAGCCCAGGGAAATGTGGAGTGAAAAGCTAGAAAGTGGATTCTGTTTGCCAGCCCGCTGAAAGCAGCGGGAAAGGACACCTGACATTCAGCCCCGGAGGAAGGATCCCGTAAAAACAGTGAAAAGACGCCTCAGGGCAGAACTGCCTGAAGCACAGCACAGAGAGGCCCTTTGGAGGAGGAGGAAGGGCCGGGGGCCTCAGGCCTCGCGAGGCTGCGGCAGGCCCTGTGGCAGTGCTCACAGCTGTGACCCAGTCACCTTGGGAAGGCTCATCGCCACAGGAGGGGCGCCCCCAGGGGTCACGGGGGGCTGGGGGGTCAGGAGTCTGTTTGGGGCTACAGCCCTGGCTAGCTGACCCCAACTTTGTGACTTTAGGCAAGTCTCTGTAGCTCTCTGGCCTCAGTCTATCCTGAAAGGATGAGGTGTCCAGAACACTCAGCTACTGGGACAATAGCCTTGATGGTCCCGCACTGGCATTTACCAAACTCTCCAGGTGGCGCCCTCACGGTGACTGGTACTCAGTGGGGCAGGGTGGGCGACAGCCTTGGGCGCCCGCTCCTGCGTCTTCGTCATCCTGACTCAATGTGGGGGCAGCTGACTCACCCTGGACTCACCATCCCAAAGCCCATTCGTATCTGCAGGGCCCGGACGGGCAGAAGGGTGTCTGGAGGGGTCAGAAATAGAAACCTTGGTTCTGGCTGCCCCTGACCACAGAATTCCACCAGCTGTGGAATTCCCTCCTTGGGGAGGAGAGAAGCAGGCGCATGCCCGGGAGCCTCTCTGCGGGTCATTTGTGGTGCGTTCTGTGCTATGGTGCTCGTGTGAGCGGCAGGGGGAACTGCTGATTGGTCTCATCACAGATTGTGGGGCAGTTGCTGTCCATGGGTCCCAGACGGGAAAGTGATCCCGAGGTGGTCGTGGTGGGACAATGGTCAGTGGGGCGGGTGCCCTCACAGAATGGTGCTTCAAATGTGAGTCCTGCTGGGGGGGAGGGGTTCTGTGAGATTTTCTGGAGGAAACAAGTTCTGGACTTGCGAGTGGTGGGAGGACCATGCCAGGCAGGCAGTTAGCAGGGACCTCCAGAGGCAGGGCCTCGTGGCCCCCGGAGCCGGGGCCCCTCCCAGGTCTACCGTGCTGTTCGCATGATGGCCGATGTACCAGCTGACAGGCAGCCCGGCTGACGAGCCCAGCTCTCTGTATGGGGACATGTGGGCATGTCGACAGGGTGTTCTCAGGGAGTGACTCCCGTGGTGGCGTTTTGGGCACATGGCACCTGGGGGGTCAGGAGAGGGTAATTTGGGGGCAGGGACAGATGCTCGTTTTGGCCACCAAACCCGCCATGTGTGGGGTGAGCTGGGGAGCGCTGCCTTTTGTGCAGTTCCCTCCTGCTCCTCCGTTTGCCGCCACGGTTGTCCAGATAGGTAATCAGTGGAGAAACAACAAGAAAGGGGTGGGGTCCAGAATGGGGAGGAGTGAGTGGAAGCAGGAATTCCATCCTTCATTGAGAAGCAGATCCAGAAGGTTCCAGGGAAGGGGCGAGGTACTGGGGCATGTGAGTGCAGGGCCTGCTGGTCCCCTTCGGCCCTCAGCGTGGTCCTGGCTGCCCCCTGAACACTTGTCTCCCTGGCTGCTGGGCTGTGGAAGTGGGCCTGCTGGCCCGAGTGGACTGAGACGCCGGGCCTCTGTCCTGGGGCCAGTGTCCACCACAGGACACTGCCCTTCAGAGTTCTGAGCCTGCCCATGCCCTGAGCCTCCTCCTTGGGAGGTCCTGTGCCCTTCACTCCTCCTCCTCCCTGGGTAGGACTTCTCCCTCCAGGCTCCTGGCCAGAGTGGTCCCCAGAAGAAGAAGCAGAAGCAGTGTGCTGGCTCATTAAACCCTCCCACGTCCTCCCAGAGCCAGGACGGCTGCCTACCGCCTCCCTGACCTTTACCTGCATCCTGCACCAGCGCCCCCACACCCTCAGGGGATGCCTGTGATCGGTCTGACCTTTTGAGCTTGTTTTTCTGCAGCGGTTCAGAGCTGGTCCAGTTAATTCCTCTGGGCACCAGGTTCTGCCCCAGGCTCACCACCCCTGCACGTCCGTGGTGCAAAGGGCAGGCTGCACACAGCAGACACGGGTGCACTTCCCGACTGTGACATCCTGGAATGTCACCTAACCTTCCTAAAACAGGGACAGGGGTCCTCACTCTGCAGGGTGGTGGTGAAGAGTTAATGAGCTGCCCCTTCAAAGGTCTGTCACAGCGGCCCTGGAGGATGGCAGCTACTGTGACCACTAAACCTGCTCATCAGGTTTGTGGACCAGTGGGGCAGTGGGGGACATTTGGAGCTCCCAGACCCCTGTTTTTCCCACCCCCACCTTCCCTGGCATCTCCCACTTTTTCAAAGAAGATTTGGAGGGAGAGAAAGAGGAAAGACAAGGGAGAGTGTGAGGGGACCCCCAGGGGGTTGAGGGGCTGCCCAGAGCCCTGGGTGCTGTGGGTGGGGGACCCGGAGAGGAGGGAGAAGGACATGGAAAGTGGAGGGGGTTTCCTGGGACAACTTCATCCCACTGCGCTTCTGCCGATGGCCTGCCCTGGGCCCCACGCTCAGGGAGGTGGGCAGGGGTGTGACTGGTGTGACTCAGGCAGGTGGATCTCACGCTGCCCCTCAGGCTCCCACATCGCAGCCAAGCCCAGCCTGGCCCAGGGGCCTCCTGCCCAGTCCTGAGGCCACCTGGAGGGGCTCACAGGTGAACATCACCAGAAGGGTTTCAGAAAGTGGGGCCCCACTCACCCCGGTCACGGGCCTCTGGTTTTTAGCAGGGTGGCGGCTGTTACGCAAAGGAAAGGGTCTCCTCCCCACGTGGCTCATCCACGTGGCCCAGCCTGCTGAGTGGTCTTGACCCACAGCCAGAGCGTCTGTGCCGTTCAGGTTTTGACCTTGAACACGTGATATGCACGCTTCCTCTAGATCTTGAGTTGGACTGAGTCACAGCAGCTGACCCTCAGGAGGAGGCGGGAAAAACAAGCCAAAACAAAAACGCCCCCGTACCTAGCTTCGCTCGAAACCTTGTGACTTCAGCCACATTCCACTGCCATTGATTGCTCCGCCACTGAGGGCCAGGACCCGCGCTGGGGGCCTTCCTTCCATGGCCTGACTGTCCTCCACAACCCTGGTCTGAGGTAGCAGGCACCCCACTGTATGGGGCTCAGAGAAGTTAGGACACCTGCCTGGGGCCACGCCGCTAGTAAATAGCAGAGCCGGGATGCAAAGCCATGTCTGATGTCGACCCTCAGGTTCCGATCTGCTTCTCTCCTACCTGCCCCAGGCCTGGGCAGGGTCCCCTCTTCCAGCCCCTACCCTCTATGTGGGACCCAACCTTAAAGCAGTCAGAAAGATGGTTGAGTTAAGTCAACTTGGGAGACAAAGAAGCCCTTTCCCCATGAGCCCTTGCCAAGGAGACAGCGGGCAGGGAGGGGTCCGTCTGGGGCGACACACAGCCGGGCTCACACCTCAGCTTCACCCGCAGCCATTCACCGAAGTTCTCTGTGCCTGGTTCCTCATCTGTGGAAAGGGACTAGGATGGTTCCCTCCTCACAGGTTCTGGGGCTGACGTGAGTTACTAATTAAAGTGCCAGCACTTAGAGCTCTGTGGGCACTTCCTGTTTCTATTCAACCCAGACTTGACCTTGACTGGGCTCTGCTAGAGAAGAAGGAAAGGACCTGAGGGACTGGGAGTTTATCATCCAGTCCTGGGGACAGGACCCCACACAAGGACTGTCGACTGACACCTGAAAACGTCGTGATGTCAGTGAAGTCACCACGTGGCACATCATGGAGGGACAGGCACTGCGTCCAGGAGTCGTGGGAAGGGCATCTCAGGCCGGGGTCAAAGAATCAAGGAAAGAACGGGGACCTCCGAGGATGGTCTCTGACATTCATCCCAGTTCCCCTCAGTGGCACCGACCACCATCGTCATGCAAGATGGTGGTTGAAAATGCAGATTCCTGGGCTCTGCTGCCCGGTAATGTGACTCCGCAGGTCTGGGGTGGAGCTGAAGTGCCTTCATTTCACCAAGCACCCCCCTTCCTCTGGGTTTGTGATGCGGATGGCCCGTGATCAGTCCTTGAGACACACTGTTCCCAGGGATGCTAACTCCCCGAGTTCAATGATGCGGGTGCCATTGTTACCCAAGCCTGCCACAGAGAGTTTCCACTCGCCCTTTGGGTTCCTGCTGGGAGGGCAGGGTGCCCCCTACCACTTGCACTGCGAACTCATCCCCATCCTGACCCCAAACCTCGGTGTGCCGTCCTCCCCTCGGGGCTGTGTCTGCCCATCAAGACATGAAACACTTGGGTGACAGAGCACCTGAAGTCTGTTCAGAGCCTGGACTGTCCTCCCCATTCCTTGCCCATTGTCTCCATGGATCCTCGCAACAATGGGTGGGCCAGGTGGCCTTTCTACAGGTGGGCACACCGAGGCCCAGAGAAGTCAGGGGCCTGTCTCAGTCACTTTCCTAAGACAAAGCCCGGACTTGAACTTCTGTCACCACAGCCTCCCAAAGTGCAGCTCTTCCTCCTCCACGGGCCCGGAGGCTCTGCGTAAACCCGGCTGCTCTGAGTTTGAGGCGGGGAGACTGTGCTGAGGGTTTTATGAGCCCCTGTTCTGTCCCCAGCAGGGGCCAGTGGAAAGAGTGGGAGACTCACCCATCGGGAGGATGCACGCCAAGCAGGCCAGCAGCCGAATGGACCCTTCCATGTTGTGAGCACCTGGAGACCCCAGACCGGCCCCCACATTCGGCCAGGCCACCGGGAGAACCCTCCTTGGCGCGGGTGTGGGAGAAGAAAGGTTGGGGGGGTGGGCGGTGTGCTCAGGTCTGTGCCCGTGCTTGGTTCTGCCGGGGCTGGAGGAACTGGGGAGAGGCAGCCAGGCGGCCCGAGGTATGATTAGATGAGACCCGTGGGGCTTAGTCATGTGGAAAACCAAGAAGGGAACCACTGAGATGATTTTTCAGGACAGAAAACAGAGAAGTGCAGGACCCTTCGCGGCAGCCTGGTCCCTCTGAACAAGCTGTGCTCATGCCTGCCTCCCTCCCTCTTTCTTTCCCTCCCCTTTCCCTTCCTACATTTTTAGTGTGTCAGGATGGGATCTCTCTCCCTCCACCCCTCTCTGGAGAGGGGTTTTGACATGATGATAAGAGACAGAGGGGAGAAGCCTGCCAACATAACAACTTACCCAAGTGCAACCAGAAAGCTGTCAGTATTTTGCCCCGGCTGGTGTGGCTCAGTGGATTGAGCACTGGCCTGAAAATAAAAGGGTTGCTGGTTCGATTCCCAGTCAGGGCACATGGTTGGGTTGCAGGCCAGGTCCCCAGTTTGAGGTACGGGAGAGGGAACCACACATTGATGTTTCTCTCCGTCTCTTTCTCCCTCCCTTCCCCTTTCTCTAAAAATAAATTAAAAAATCTTTAAAAAAGAAAAAGAAAGCTGTCAGTATTTACAAGGAAAAGACTTATTCACAGACCACTTCCTTGACCAGAGCCCCTTCAGAGGGCCTGGGGTCCTGCAACTCAGACTCAGATGGTCATAAGAATCCCCAGGGATCTTGTGAAAGCGCAGGTTCTGACCCGGGCTGTCCATGGAGTCCCTGGTGCTGCTGCTGGTCCATGGCCATATATCCAGTGTGGAGAGCTAAGACCCCTCCACCCCCATCCAGGGCCGCTGGGTAGAATACCAGGTGCAAGTGAGGACCCTGGGGGAGAAGGGAAGCTCTTGGAAGCTTGTTCTTAAGGGTCTGACAGTGTGACCCCATGGGAAATAAAGGGTCATTAGCTGTGTCTAATGGACTGCTTTGGATTTGGACTGCCTGATGGCAGGGTCTGTGTTTTTGCTAATGCACTGGACTCGAATGCCCCAGACAGAGGTGATGTTAGCAACGTCACTATTCCTGTCCAGGTGGCAGAGGGAATGCTGTTGGCCAAGTCCAGTCTGTGCCCGGCCCATTGCCTGCTCCTCCCGCTGCGCCTCTCTGTCTCTCAGGTGGGAGAGCCAACCAGCCACACTCAGGAGGCCCCGCCCTGCCTGGCACCACCCCAAGGTGAGTCCTCTCACCCATTGGCCTGGCCACCTTGGAAAAGAGGAGGACCGGGCTCTGGGGGTCCCAGATTCCTCAGAGAATGGGGGTGGGGTGGTCTTGTATTCTTGGCTGGACTACTTCCCCAGCTCCTGGCACAGCAGGGTCCCAGCTCAGCTCCACCTGCTTCAACTTCTTTCTGAGCTCCACTCAACTCCAACTTGCTTCTTTCTTCTAACTGGTGAACCAGGGGCAAACTTTCAGGGGTAGATGCGGACCTCTCCCATTCTTTCAAATAGCTCCAGAGAATCCCAGAGCACATATTTTATGTAGCATACCTTATTTAACCACTCCCTGTTATGGGTGTTGAAATGGCAAGCAAAGCTGCTGGAGGAATTCGTGCACATGTGTCTTTACATATCAGTACTTCTATTTCATTCCCAGAAGCAGGATCTCTGGGTCAAGGGCATGCACATTTTCGTTTTAATTATTACTCTCAGAGTATGCTCCTAAGTTTGCAATCGGAGTGGTGTTTTGCATCTTATTTTATACATTACAATCAAAGGAGGAGGTGGAAGGGGCTTACGTGAAATCCACTGGTGATAGGTTAGGGAGGTGGGAGAAGGCAAAGGGGGCATCTCTGGAATTAGATAAAAAGTCTAACAAATAGACACATAATTCTTTTACACAGGTGGGTACAGGGTAGTTGACAGTTAACAATTAACATGATAACAATAACAATGAAGGGCTCTGTGGCCTCTTGCCCTGGTCGGAGACTGTGCCCTGATGGGTCTGCAGAAAGGAAATTACCCTGGCATTCTAAAGATCTGTTATCCTAGACGCAAAAAGACAATAGACAGGCCCAGTTAAGGTGAAGGTTGCTCTTTGTCCGGGAAGACGGCCTAGGATGTGACTATGTAGCATGACTCACATTTAGGTAGGAAGCTGTACTTTCTGACCATCCTATGTGGTTGCTTCAGGTCTGAGTTCATAAGGCCACCGTGCAATCCTCCCCTGAGCTTGTCAGGCTTAGTCTGTGGCCACTTTTTCGTCCACACGTTCCCCTTTGGTCATAAATCAATCCACAGGATGCATTGGTGGTGAACCTTCTGGTCGAATAATGTGGCCCTGAGGTGCTCAGAAGACTCATTCCTAGGAAGTCCTAATATCAAAGTTTGTCTCGCTGAAGGATGGACCATTAGGGATGGGGCCAGACAGTAACTTTAGATGGAAGTCAAGGCTGAATTTTTCTCCAAGGCGAGAAGCAGGTGAATGGGAACCGGTCGGGTCTCACAGGCCTTCATTAAGGAAAACACTCTGGATCATTTTCAGCTGATCAGCCAGCACAATCCAGGCTTTCTGTCTATCTCACTTCTCTGTGTTTTGCATCTAGCATAACACTTACTTGTAGTTTGAGGGCACCCATACAACTCATCAGCTTTCACAGTCGACCGTGAGATGGGTTCCCATTCCCCAGGGCCCGTCTACTTCCCATTGGGAGCACTCAGGTGCTGTTCATTAGTCAGCTGATCCCCGCTAGTTGTGCAACTGGAAGCTGTAACTTTAAGGTTTATTCAGGGCCAAGACTGTAAGAACACAATGGTGTAAGTTACAATTACCGTCTAAAAGTCCTAGAGGTCAGGAGGACGGTAAGATTTTCATAAGTAAACTTCCTATGCCTCAGCAGTACTTATAGAGGGCTTTATTTTTATAGGCACTTCAGCTTCCATCTGAATTAATGTAATTAGTAGTCCTTGTTGGGTTAGGGGTAAGCATTTTCCCATAATTAGATTCTAGAATTTATCTATAAAATTCCTTTCTCGATATTCCTTTTCCACTAATCTTCTACAACTTCCCTTGTTCTTCTTTGTTTCTTTTACTCATTCAGAAATAACCAACTTATTAGGACAAACTACTTACTTTAACCTCTCTTAAAAACACACACAACCCTTTCCTTCCTTCTGCACTAATATTTCTTCTAAATTTCAAAAGAGAACCATACATAGTATTATTGATAATACAGAAGTTATCTACCTACATCTTCATTAATTATTAACAATTGGGCTATATACACAAGGTCTGAGAAAAGCCCAAAGAACAAGTATAATTATTATTATGATTAATATTAGCAGACAGGTAAAGACAAACAGATGAAGTTCAACATCAATTTGTAGGTACATGGGCCCTGTGGATGCCTTGGGAAAGCTGTCTGTCTCTGATGTGGCAGCTTCCCATCCTACAGAAGTCTTTGGTCTCCACGTTGGAGGGAGGGGCAAGCATTAGCGTCAGAGACAGAGGCGGATGTACATTTGCGGTTAAGTGTCTTGATAAGCTCCCTTCTAATGACGTTGCAGAGAGTCTTTAATTGATGTCTTTTTCAATGCACAAAACTTCCGGTTGTAAGTCATGGTCTTCCTCTCTTGGGAGTGCACTGTGAAATGAATGGATTACTAATTTATCAGTCCCTCTAACCTGGTTAAAAACTTCTTGATAATAATGCAGAATGTCTCCTTTCAGGAAGTGGATTCGTATGTCCATACATCTAGATGTGTAGGGTGACCAGTGATTACTGAGTGAGGAGAAAGGCTCTGTGTTTACCAAAAGAAGTCAATTTCAGGTTGAGGAGCAAGCTTTTGGCCAAGGATAATGAGGGAAAGCTTTTGGCCAAGGAAATGAAAAACTGAAAATTTACCTAGTTGAGTCTTAACTGTATCATTTATATGTCCCACCAATCCAGAATGCTAGGGTGATAGATGCAATGAAAATGTGGTAGCATAGGCCAATACAAACGCATTGCATTATTTGCCCATTGAAATGAGTCCCTCAGTCACTGTAACTCAGAGGGAATTCCCCCATTGGGAACTAATTCACCTACCATTAAGGGAATGCCTTAACCCAGTGAAAAAACATGCAAATCATAACTAGCACATATTTGTATTCTTGAGATAATGGCATTTGGATAAAATCCAATTATCATACCTCAGATGGATCTGAAGGAGGGGGAAATGTCCCTGGGACCCATAGAATTATTTTCCAGAGTGATATTTGGACAGATAGAACATCTGCTATCCACTTCATGAACCACAGCAGAAGAAGGTTTCCAGTAATGTTGTTTCCTCCAGGAAATCATCTTTTCAGGACTTCAGTGTGTTAGCTCATGTACATGTTAAAGTGTAGGTAAGATTGGTTTCTGATTGGGTCCAAACCATATCTACTTGTCTGGTCAAAGTTCCTTCTTTTTGTTGCCCTCCTGTCCTCTAATGCAGCTATACTGAAACTGTGAAAGAGTCTTTTTATTGATTTACTAGGAAGCAAGGGGTGTTCTCAGGTGTGGATAATTTGGCTGTTTAATGTGGCTTGACTAGCTGCAGCACCAGCTAAATTATTTCCTTTTGCTTTCATGGTGGCAGCTTTAGAATGTTCTGGAATTTTGATAATTGCTAATTGTTTCAATTTTGTAGGACATCTAATAATTCTATATCTTATTTTCCATTCTCTATGGGCTGCCCTGAGAAAGTTAAGAAGCCTCGCTGCTTCTGCAGCATTCTGAAGTTACGAGCTACACGGAGAGTGGAGCTGCTATTAGTGTAAATATGGGCCATTTGATCTTCAGCCAATTGACAAGCCTCAGTGTGAACAATTAACTCAGCATCTTAAGCAGATCTTATTTATATAAATAAGAACTTTTGATTTTTGTCTACCATGGAAGTTATCACATATCTGTCTCTGTTCATCTCTAAAAGATCCATCTGTGAGCCAAATTAAGTCAGCATTGTCAATAGGGGGTTCCTGTGAAGCAGTACTAGGAGCAAGAATGTGGTCAATGCCCAGGCTGGTGGGGCTCAGTGGACTGAGCACTGGCCTGTGGACTGAAAGGCTGCCAGTTTGATTCTCAGTCAGACCACAGGCCTAGGTGGCAGGCCAGGTCTCCAGGTGGGGGCCTGTGAGAGGCAACCGATCCATGTTTCTCTTGCACATAGATGTTTCTCTCCCTCTCTTTCTCCCTCCCTTCCCCTCTCTCTAAAGTAAATAAAAATAAAATAAAATAAAAAAGAATGTGGTCAATAAGTAAAACACAATTGTGGATGTCTGCATCCTGCAAAGAAGGCAGCAGAATTTCTGGGTTAAGACTGTTACATCGAGCTCATGCACTATGAGGTGCAGAAAGCAAAAGCTAGCCGACTGACAGAAGAGTTGAGTAGGATGAGAATTCAGTGGAGATTCGACTGAATGAGGCACGTAAACAAAGGAGAGCCCATCGCTGTTTTCTCTGCATGCTTGCATCACATGGCTGCAGCAGAGATGGCTGTCGTGCAGGGAGTGTGATTGCTGACTATGCTATCCTACAGGTCTATGGTGACCTCTGTGTTTTTGAGTTAAAACGTCTAAAGTATTTCCTTCATTTTCATGTATAAAAAGTTTGAAAATTTTTAATTAAGGTGTCCCAGAATGGAAGCTTTAGATTATCCTTTTTCCAGCTTGTTTTCCTTCTGGGTTCTACTGAATTGGATCAGGACAATTAGATTTTAACAAGACATCTGGAGGCTGGGCCATTAATAAAAAAATTGAAATCCAACTGTGACAGTATCCAGTCAGATCCAGGAGCCCTCTAAACTACTTTTTGTTTGTTCATTTTTAGAAAAGGATAGTGTTCCTTGGAGTCTTTCACAGTTAATATTAGCCCATTTTCAGATATTAGATAACCAAGGTACTTTCCTTGGAGTCAACAGAGTCAGAGCTTGTCCTTTGATATCTTATGTGCCTTTGTGGCTAGTTGGTGTGATAGGCCAATCATGTCCTCTTGGGAGTTAATATGTTCCAGAACATAAAAGTAAATCATCTACATATAGGATTACAGTGGAATCTCTGAAAAATTCAACACCATTCAAATCAGCTTTAAGTATCTAAGACAGATAGGTTGGACCCTCCCCCCACACATTCCTGGGGCATTACTGTCCAAGTAAACTCATGATCTTCCCTGGTGAAAGCAAAGCGGTATTTCTGTCTTTTTTCTTTTCTTTTTTTTTATAGGAATGCTGGAAAAGGTACTCCATAAACCTATCACTGAAAAATATTAGCAGTCCACAGAAACAGCTGATAGGAACCACAGGATATTTGGCAGTAACTATTTATTTATAGCTATGACATTCTGTACAAATCTCCTTTCCCCCCCTTTTTTTTTTATCTGAAAGGATGCAAGAATTACAGGAGCTCATACATGGAATTATAAACCTCCTTTTAATAGTAATCTTGTATATTGGGCTCAATGCCAGCTTGTGGATAAAGGATATCGTGACTGGAAAAGGGCTGAAGTTGTGTTACGGGAAAAACCTTGTTCTTCTTGCTAACACAGTAAAGAATTACAGATCAGCAAGTCTGTTAGTTTGTAAGCAGGGTTTACTAGCAATACATTCTCAAGGGCCTTGCTGAGGTTGGGGAGAAAGGCATAGGTTCTGGGCAGGGCAAGCTAAGGGCCACAAGAAGCAAGGGCAAGGGTGGCCAGCGCCCAGGGTGGCAAGAGCCCAGGTTCTTTGTCCTGAGGACACATATAGTTGGCGGGATGGGGGTGAAGAAGTTACTTATTGATAGATGGGTAAAGGTGGTGCCAGCTTTCCCAGGGGGACGTGACTACCCAAACTTAGTTATGTGTGGGGGTCTGTTAGCCCGAATCCTTATCTTGCTCCAGACCCCATTTGTTCATCTTGTTGTAAAACACTTACATGACAGGAGGCAGTTAAAGTTGAGGCAGTTACCCAAAGTTATTTATGGGTTCTTTCTGTAAGCATTAGGGACTTCCTCGTAAAACAGATAGTGACCAGAGGTTGGCAGTTAGCCAAAGGTGTTTTATGGGCTTCTTCTTTGGGCACAGCAGACCCCCTCCTCTTCCCCTTTCTAGACCTTGGGATGAAAGCACAGTTTTAAGGCTTTCTCTCCCACAGAGTGGAAACCATATGTAGAATTTCAGGGACTCCCCTCCTCCTGTGCTTGCATGGTGTTTTTTGTAATGTTGGAACACCTGTCGATATTATCGGGTCAGGCTCAGGACTGCTGAGTCAGTGGGTGAGACATGTCTCCCTCCTCCCTGCCTTGGTTTACCGTCTATTCTACTTAAGTGCTATAAGGCGTTTCCTGGCAACCAGGATGCTAGACGCTCGCCAGCAATAGCAGCACAGTCTCAGAGTTCTTCTCATGCTGTCGCCTGCCTCAGTTGCATTAGAATGTCCTGTAATAAACGTTCAGTCAGTGTCAAGATGAATTTCCTCCTGTGGGGGTTCCTTTAAAATCATTATTTTCCCAAATGGTTCAGTATATGATTCATTTAGTTCTAAATACATTTCGCTCTTTTGGAAAAAGGATATGTGGGCATCACCGGTTTTAAGAACAGCTCACCCTTTCAGGCAAATCGGGACAGATTTGATGAGCAAAAAATATGTGTTGCCCTGTAACATGCCCGAGTTCGAAGGGAACAGGTTCTGATTTTAAAACAGGCATTGGTTGATTAGCTATTCCTACCGTTTGTAAGAAGCTTTTCACTGAGGGAGAAGGCAACTTCGTTGGGTGTGTTAAGAACAGAATAAAGAAGCCTCAGCATCTACAAGGACCTTAGTAATTTCCCTCTTATGGTCATTTTAATTTCTCCTAAACTATTTATTAGTATGGAGAAGGGGAACGCCCTCTCATAGTCCTCTTGCGACCCCAGGCTTCTTTCGTCTTTCTAAATCCCATTTCAGTTTCCCATGATCCTTCTTAAGGTGCCCTGGCTGCCTGCAATAAATCGAGCCCCTACAGGAGTTTCCCAGTGAACCCTATTTAGTAATTCTGTTGTTTTGCTCTCTTAGAAACCAGTAGGTGTATTCATTGGAATAGATCAGAATAGTCAGGGTTGTATGTTTTCACAATTAAATTCCTTTGCAAACCAGTCAGTGTCCTGGAGAGAAAATCTTTAGGTAGATTCCTTAATTCTGTTGTAGTTCAGTCACTGCACCTGATCACTGGTTTCCTCTGCCTGGGACTGGCTTTTCCTTAAGGGAGTTGCTAGAATTCCTGGATTATCCTTGTCTGAATTTCTATTCCCATAGTCTCCTAGGTCAGTAGGGAGTGTTAGTGAAGGAGATATAGAGGGGATAATAGGGGCAGGAAGAAGGGAGGGGGAGGGCAGGTCCAGACAAGGAAGCTCAGAGAGCAAAGGATATGGTGGGGGAGCTGTAAAAGGGGAAGGGATGAGGTGTTGGCTCTTACTAGCTTCAGAAGCCTTCTTTATAATTCAGAGAGTCTATAAAATTTTCTTACTGACTTTTTGTAGAGAAAATAATTTACCTGAGTCTCAGATGCTTCTAATTGCCAGTTAAGATATGGTTCCTATTCATGTAGTTTCATTTTAAAGCTGACTTTCTCTAAGCTTGGCATGCAAAAAAAAAATTAATTTATGCATCCAAAGGATTCCATTTTGGCCATCATAAGTAGACATCACCTATACTTATATCTTCCCATTTCTGTAAGTTCTTGAAAGTCAAAGCTTCCTCTTAATTGTATACCTGCAAGAGTATGAATGGGGGCTCGGCGCTGGGGGCTGGGGGGCTCGGCGCTGGCGGCTGAGGGGTTGGGAGTTTTTGGCTTTGGAGGCACATTTCCCATGTTAATTTTAGGTTTATTTTGAGCTCATTGCAGAGTCTCAGCAAAGTTTCTAGGAATATTGTGTAATGAGCTGAAGTGTGCTGCTTATGGGTAGAAGTCCAAGGGGCTGTCACCTCCTGAGTCACCTCCACTCTCTTCAGTGTCTTGGTTTCCCCACTGTCTAATACAGCTGGAGCGCTAGGTACCCAACCTTTACGTGTGGTCTTTGGACAAGCCAGTTATTTCATTGCCGTTGAGTTGAAGTTCCCTATGCGGGTCCTGCATGCCGTGAGGGAGATCCTCTGACAGCCCCACATAGGTTCTTAGTCCCCTAAAGGCACCCACAATTCAAGCTGGAGGGAGTAAATGCCCCTTATCTTTGGAGTTGAGTGAGTTCAGACTCTCATTTATCCAGCAAAAGGTTTTATTCAGACTCTAAGTAAGCAATTCCAATTGAAAAGCCAAATTAAAAATCAGCCATCCATTTTTCCTCACCTGTCCTGAGTTAACTCTTACCCTTAGCTTGGGTTTTCTCAACCCTTAACCTTCAGTTCCACCTCGAGTATTTTTTTTTTAACAACTAAGATAAAGTCAGGGCCTTTTACCTCAAAACAGGGAGGTCTGGAATTCCAAGCAAAGCCCACCCAAGTTCACCAGAAGCAAAGCGAAGAGCCCGTGGGAACCAGTGAGCCCCTGCTGCTACCTAGCGCTGGTCCAGGCCCGCAAGGTGGTCTTGGGTGGGCTTGTTTGGAATCCCACTGCATTATGCCAAGTAAATGTTGACATGAGAAACATCCAAACATGCAGAGAATTTTTATGAGTTTATTTGAGCCAAACTGACGACAATTGCTGGGAAGCAAAATCTCCGTGGCTGAGAAAATGCCTTGGTTGGCAGCAAGCAGTGTCGAGAGAGGATAGGTTTCCCCCAGCAGGCCAAGCAGACCATCGGGGTCTGCTGCCCCTCAGGCTTGGGGGCTGGTCTCCAGTTCCCGGCCAAGGATGTACAGGGTAGGAGGGCTGGCGCTCACACTTTGCGCACTTGGCCCGACTGTGGAGCAGTTTCTTGGCCACTTTCTTCCTTCAATGGTGACCTGATGCCCCTGTAAGCCACCTACCTGCTCTGTTGCCCGTCTGTCCCATCCTCCCCTGTCCAGCACTTGGGTGTCGGCATAGTCCCTGAGTCTTTTTTTTTTTTAATGTTCCATTGTTTATGCTATTACAGTTGTTCTATTTTCCCCCTTTTAGCCCCCATCCACCCAGCCCACCCCCCTACTTCCATAGTCAATCACCACACTGTTGTCCCTGTCCATGTATGTTCTTGGACTAACCTTCTTTCAATCACCTTCTTTCAATCAGAGCAGGATGTACGAGCACAGGGCTCTGAGGGTGAGCTGTAGGCTGATGCTGGCGGCCTCATAGTTGAGGACAAGCGAGAGCAGGTGGATGAGGGGCCATTGAGCTTTTATACGCTCTCTGTGCCCTGTGCAACCTGAACAACTGCATGTGGGCACCCCGTGTGAATGCCTGGGGGGCGGGAAGGAGGGGTTGGAACATGAAACCGGGATTGTTTCTGGGGAGCTTTAGGGTCCCTCTCTGCCACCTGACACTCACAGTCTGATTTAATCTGGTGAAAGTGAACCTCCCAGCCGGCCTGGGTCGGTGAAACCGAGGATGAAACCTTCAGGACAGCCGTGGGTGAAAAGAGCAGCAAGGGGCAAGGGCAGAAGGAACCTTGGGGGGAGTTTCCAGTAACAGGATTACAGGCGGATATGATTGTCTTCCCTCCTTAGCGCCTGCTGATTCCCTGCCTACCCCGAGCTGGGTGATGTCCCAGTTCAGGGGACCAACTGCGAGGTTTGTGTGACCAGGAAGCCAGGAAGGTCAAATCATGTCTCTGCCTAGAGACTTCCCGAGAGGAGGGAGTTCCCTGACCCAAGAGCGTGAGGAGCTAGAGCAAGGGCGTGGGCCAGTGGGGCACCAGCCCACACCACACTACGCTGCGAAGAGGGACAGAAAGCTCGGGTTTCCTAAGTCATCCTGTCAGGGTTAATGAGGTCACGTCCTCTTGCTAGTTTGAACGAAGGTGAGGGACTGGTTGTCCCTTTCCTTGTCTTCTTTCCATTTCCTCTTCTCCGGAAAACCCATTTATTTTCAGCTTTCTGTGTCATTTCCCCCTCCCCCAGAGATCACACGGGAAAGGCGGAGTGGTGTCTTGGCGAGGGCACAGCTCTGCAGTCCCAGCCTGGTCACTGGTTAGGCCGTGACTTTGGGCAACTACTTAGTTTCTACGTACAATGTGGATAACGGTGGCCTCCTCACACCATTGCTGCCAGGACAACAGGGCGAGGTTTGCAGGGGTTACTGCTTCCTAGTGGGAATGCAGCTGATCTTCGGAAAGGTGCCACATCATCTTTTTATTTTGGGGTCCCACTTGTGTGGAGAGATTCAGATTCAGATTCTGATTAAAAAAAAGTTCAAGAGTTAGATGAAAGGTAATAGTGGAAAGGTAATAGTAGAAAGGTAATAGTGGAATATTTTGGAGAGATCAAATGATTTCAAGCACTTTAGAACATTTGGCAAACTAATGAACAAACCCGTCTTTGGTTAATTAAAGCAGGTCTTCTGAGGACCCGGACAAGTGTTCATTATTAGTTTGAATGGTTTTGGGAAGCAGCACAATCGCTTTCAGACATCTGTCTCCTTTCTGCACTCCCAGTGGTTTCCCAGGTCCTCCTCCATCCTCCCGTCCTCCCTTCCCAGCTGCTCGGACGGCACCCCTGTGTCCTGCAGCTATGCTTCTTCCCTGGCCTTGAACTCTGAAGCTCCAGGCCATTCTCTCTGTGCTTCCAAAGCTGCCCTTCCTCAGAGCGACGCTGCAGGTTGATGTAGCAGGCAGGGGGGACATGGCATATAAAATAAAATGGCATTTTGAATTGCTGGAGAGATAGTAATTCTTTAATAATTGATGCTAGGAAAATCAGTCATTTGGATTAAAAAAAAAAGCTAGATGTCATCCTTAATTCTTAGTCTCTATTCCAGATGGTGCAATTTCTTAAAGGTAAAAATTGAAATCATAAAAATGCTAGAAGAAAACATGGGTAATTTTTGCAATGAATCATGGAGATCTCTCAAAGTTTTGGAAAAAAACCCAGAAATCATAAAATAAAATTTTGATAAATTTGACCTCTTAAAATTTTTACTTTAAACTTGACTACTTAAAAATTAAAAAAGAAATTTATGGAAAAAATTCCTCAGCTAATAAAGAAAAACTTTTTTTAAAAGGGCAAATGACAAAATGAGGAAAAAAAATTTGCGGCATATATGGTAGATAGAGACCAGCTTTGTTTGTTTCACATGTTAATAAGATGCAGGATAATTTGTAGAAAAGACATAAAAATGGCTGATAAACTTACTTAATTTTAATTAAAGAAGAGCAAGTTAAACCAACAGGGAAACACCATGGTTCATCCATCAGATCGGCAAACGTCTCAAAGCTAGGCTAAAACCTGTGCCGCTGGTGGTGGGGAAGTGGGCTGTCAGCAATGCAGGGATTTACCAACCAGCCATCATTCGGGAGGACAATCTGACGTAATCAACTAAGATTGCAAATGTATACCCTCTGTCTAGCACTTCTACTCCAAGGACTTCATTCTCTCGATGTTCTCGTATAAGTTGTCAAGAATATTCATAGTAGAATCTTCTTTGCAATGTCATTTTGTTGTAGTAAACAACCTATGTGACCATTAAAATGGGCTGGTGAAGTATTGTAGACATCCCTATGACAGGATGCTTGAATCTATTAAACAGAGTAGGGCAGATCTGCAGGTGCTGATTTAGAAGGATGTTCAAGATTTATTATTGAATGGAAAAGTAAGATGAAGAACACTACACAGAGTCAGATCTTACCTATGTTCAAAGGGAGAAAGGCAGACAGCTTTGTGTATGCATAGCTAATTTCTAGAAAGACTCAGAGGAATCTATTAAGGTGATTGCTTCTGGGGAGTTGTGATGATTTTATTTTAATTACTTTATTTAATTTAAATTTAATTTTATTATTTTATTTTTAGAGAGAGGGGAAGGGAGGGAGAGAAACTTCAAAGTGTGGTTGCCTCTTGAACACCCCCTACTAGGGACCTGGCTTGCAACCCAGGCATGTGCCCTGACTGGGAATCGAACCGGCAACCTTTTGTTTGCAATGCTGGCACTCAATCCGCTGAGCCACACCAGCCAGAGTAGATTTTAATATAGCTCCACAAACATACTCCTCCCTTCAAAAGGTGGAGCCTAATTCCTCTGTGGCTGGATCACTGACTCGGTGTGTGTGAATTGAATGTGGCAAATGTGACAGTGTGCGGCCTCCCCCTTCTCTCCCTCTTGGACCACTCAGTCGGGAGGAAACCAGCTCCCTGGAGTGAGGACACTCAAGCATCACTATGGAATGGTCCCTGTGAAAGAACGGAACCCTCTTGCTAACAGCTAGTGACAACCCGAGGTCCCTGCCAAGAGCCATGTGAGCAAAACAGCTTGGAAGTGGAAATGTTGGGGGAGGAAACACTTTGTAAAGCATATGATTGTCTAACCGCTGTGCTGTACACTGAACACCAATGCAAAATCAGATTCAATGTAAACTATCATTGGAAAAAAAAAAAGCAAGCTAGTGGGTTTTCCGTCAGTTTTAGCTATCCCCCAGTACCCTGGCTGCAGCTCACCCTCCAGGCTAAGCATCAAAAGCCAGGAGACTCACCCTTCTCCCAAGGATCACCATCCTGAGAATCTGCCTGCTTTTTGTATCATCTCCAAGGCCTTTACATAGGATTTTTGGGGGTCCAGAATTTATAGCTCTTCTCTTTAGGAAGGTCAGTACAGGAAGAGTTTACTCGTCTTACCAGAAGTAGAGCTCAGCCCAGAAGCTGGATGCTTAACCACTGGCATGTACTGTTGCTGAGTAAGATGCTGTTCTGCCCTCTTCAAGTGCTCCATGAAGGGCCACTGCTCTGAGAAATATCTAAAACAGTGGGTTTTAGACACTGTGTGAGGCTGGTGATGTGTTTTGGAGAAGGAGCATTTTTGTCGGTGCTTTTCAAATTGCAGTGACCAGCCCCTCTGTATCTATTAAAAAGAGGATTTTTTTTCTGAAGAAAAAAATAATAAGTATGTATGCAAAGAGGAGACACTGACTCATTCTGGGCTAACCCAGCCCCCTGAGAGTGACTCACGATGCCTTGAGAGCCTGGAGGAAATGACTGAGTGGATAGGCTTTCGGCTAATGCCCGGTTCTGACACGACTAGATCTAGTGCAGATTGGTTTTGATTTGGGAGAGGTAGAAACTGGATTTTCCAGGTCGTTAGGAGGCATCTTCTCTTCCCTTTTATCTGCCATCGAGAGGGCATGAGATCCTAGGATGTGATTAGAGATGAACAAATAAATGCAATTTGCATGAAGTCATTCAGTCACGAAGAGTGGGGTTAGGGTGGAAGGTGAGGGGGATGCCAGGACACATGGGAAAAGGTCAGAGGCATCAGAACTGCTGGGCCCCGTGCAGTCACTTCCTTCTCCCTTCCATGGGCACCGGTGTGGAATTGGACGTTTCGGGGTAGATAGGGGGCGCTGAGTCGCAAAGATCGGTGCCAGCATTTGTTACAACTTCGGTCCTCTGTGACTTAGAGCTCTGGGAACAGTTGGAAAGGCTCCGTACAATAACCTCCCTTTTCTCCTCTAGGAACCTGTGGCTGAGGATGAGATGCACTGGAAGGACCCTTCTGTGTCCTCCAGGGAAGGGCCTCTCCACCTTATCAGCTTTCCCCAGAGGGGGATTATGGGAATGAAAGTCAAGGCAGGGGAGGTTAAGGGCAGGAAGGTGTGGACATAGGAGGCCAAAGGCACTCTCTCTCCTGTACATCCAGGTGGACCTGGTGGAACAGTTCCTCTAGATCCACCAAGGGAGGGAGAAAGAGAGGGAGAGAAACATTGATGTGCAAGAGACACATCAATTGGTTGGCTCTTGTACACCCCCAACTGGTAACTTGGCCCACAGCCCAGGTATGTGCCCTGACCGGGAATCAAACCAGCGATGTTTCAGTCTGGGGAACAACACCCAACCTACCGAGCCACGCCAGTCAGATACGAAAGCATCATTTTAAATGGCTACATTACACCCTGTCAAAAGTATATGTCTATTTTGTTCAACAAAGGAGCCTATTTTTTTGATATTCAAGTTGTTTCCATTTCTAAGCTGTTACAATAAGTCTGAAGTGAGCATGTGGGTGCCCAAGTCCTTTAGGTCAGATCCCCAGGCACGGGGTGACTGGAAGGACTAGTTTCCCTTCATCCGAGGCAGGCTGAGGCTCTCCCGGCCTCCATTCCCTCTGCACCATTAGGAACTTCAGCCGCATTCCTCAGTCAGTTTCTGTATTCCACCGCACGACTTCCCCAGCGTTTGTACCATCGACATTCCCACAAACCCTTGATGGAAATCCAGGTTATTTTGAGAGGTCATGTGCAGGCTGGAAAACCCTGCTGTTCCTTTGATCTCAAGGCAAGTTACCCATCCTGATCCACCCTTCAGGCCAGTCCTAGAGGCTGTCCCCAAAATAAGGACAATATTAATGATCACAGGAGAATCAACAATTTTTTAGTAAGTGCCAACTGCGTTGTGAATGTTTTGTATGTACGTGTAATCTAATTTTGACAACACCCCTGAGAATCAGCGGCCTTTCCATCTTATGGATGAAGAAGCGGAGGCTCAGAGAAGATACGGAATTCGCCCAAGGGCACATAGGTGGGGAGGAGCAGGGGAGGCCTAGACCGGGCCTGTCTGACCTCTGACACCCGTGTTCTCGCCACACACTCCAGGGTGTTCCAGAGAAGGGGCGAGCACTTGAGCCTGAACGCTGAGGCCGGGCTTCTGCAGGGTCCAGGGTCAGGGGTGAGCCTGCGGTGGGGCTGCTTTCCTTTCCGTTTCGGTTGTGGTTTTGGCCTCACCACTTGGTCATCAGTCATTGGGGTGGCGACCAACAGGTCGCTGAGGGTGTTTGCTCAAGGCTGTGTCTCTGTAAGGACAGATCTTGTCGTAATTCTGACGCAGGCAGAGACTTTCCGAAACGGCTGCTTCTGTCCCAGTTCTAAGGTCCAGCCTTCAGGACCCTGGGGATGCCTTAGGGGGAAGAAAACACTTTTAATTTAATATTTTTTGACTTCTAACCTCCTGCAAACATAAATTTAATCGATGCAAAAAATATGGTTATATATGTATGCTGATTTGCGTGCAGTTTTCTCCCTTTTGTGGGGGGGCGAGTGGGTTGTTCCTCCTCCTTTCCATCCTCCTCCTTCCACATCCGTGTCCTGCCCCCATGTCGGGGTACCCGTGTTGAACCACCGTGTTGGCCACAAGCCTTTGGGTAACATAAACAGTCAGCGAACATGTGTCTAGTACATTCTATGTGCCACATGCTATATTTTAACCATAAATTAAGCTAGAAGAAAATTGTTAAGCAAATCATAAGGAAGAGAAAATCCATTTACGGTGTTGTATGTATGTATCGATACCGTACATTTATGTCATCTGCTTACAGGATGAATTGTCTGTCTGTACCGACATCAATATTGTCTTATATGATGCTGAACACTGCAGATGTTATGTGCATTACTAACACGAGATATCACAAATGAAAAGGTAATGTGGAAAGAAATCCATATTTATTTACAGGGAAAGTGATACATGCATTGATAATGAAGAAGCTGCAATACGATTGCTGTATGGTAGTAGGGAAATCTCAAAAAATTTTAATATATTGATAAAACCTGCATATGAAAGGATCTGTGTATTGGATGCATGTTGTTTGTACTTTAGCTTTGATATTCGTATACATGGAATCATGCATTATTTATGTTCTGTCACTTTTCTGCTTAATATTTTGTTTTTAAGATTTGTCCACATAGTTCACTCAATTTTAATGCTGCATTGCCTTCTATTGTTGATAGCATTTGGTTGGTCCAGTATTTTGCTCCTATACTATGAGAATTTGTTTTAAATTGTATTTCAAAAATATTTTTAAAAACTTTAGCTATAATTATATCAAGGTAAGAAATGGATAAATTTCATCAATTTTTAAACAGGCATATAGTTTAGTGAGTAAATAGACATGGCTTTTAACAAAATACAGCAGCCCCTTTCCCTCAGGGAGGGTCCGTGACCAAGGCCGGGTCACTTGGAGGGTCCCCACCTGGACTGTGGACCTGGGGAGGGGGGACAATGCAATAGGCAGGGCCAAGCTGCTGATTACTGAGCAACTGCAGTGGAGGCGAGAGTCCCCAGAGGGAGGCAGTGGGGCTGGCAGTGTCCACTGGGCTGTCCCCACTGGGTCGTCCCGCGGGGCTGCATCAGCCCCATAACCTGCCTTTTTAATTCCAGTTTTATTGAGAAATAGATGACATAAGTCACTGTATAAGGTTGAGGTATACAGTATAACAGTTTGATTTACATGTATTGTGAAATGATTACCATAATAGGTTAGTTAACATCCCTCGACTCATATAGATACAGTAAAAAGAAAAGAAAAAGATTCTTCCTACAATGAGAGCTCTTAGGATCTCTTCTCTTAACAACTTTCCTATACATCAGACAGCAGCGGTAACTATAGTAGTGATCATGTTGTACATTACACCCCTCACACTTATTTATCTGATAACTGGCTGTTCAGACCTGTGACTACCTTCCTGCAATTCCTCTGCCCCCACCCACACCTGTAGTAACTAAGAGATGTTATCTCTTTTCCTGAGACTCTTTCTTCCTTCCTTCCTTTCTTTCTTTCTTTCTTTTCCTTCCTTCTTTCCTTCCTTCCTTTCAGATTCCACATATAAGACCATACAGTATCTGTCTTTCTCTATCTGACTTATTCATCATAATATCTCAAGGTCCATCCATGTTGTCACAAATGGTAGAATTTTCTCATCATTATGGCTGAATAATACTCCATTATATATAGATACCACAACTTATTTATCCATTCATTCATCAACGGATATTTAGGTTGTCTTCATGTCTTGGCTGTTGTAAATAACGCTGCAATGAACACAAGGGTACCTATATCTTTTCAAGTTAGTGTTTTCTTTCCTTTGGCTATATTCCCAGAAGTGGAATTGCTGGATCATGTGGTAGTTCTATTTTGAATTTTCTGAGTTTCCTCCATACTGTTTTCCATAGTTTGCCTCCCTTTTCTAACCTAAAATTGTCAGAGAGGGCAGGCAACACCTGATCAGGTACTATGATTTTAGCAGAGCACGACTTCTGGTGGAGACCCTCCCTCATCCCGCCACCCAGCTCGCTGCATCTGGGCTCCCGCTGTCTCCTGGGGGGAGCACTCTGGCTCCGCGAATTGTGTGTCCTTGTAGTGTGAGTGCACATCTATCTTTCCTGTCACTGCCATGCCAGGCCTGCTCTGTGAATGGACTTCCACACACGTGCATGCTTTCATACTCTTTGGTGTTACTTCCCATTCGTCTTGCTTAGGAGTGTCATGGCCACAGTCTTTAGGGTAGAACAGATCTGGATTTAAATACCCTCTTTGGCACTGACTTGCGTGACCCTGAACAAGTTACATAAGCTTTTGGATCTGTTAATGATCATCTGAGGAACGGGGATCAGTTGATCTGAGAGTCAGAGTTGGGCCTCTGTGAAGGAGGTGATAAGTCTGAGCTATCTCAGGAATCCCAGGGAGAACCCTCCTCTTCCCCCACTCCCATCGTAAATACCGCACAGAATTCCATTCTCTCCTGCGCCCTACAGGCTGCAATGAATTTCGTGCAGGACAACGTTTTCTTTGTTTTCTTCTGGAACCAGAGATAAGAGGCTCTAGCCCCTTGGAGCTGTGCTAAACTGAGAGTCAGTGACTGTCTCAGATCTTGTGAGAATGTATTTTTGTTAAGGAGTAAAGAGAGAGAGACACAGAGAGAGAGAGAGAGACACTTTGAGGGCAGTTAAGCCTGAAAAAGAGGACAAGGTGGAGGCAGGCCATAGACAGTGTCCTGGCTTCGGATGCTCTGATGGCTGTTTAATCCTTTGCTGTTTCCTGGACACATTTACTGAGCTGGTGCCGCACAGCAGAAGCTCACCCAGGCCTACATTTTTTGTCCTGAGCAGTTTCATCGACCACTCTTTGTATACAGTAAAATGAATGGTTTTGAGGCGGGGAGGACAATTAGATTTCAAGGACATGTCTCGAATAAGGGTAGGCATACAAGATGTGCGATGAATCTGAGCCACGGGGCATCTACCATTTGCTCAAAAGAGTCCTTCAGAAGAGGGCGGGGCTCTCTGGGGCCTAAGGTTCCATCCTGGGGATGTGTTGGTCCCCAGAGAACTTACATGTGTGATAGCCAGGAGGTTGGGCTGAGCTGCTGGGAGTCACAAAGGGGCTCCTCACTCAAGTCTCGCCTCCTCCCTGAAGCTTGCTTTGGCTACTTCTGCTCAGTAGGTTTCTGCTTCCTTTGGTCTCTTGTACCAACCATTGGTGCTGCCATGCAATTTACTCTATAATCTTCTACTCCCCTCATTTGACCTCTATGAGGAGACAGTCGTGAAAATGGCCTCGGGGATGTAGACTTGATTCAGCACCATTGCAAACCTATTGTAACCGGAAAAGAGACCGGTGTTTGGGCTGCCTGTCACCACCAAACCAGCAGTGACAGCCATTGAATCTTTAGGGCGTTTTACTCAGATGGCCGGCGATCTGAGAAGATGGTAGGTTCATACCCTAACAGACCATCTTGTTTTTTTCTTTCCAGACCAACATTTTTATACCAGGGAATAAACAAGGTCTGGTAAGGGCTTTGAAGTTCAAGGGGATTAGGTGAACTACGCTGCAAAATTCCTGTCCTGGGCAGTTAGCTGTTCCCAGGGTCAGGTGGTAGTCTGTCTCTCCCTGGAACACAAAGGTCCTTATGCCTCCAGTTGTCCCCAGGAGGTAATCTTTAGCAGTGCCCCAGGAGGTCGGCTGTTTTCCCAGGAGCCAGGATGGGCCTTATCTGTAGTTTCTGAAACAAATACATTACATTACTTGCTAGGCTTATAACTTGTTACCTCAAACTGAAATTTTCTAACTCTTGAGTCCCCTATCACTATTACATCTCTGAGAACAAGCTGCTTCCATTCCTCCAGGGAGAAACCCAGTTTCCACAATTGTCAAATGAAACATGGTAGTAGATAAAAAAATTTCAACCATATATCATAGAAGATATGAAGAGGCCAATTGGGCAGGTCTCTAGATAGTAATTTTTAAAATGAATCAGATTTTATGTTTTATACATTGAGTTCTGTATGGTTTTGTCAAACACAATTAGATTATCTTAAAGGCTTTTCTAATATTTGATGAGATTTTATTTGTACTAACTGTATCTGATTTATGTGTGAATGCCTGCTACCTTAGTGATTGCCAACTAGCTAAGTGCTAGGCTCATAAAAGTTTGAATTAACATCTCCTATTTCATCATGTTTTCATTTTAAAGCCAGAGATGATTTTGCTCTGAATCTGGGTTCTGGCGTTTGAAAGCTCCCTACCTTAGTTAGGAGTGTTTCATTGGCAAATTACAGAAAACCTGACCACAATTGCTTGGACAAATAGTGGTTTGGTTTTCTCCCCTGAAAAGAAGCCATGTCAGGGCTGGCACACTAGAGACTTTCCAGGCCTTTCCCTCCTGCCTGTCTCCTCACCTGGCTGCTCCAACTCCCGGCAACACATCCTCATTCAAGTCTAGAATTGGAGCCAGCTCCATTTGTTTGTTTTACCCGGGAAAAGAGATTTTCTAGAGCCCTCCCACCAAACTTCTGATTACATCTCATTGGCCAGAGCTGTGTCACAAGACCACCCTAAGATGAAGGTGTAACAGGGAATAGAGAGGTCTCCAAAATCCCCACTAACATGGCCGGGGGAAGGGGGAGCAGAGTAGGGGCCATGGAGAGTTACTTTGCCTATCTAAGGAACTTGGCGAGTGTTTTGGTAATGCTAACAACCGTGGCAGAGCTCAGAGCTGGGGAGATGGCGTGAGCACTTGTAAAGTAGCTGCAGGGGCTTGTTGCACCTGTGCAAGCAGGAAGGCAGTTCCCCTACATCCCTGGGAGAGCCTGCCTGGACTAACAATGGCAGCTGAGAAAGGCAGAAGAGACCAGACTACTGGCAAGTGTAACCTTTTGTGGGAGGAGTTGGAAATAGTGTTACGGAGGATGAGCAGCGTGAGGATTTAAACTCAAGCGCATGGCAGCCATGATTTCTTAACCTCCAGCTTGGCAAAGGGAAGTCTCTTGGCCTTGTGGCTTGGGGAAGGTCTTGGCCACGTGGTTTGAAAGGATGCAGAAGGACCCTCACCGGCCCACCAGGAGGTGGGGCCATGTGGTTTTAGATTAAGAGCGGGAGCCTAGCCCAACACAGAGGACTGGGAGAAGCCAGAATGTTAAAACGGGAATCTGCCTAGCCATGCTGCAGACTTCTACTTCTTTTTCTGAGAGTCAGTACCTCTGACCGGCCTGACTTGGCAAGGGGAGACAGGACTGTGTGTGTTTGTGGGTGTTTTTTTTTTTTTTTTTTAAGGGAGTGGGATTTAATGGAGAAGTTCCACCATTATTTTAGTCCTGTATCACTTTTAAGTAAATACTTCATTTCTTTTCCACTAGACTCTGGGTTTGGGAGTTACGGTTTTTCATTGGCTGCGGGCAATAGAACCCAGAGTGGTTCCGTTACAAAGGGAGTCTGAGAAAGTGAAGAGCTAAGGGAAAAGAGGTGGAGGATGGACGCCCCGTTGGCCAAGCAGCAGGGTCTGCCCCATCCCTGCTCAGCAAAGGCTCCAGCACCTTTGGCCCTGGAAGGCCGGCAGCCAGAGGGCCACACGAAGAGCATTCGACTGGGACTGACTGGTGCTTCTGCCGCACAGGTGCAGCCTCGAGTGCCTGAGCTCCCCCGCTGCCCCGGCACAGCCCGAGGTGGCTCTCTGAGAGCAGGGATGACAGTTCCGTGCTCCTGGAGTAGGGGTTAATCCATCTGTGGTTTAGGTTTCCATTTTCTCTTGGCAGACTTTGCAGTTGGAATTGAAGGCTTCCCAACAAGGAAGCAATTAAGTTAAACAATGCTGCCTGTTTCTGAAGTCCTGTGGGTTTAACTAGGATTACAAGTCCCAATTTGGACATTAACACAATAAATCTTTTGATCCTGTATGCTGGCTGGAGTAAGGGAAGGACACCAATCAAAAGAATCTTTTTCTGGTGTTCATATTCTCTGCTGACCCCAGAAACAGCCTCCCTAGACAATCTGCACATCACTGTCTGACTAGTTTCTGCTCTCCTGTCCCTCCACTGCTCACAAATTCTGATCTTCATCTCTAACCAGAGCCAATACCAGACTTCTGCTTCTAGTAGTAGCAGACTAGGTAATCCAGACCTACCTTCCTTCTGAAACCAGCTCAGAAAGTGAGAAACATAATTTTTCCCCTAAACCATCAAAAAGCTAATGGGATAGTGAGGAGGTAGCAAGCCAAAATCTAGAAGACAGAAATCCAGAGAGGCAAGCTTGGCGTGCAGGGCTACTTTTGCCCAAGGGGCATTGGCTGATCTAAAGAGAAGGCTGAGAAACAAACTATGCTTTGAAAATCCTAAGTGGCTAGGAGTCCAAAAGTAGGGATCTATAGCTTACTTTCTTTTCCAGGGTAGGGGCGCTGACAAATTCCTTGGCACTCAGAGCCGGGGCCCTACCGTGCTGCACCCTAGGACTGAAGTAAACCAGAAATAAATTGCCCTCCCGTGGAGTGCAGTCCAGCTGAGCCATATGGGTGGGTGGCCAAAGAGTCTGAAGCCTTGACTTTGGATTAAACTAACCTTGGAACGCTAGTATCCTTAGGTGCCTGGTGGAGCAAGTGAAATCCTCTCTGCAAGAAGTTACTATCCTAGGTCTCAAATGATTTCCAGAGATTATTTTTCAAACATAACATCCAACACACGATAAAAAATAACCAGGAAAAACGAGGAATGCCACCAAGCACATCTTCAAGGGCACGTGTCATGGGCCCACCAGCTGTATCATTGAGTTCCACGGCTCCCTTTCCTAAGATCTCTGCTACAGCTGTGGGGCCTGTCGGGCGTCCCTGACTGGGCTGGGTGTTCCCGTCCCTGCTCACTTACTGATTTATTCCCTTTTCCTGGGATGCCCTGACCAATCTTCGTACAGTTTCTGCCTCTGCCACAGTGATGTCTCCCCTAGCTGCTCTGACACCCATGACTCATCTGGCCACCAAGCTCCTAGAGCCTTAATGGACTGACTGATTCAAGTTTGGGTTTATTATATACCGTTTGTATTGTGGTTTATCTGAGGATAAATTTTATTTTTCCTAGAGTATAGGTTTCTGGAGGACAAGGATCAGTCTTTAATAACTTTTATATTTCCCATTGACTATCACTTAGCTTTATATGGAGAAGAAACTAAATGTGATTTTTAAAGAAGTAAGTTACCATGGAAAGCTAATATCTGTGAGTGGTTTTGTCATCCATCAGAATGATTGAAACAATATCTGCTCTTATTTCATTAGATTGCTGAGAAGCTCAAGTGGGCTAATAGATATGAAAGAACTTGGACTATTTAATATGCTCTAAAGAATTAGTAACAGTAGTAAGCATGATGATCAAGCGATCATTGGGTATTTACAACATGAAGAACATTAAAGTATCCCTGATTGGAGATGAACCAGAATCAAAAGTCATCATCGGAGTCCTCAGGGAGACCAGGATTCAAGTCACCCATTCATTTGCCTCTGCCGTGACATTTACTCTGTGGCTTGCACTGTGTCAGAAACGAGGTAGTTTCTGCCCACACCTCGCTCAGTCAGGTGGGAGACCGGGTGAAGGTGCAAGTGATACGACAGATATTTATAAAGTGCTAAAAGAGCACAGGGGGGAGACACCTGACCTGAGAAGGGAGGTGTTAGGAGGCCTTCCTAGAAGAGATGACTAACATCCAAAAGAAGTCTTGAAAGACAGAGGAGATAGACAGGTAACGGGAGAGAAAAGTTATTTCAGGAAGATGGAACAGCACCTACAAGGCACAGAATTTCCCAGAGCAGGGCTCCCTAAGGAGACTTTTCGCAGTTTTATGCAGAGGTGGAGCCTGTCGACCTGAGGGACTGGGCCGTTAGGTGGGTACCGGATGAGCGGTGGCCTTGGGTGACCGCATGAGCCGTGCCAAGAAGCATGAGTGCTTTCCTTTCCTGGGGCTCTCTGGATCACCTGGCCCAGCACTTCTCGAACTTGGGCGTGATCTGAATCTCTTGGTGGGTTTGTGGAAAGAGAGACGCTGGGCTCATTGCTGAGTTTCTGACTCAGGAGGTCGAGGGTGGGCTGAATAATTTCCCTTTCTGACAAGTTCCCAGGCGATGCAGACGCTGCGGGCCTGGAAACCACTCTGAGAACACCTACTCTAGTTCCACCTGTTTTCCCTCTAGGTGAACAAGCTGAGACTTGGAGGGGAAGTGCATTAAGAAGGTCACGCAGCTAAGAAAGGCGACGTAGCCAGGTGACAGAGCTGTCACCCTCGCCTCCCCTGTCACAGCAGAGTTCCCCCATTCCTGGACCTTAAATAACTTTCTCTCCCTCCCTCCCCCTTAATAATCCTACCCTCTCATGCTCTGCTTTCACCCATCTGTAAGGGAAAGGAATTGGCCGTCCCAATTTACAGTAAAATTCACTTTTAAAGGAAGTCCCTAAAGAAGGCAACATTTTAATCTAAGACAGTGCATCTTTATTAGTGGATTTGCAGGCAGGCACCCTGGCAGGCGGCTCCTGACAAGCCGGTGGGCACCACCTCATCTCTGTCCAGAAAGCCATCTCGCTCCATGTGTGGAGGCACAAAGATGGAGCAGATGCGGAGCCTGTGCCCAGAAGCATCGTGAGACAAGCCCTCCACCACAGACAGCTGCTAGAGCAATGCACTGTAGCTGTCACAGGTGAAGACTTAGGACAGCAGCCTGGCAGAGGGGACGTACTGCGATCCCGGAGGACTTCGTGGAAGGTGAGCACGTTTCCGATAAGTGGGTGGGAGCAGGAGGCCATTCCAGGCTTCAGGGGAAGCCAAGGAGACAAGGGGGGAACTGAAGGGATGTAGAAGGGGTATCCAGAAAGGTTCTTGAGGGGGCAGTAGGTTAGCCAAGTCTGCATGGTCAGAGGGTTAGATTAGAAGTTCTGGGATTCCATCCTAAGCCCTTTATCCTGCTTGCCAGTTGTTTTTCATAATTTTCTTCTGAAATATTCTAAACAAGAGCTGGTTGGAATTTAAAGGGGCAGCCACAAACAAGTCTCGTGTTTTATCTGAGAAGTTCATGTGATTTCTGCACGCTACTCAACAACGTTTCCATGTTTATTTTTGATATAAAAATTGTCGTTTAAATGACTGCTCACCGGCTAAAAGGGAAAAGCCTGGTGTGCATCATCCTTCCAGTTCCCTTTCTCCAGGCACCTCCCCTCAGCCTGCCACCCCTGGTGTGGGAGGGCGCCCTGGGGTCTGGGAGGGCGCAGAAAGAATGAATGAGAACAAGGCTCACAGCGGCCTGAGGTGGGGGTGTGGGGACCGGGTAGCCATTGCTTGCGGATCCGTAAACCTGAGATGAGGGCTCACTGGAAGTGGTGGGAACAGACATCTCCACATCTGCAGACCCAGGTTCAAACCCAGATGCTGTCACTCACTGCCTGCGTGACCTGGCAAAGGTGTGCTCTTTCTTAACCTCAGGGCCCTTCACATGGGGACAATGAAACACTAACAGCCTCCCTCAGAGGGTCGGTGGGATTTGATTAAAGCGAAGTATCGACAGCCCCTGTCCCTCACAGGGACTTCGGGAGCCTGAGCTTTCCTTCCCAGTCCTCTTTCCTCCTTTCTCTCCACTGCTCCCTGTCCCCAGCCTCCAGCGTGGGAGAGCAGCAGTGGGAGTGCAGGGGAGGGAAGAACGGCCGTGTCTCCTCTTCCAAACCCTGCCCCCGATTTCCCCTGTACATCTAATCATTTAGCGGCTAATCAGGGTGTCAGACTCATTTTCACCGGGGGCCACATCAGCCTCGCGGTTGCCTTCAAAGGGCTGAATGTAATTTTAGGGCTGTATAACTGTAACTACTCCTTAACAGTTAAGTGAGAGTTCGGTGCTGCCTTGGGGTAGAAACAAGGTGGAGGGTCGGATTCGGCCCGTGGGCCTTGTGTTTGCCCCCTTTAGCCCAAGCTCCAGTGTCCTCATCTGTAGGATGGGAGAACACCCTCAGGAGGTTATTAGAAGGTTCAAATGAGATCACCTGTGGGTACTCAATAACCTCAAAGTCATTTCGGTGAACCCAAGTGTCTCTCATCTTCTAAAGAATTGCCCTCCCATTTACACCCAGCTCTGTGTGCTGCCCTCTTTTTCAACTCTTTAGAAATTAGCACAGGTTTTCCAACTCACTGTCTCCAGTGCCTACCTCTCGTTCTCTCCTAAGCCCACGACTCTGCAGCTTTTGTTCCACCATGCCAGGGAACAAAAGAATCTCACGGAAAGCCTCCCGGAAGCAGTACCCACTATCAGCACTTCCTTCTTCTCAAAACCTGTTTTTCCCTTGGGTTCTGCAGCACCCACTCTCCTGGCTTCCCTGCCCGTCTCTGGCTGCTCCATCTCAGCCCCTCCCATGCCCCCTTTCTTCTGTTGCAGCTTAAAGGCTGATTTTTTCCAGGGTCTTTTGTTCATCTTCTATCCTGTGCTCTCCTGGGTCATTTTTATTGGCTTGTGTTCATACTTAACTGATTTAATTGTCTATTTTTCTTTTGAAATACAAACTATTGAAAATAAAGCTCAATAAAATTTATCAGGTTGGCAGGGATGTACAAACGGAATGAGAAAGTATTGTAAAGAGCCATAGTTTAAAAAAGCCCAACTCAAATGTGCAGGGCTGGTTGATTGTTTGGGGCTCTTGGGTGGGAAAGACAGCTGTCCTTTGTATACTACCTTATGCAGAAAAGACAAGGGTGCTCACAGAATCGAAAGATAGGGGAGACACACAGGAATCGGAATTTATGGGACCCTCAGGGACTGGAACCGAAGGCTTGGACCTCGCTCTGTCCTACTCCAGATGGCCTTCCCCCACCTGGTAGGGAGCAGGGCCACTGCCAGGCTTGGACTCACATTTTCTTGTGTCACCGAGAAAGGGAGCAGATCTTTCCCACCAGGTCCTGCCAGAAGAATGGAGATCAGCAGCTGCTGTGGTGTGACCTTCCCGAATCAGTCATTGTGGTCAAGTGCAGTGATTGTTCCAACCTGGCTCACGGGGCCCTCTCTGCAGTCATGAGTTTGAGATCTGTAACCAGTAGGGTCAGGGGTGGGAGGGGGGCACAGACTGGACAAAGCTAGCAGTCACTTTGTTGCCCAGCTCTCGCACACCCTTCTTCCCATATACAAAATTTAAAAAATGTCCCTGTTTAAGATAAAACCACTTACCTCCTTCCCCCAGGAGACAAGCAGAAGCCGATTGAAGGCCCCATCCCTTTAGATCTGAATGTGCTCCTCTTGACCTTGCAAGGGATAGGTGTGCCCCCAGTACACCACTGTATGCCTGTTGTGGGGGAGGGACTGGATAACAATAAAAGCTGCTATTTTAAAAAAGGGAAAGGGAACAGGAGATGACAGGCACTGGCCCGAAGGACAGCATATCCTGCTGCTCAGGAATAGTGACTAAGCAGGCAGACAGGGTTGTTGATTCACTCTGTTGGCTGTGGGTGAGTCCACCGTTAGCCACTGTGGCTTCCCTGCATCCTGCTTGCTGGAGCCTCCATCCGAGGTTCACCTTGGCCACACCTGAGGGACACTGGACAGGCTTTTGCTGCTGAGGCTGGGGCTTGATGCCCACTCCTTCCTGGCATGGGCTCTGGGGCCTGGGTTTGCTTGGGGTTGATAATTGGAAGCTCCTGCTTGGCAAACCGGGAGTGTCTTTGGAAAAAAACAAAACAAAAACAAAAAAACCTCTCACTGATTACATTTAGGGGAGTGTTACTGACCAGCAAGTGACAATGTCTAAATCTGGAGCCCAGCCTTGCACCTCTGTCTCTTAGCTCGTCTCCCCAGTCCTCAGCTTGAGGGCTGTTTTTGGTCTTTGCCTTAGATCCAGGGACCAGAGCTGATTTGCTTCCTGCCAGGCTCTTCCTTAGCATTTAGGGGGCTGGGACAAGAGCCCAAAGGGGTCCCTGGTGCATCTCCTCTGCCCGTTTTCTTCCTTCTTGGCTCTCTCCTGCACGGTGGGGCCTCATATACCCATATGGACAATTCAGTGGGCACATCCAAGGTCTCTTCACTAACCCCCGCCGCCCACCCCTCCTCCCCCATCACCGGTCTCTTAGTAGTACCAAGGGCCAAGGGATGGGTAGCCCGAAACACAGCATTTACTTGGAACTATGACTCAGGGAACAGGCCCTCATGGGCCCAGGAAGCAGGCTGTGGGCCTCTTGGGCAGGATATTCTGTGATCTTGGGTGCTTGAAGCATGGTCTAGAAGAAGGTCTGGCTTTAGGTGGGCATACCCTCTTGTCCCCATTGCTCCTTTGTAGGGAACTGGTCCACGCATAAGGGAAATGTAGCCCAGTCTGCCCTCTTTTAAACTCCAGGGGAGTACGTGTTGGCAAGCAGGCCCCATGTGCATGGACGGGTCTTCCTGGGTAAATCAAGCCTGCATTTTTTCCTAGAGATAAAACTTGCTATGCTGAAACTCCCTCACCCTGGATTAAAAGAACAAATGCTGATTGCCTATCTTCAAAGCGGCTTCCTGAAAGTCTGTGATAAACCTCTCAAGTACAGCCCAATATCTGTTGCCTTTACATTTGCAAATATCCTCCTTTGATGTCCTCTCCTTTCTTGTCTATCACCTGATGAGGACCTGTGCATAGTAAATGAAAACCACCCTCAATGTAATGTGCCCAGAAAGATAATAAAAGTCTGTTAAGGCAGGGGTCAGTGTGCTCTCTCCTCCTGAGAGAGTGGCCAGGCATTCCTAGTCACTCTCGGGCCCCCTCAATCTCTCTGGCCCTCTCTCTGACTCAGAGGGGGTTTCCATGTAGTCCCTGCGTTCTTTTCCCCCAGACTTCACGTGTGGAATGATTTACATGTCAGCCATAGCATATGGATTCTGCGGGACAGGATCTGTGGCACTCCTTGTCCTCGGGGGTGGGCATGGGCCATGGAAGTTCATATTAGGACATTTTAAACCATGGGGGCTCAGGACAGGTCCCTCCTTGCCCTGGTTAGAAGCCAGCACTGCCCCTGTCCCCTGGGCTGCTCCCCAGTGACACGGAATTATGGCCAGGAATTGCTAACCTTTTTTGGGCAATGAGTTAATTTATCATAGAATGTGTTTGGGAAAGGCCTGGAGATCAGACCTCCCCATTTCTCCTCATCCTCTCAGGTAGTTGCTTCCTAGTCAGGACATTCATTTTAGTGCAGGGACAGAACTCAGCTGAGGGCACATGGAGGGTTGCACTATGGGAGAGTGACCAAAAACTGGACACTCCTGCTGAAAGCGGCAAATCCCTCTCCCCTCATCCTGCTCCCCATTTCTGCTGGTGCACACTATTAGCAGAAGCCAGCAGGAAAAGGAGGAAATGTGGCTTGTAGAGTCCCAGCCCCAGCATCACAAAGCAGAATAGAGATGGGTGCATTTGGAGCTGGGAGACAATAGCTTAATAAATCGCATGCGCAGAGTGCACAATGACTCAACCCCCAGGGGTCTGTTGCATTTGCTAAAGGCAGAAAGACAATCTCAACATATTTACATTCTGCTTTAATGCAAGCCAGAAAAAATAGCCAGAGAATTCCAATATCCTGACATTTTCCTGCCAAGCGTTTTCTAAAGCTTTTGCCATGGGAACACATGGCTTCTACCACAATATACCTCAGTTAATAGTTTAACCCCTTGTAGCAAGGACTCAGATTCCCAGCCTGGGTGGTTGGGCACGAGAGGGGTCCATACTTAGCTCCCCACCCCAGCTTGATTCAGCCTGTTTGATGTTCTAAGTATGCCACTTGCAATATTCTGTATCGGTTTTGGTTGTTGGTTGCAACAGAGGCAGATTCTGATCCATTTAAGTACCAATTGAATTTATTGGAAAGATAAGGGGATTGTTCATTACATGAAAGTGATAGTAACCTCACCTTGGCAGGTGGGGTGGGAGGGAAGAAGCAAGGGTGGCTTTGAATGTTTCCTGCCTTTTTCCAGGTCACTGTTGTCAGACCCAGCCCTGGTCTCCTTGTATCTTGGGATGTCTGCTCAGATTGCAAATTCCTACAGGGCAGAATCTGATTGGCTTGGTTTGAGTCAGGAAGGTATCCCTTGGACCAATCTCTGCGGCCAGAGATTGGAGTACTTTGACTGGTCAGGTCTGAGCCACAGATTCCTTAAGGAAAGAGGTACTGTTACCAGGAGAAGGTCAGAAGTAGTGTAGAAGGTCAGGGAAGATAAAACAGCAAGCGGCTGTGAGTGCAGGCAACGTAGGGTTTCCAGAAGAGAAGGTGACCACACTGTAAATGGCATGAAGGAGACAAGCTGCTTCTTAGCCCACAGGGACCCACAGATGGTCCTGCTGGCACAGGTACACACCTGACTGGACTCCCTGGTCCTCACCTCCTGGCTTCTCTTTTCGCTCTGATGTGCTCAGCAGGGAATATGTTTTGATTGTGCATTGGTCTTGGTTTTCTCTGGTACGTCCTTTCTCCTCTTTCCTGTGCTTTGCATGACCACTGCCTTTGTTCCGGATGACCACCTTCCTTGGATTTACCCATCAAAACTAATCTTTCTAGAATCTTTTTCCTATAGGATTTGCTCTTGCCAACTGTGAGGTAGAAAGAAACCAGATAAACTAGTTCCACTAGGATTTTAATATCTGAGCTCTTAATGAGTTGCTGTTGTCACAGCATAATACCCTTTTACTGAGAATTCAAGGGAGAGATTTTAGGCTCCATTAGGGGATGCCGGTGAAGGCAACTTATGGCCTCGGTACCTCTCCGATCTTGCAGGGTTGGCCTGATCTGGCCCAGGTGTGACTGTGTTGATCCTGATACCAGGTGCATGCACGCCTCTCGTGCACCTAATGCTGAGTCCTGGGTCCTGACAACCCACCTTGCAACCTGGAGAGAAATAATGCTTTGCGTTAAGTTGCTACCAGCTTTAGGTATGCAAAGTCTATTTGCATCGAACTGTTTGACCAAATGTATACCAGGGTGCCATTCAAAAACTTTTAACAATTGGTCTGGCAAGGGTACTGAGCAATCAGATCCACGATGCTAAAGAAGGGACTCCTCAGGCTACCATGGGTATGTGTCTCAGAGCCTGTGATGGGCAGTGTGGGGCAGGGCTGCAGGTGACAGGATACTGTCCATGAGGAACGTGAAGGTCAGAGGTGGGACAAATGAGACAGGTGTAGGCATTAAAGGAGGTCCCCAGAAGCATGTGGAAAGGCCTGCCTGTTGGATTGGCCACTCCCGCGGCTGGCCTACGTGTGCTCGTTCCCCCCGTATGCGTGTGCTCTTGGGCCACTGACTCACGTCCTCGCTGCCATTGTTTTTTGCCGTCTCAGAGACTTGACTTTAGCCAGGTTTCCTGACACTGTGCCAACTTTCCTCTGTGCTTCATTTCATCCCTTTCAAGCCCTTGCATGTCACTGTGTTATAATTCAAAACTTTTTGGGCTGGGATCCAATGAACCCAACCCAAGGAGGAAACTGGTTTTCTCATTGTTTATTTGGAACCATGAAGCAGAATGTGTTGGGCGCTCATTTTCAGTGTTTCATTGAGCTGGAACTGATTGAAATTCAACTCTTTCCAGTGGGGCCTTCCAGTGTGGAGTGATTTAGAGGCTTCCAATGCTAGATCCAGAGGACTAATTGGAACACGAATGGCCCTAAACTTTCCTTGCTCTGATCATCACCACTGGCTGTCCCCTCCTTTGCTTAGAATTTTGTTAGAGGCTGCAAAACCTTGTGTGAAGCTGGGATATTCTCAAGTACTCGGGGGATATTCCAGCAAGGACTCCACAAAGTATCTCTGTGTAAAATATCTTGGTCTAGGCCTCTGTCCTAACCTTCTGTGTGATCCCACAGTAGACATTTATCTGTTACTATCTGGCTCTATCCAGTGTGACCTGGGCACATAGGTACTGTACAGTGTTTGGAGGTACCATAACTGCTGCGGCAGGCATGTTGGCTGCCTGCCCGATAGCCATTTGTCCTGCTTGGCTGAAATATGGCAGAGCTCACCTACTCCAGTAGAGGCTGGCAATAGTAGCTGCATGTTCTCCCAGACTCCTCTGCAGCTGGGAATGGCGATATGACCCAGTTCTGCCAAAGACATACATGAACATATTTTGGGAGAGCTTCTGGGAAGGATTTTCCTCCCTGATAAAAAGAGAGAGACATGAGAGAATGACTCTCTTACAATTCTTGCTGCCCCCTTCTTCCTGATGTGGTATCTGTAACCAAGGCAGCTGTTTAGAGACCGTGAGGAAATGGGCCTGAGGATGAAAGTGGAGTCTTTTGAGGATGCTGAGAATGATGAGGGGGATGGAACGAGACTGCACCTTTGATAACACTGTCGAGCAGCTACACCAAACCTGGAAAAGAATCTCCTACTTTTAGGATGGAAACTACTATTGCACAGAACACTTTTAGACAGGTATTCTGTTACTTATTGCCCAAAGCATCCTATTTAGTATGGCTGACTGGTATTTAATATGTTCTTGTCTTGTTTCTTTGAAAGAAGTCACTGGAATACTCTTCCTTCAACCTTGTCACCTGGCTACCTCTTACTCAGCCTTATCACCACGCTATTCCATTTACTTATTTACTTGTTAGTTCACCTTACAAAGTTTTGGTGAGGGAAGAGTCCATGACTGTTTGATTCACTACTATAGTCCCAGTTCCCGTTATGTAATAAATAGTCATTCAATAAATATTTGCCAATGAATGAGTGAATGGGGGCTATGAAGGAGGTAGGATGCTTAGAATGTGGCTATTGCCTAGAGGTGAGAGGATGAAATCAAGGATGTCACACTGTTGCTGGCTTGTATGGTTGGCAGAATACCATATTTCACTGAGTATAGTGCATACTTTTTGGCCCAAATTTTTGAGGGAAAAATGAGGATGTGTATTATACCTGGGTATAATGATTATATACCATGGGTATAATAATTGGTATAATAATGTATTATGTGCCCAAAAAATGTGGGTGCATTACACATGAGAGCATAATATACACGGCAAAATACAGTAGTTGAAGAAGACGAATTTGGTCCTGGGGGTGTTGAAACTGAAGAAGTGCTTTTGGAACAGTCCCTGCAGACAGCTTCAATCCAGGATCTGGATTGAAAATCAAGAAAGAACGAATGGGCCAGGAAGAATGTGTAGCACAAGAAGTGACTCTTCAGTGCTTTCTTTTCGCTGTGTGGTACCACCATCTATCTTGTTGCCCAAGCCAGAAATTAGGAAGTCATCCTCGATACCTCCTCCTCCCTCACCTCCCATATCAGTCCATCGCTAAGCACTAAGGTTCCACTTCCGTCTCTCTCACCCATGAACTTCCCTCCATGCCCTTTGCCACCGCTAGAGTGCAAGCCAACCACCTCTCTCCGGTGCTATTGCAATGGCCTTCTAATTGGTTTCCCGAACCCACTCCAATGCCCTCCGGCTCACCGTATTCTAGCCGCATCAGTCTTCTCTTGCTCTTTGAAAGCCAATCTCCTTCTTGTCTCAAGGCCTTTATCCATGAGGTTTCCTTCGCCAAGGACACTGCGCCATCCAACCTCCACCTGCCCTGCTCTGGTCTCTCCTTTAGCTCTCAGCCTGAGCATCACATCCTCAGGTAGTCAGGGATGTTTGACTACCTTTGACTACTCCTTACCCCACTCACATTTTTGTGGCCTCAGATATTTAACTTTGTTGGAAAACCATGGAGTGATTGGGCTTTTGGTGACATATAGAGACAAATAAAACTTTAAAAGACTTACGTATCAAATTAAATTGTTCATTAAAATGAGAAGTGTAACTTGATCAGAAACTCTTGAGTGTGGACAAGCACATTTTCTCCTCTAGAAGGCAAATCTACACAGAAAGTCGAATAGCTTGTGAACACAGGAGCAGATGAGGGGCAATGGCTGCATGATTTCAGTGTTTAAATTTGCTAAACCACGATTCCCCAGCACACCCATTCCCACCACAGAAATCTCCCGACACTGGTTCCTGGGCGACCACCCAAGTGCTGAAGACCCCCTGCTAATGCTTGCTTCCAGTTCCTAAGCTTCAGTGGTTAATATGCTACCCCATCAGACTTAAGTTTGCTTTAGATTTGTTAACATCTACTTGGTTAATGCTTAATAGGGCTAAGGTCAGACCTGGGAGCTGTCTTTTCTTTTAGATGACATGGCACATATCTGGCTCTGATGTATTGTATGTATTTATAGTTAAATTTTAAGAACTGTGAAAGTAGACTCCTATAGGACTTATATTCACTTCTTTAAAAGTCTCATTTATTTTTTTTAGATTCCTTCAGGATCTACATTGCTGGTTGTTTGAGCAAATAGAACTGTGTAGCCTGGAAGCTACAACCCTGCTAACGGTCTGTGGGGTTGCCAGTGCAGGCTCGACATTGAACTCTAAGGATCAGAGCCTTTTGGAAGGCGGTTGTTAGATAAGGGGAAGGCTGAAAACATTCATATGCGTAAAACCTTGCTGTGTACTCAACAACTACAAAAATATTCTTGCACGGTTGTTGGTAAGAAGCCCCTTGGACAATCCTCCTCTTCTGTGGAACTTAACCTTCTATCTCAACATATTCCACGCTGATCAGGTGTCCCAGGAAACAAGCCAATCTGCACCTAGAATGCCTGCAGGTAAGACATACAATGTCTGGAGCCTTTAGTAGAAGAGTCTCAAAACATTTTCTCTATTTTTTACCTCAGACCAAAGGGGGCATTTAATGCCTAGATCACTCTCATACCAATAAGCAGGGGGGGTTTGTTTGACTGAGGGCACTGCAATGGGCCAACCCACTGCAGCCCTGTTTGGGTTGCTTTTGAAACTTGGAATACATTTCCATTCTTCCCATGCTTTCTTTGAAGTATGCTAACCGTGGATGAAAGGAGGTGGAGGAGAAGTGCTCGGGTGGCAGAGACCAGCACAGGCCGCACGGCTTGGGCTGGAGAGCTGGCCCCTGAGGCCTGCCATGCGCAGCATCAGCCCTGATGGGGCCCAGGCCTGTCTGGGAATGCGTGGAAGCTGGCTCTCATCACACTCATGTCACACGAATACCCTGAACATCTGTACCTGTCCTCTGTGATCCGTTCTCATCCCTGAGTGAGCAGAGCAAGGATAGTTGAGAGGACACCCCAGGGGATGGGCCCATAACTCTGATGCTATTACCAAGTATAAGAAAGAATCGGGATTCTAGTAGCTTGAGATGTAAGCACTGCACACGCACAGGTGTGATTGTTAACACACACAACAGCTGGAAAAGGCACGCATGGCTTTTAAACAAAACTTACACACAAAGCCGTGAGTATAATTTATTTGTATTCTTACATAGAAATTTGCTATATAAACAACAGGAAAAAATACAAGTGCTCTTTAAGAAAACTCATAAAATACTTAATTTTAGGCTAGTGCTTAGTAATAAAAATAGCTTGGGAAAACCAATGACATTTAAATTAGACAATGTACAAGGCTTTAAAATGCTCTTATTTACAAGTCTGTGTGAACACACCGGGAGAAGGTACGGAATTAGCACACTGGACAGGGCTCCATTCTGAATTTGGCCTTGGAGACCTCTCCAAGGTTAGAGGGACCTCTGGTTCACTCATCCACCGCCAGGTTCTGTGCTCCTGGTCATCCTTGGCTAGGCTTGCTTTTCCCCGCCCCCTCCCCCAAGTCTTACTTCACAAATCCCCTAACCAGAGTGATTTCAGTTCAAACACTGAAATTTTAATTTTTCCACAGGAATATATGTGACTGTCGTCAAGTCGTGGTTTGAAAAGGCTTTGGTCACAGGGTTTTTAAATGGGAACCAAGTTTGTTTGTTTTCCTGAGAGAAGGAAGAAGTGACCTTCTCCCTCAACTACTTGTAAGTTTACTTCCCTTTTCATGTTTATTGATTCAGCAAACTGTATATTTTGCACTGAGCACTGCAAACCCGAAGAGGAAAAAACCTTCAAGATTCCAGTTTCACTTCTTGCATGCTCCGAAATACTGGACTGATACATACTGAAGGGGCACACTCACAAGAAAAAGATAACAAACTCTGCCTAAAAAATCCTTTGCAATCTCCAAGAAAAGTAACAATACAGAATAATGTTGACTGACAAAAGCCCTTTCTCCCTACTGCCGCTCTGTCAGCTTGAAAACACCCAAGCTTATCTGCTGCAAGTGCCGTGCCACACAGTGGCAATGCCAAGGCCGTCCTGCAGCGAGCTGGGAGGGGGCTCAGCCACCAGCCGCACCTCTGCCACGCTGGCTGCAGCCGGAACATGTAGCTTGCATTGATTTTCACAAGCCAGGCTGCTTATCTGAGAATTCTGGGTTGAGTTCGATTTTTTTTTAATTACTTTATTGTTGTTCAATTACAGTTATTTGCATCCTCTCCCCTCCCCTCCCCCCAGCCCCCACCTCCCCCCCCAGCCTCCCCCTTCCCCCTTATGAGTTCGATTTTTTGACCGTGAATTCCATTCCCTTAAGGCTTAGTTGGTTTACAGAGCTTAATTTTTAATACTGTTAACATCATCTAGCCAACTGAACATCAAACATATCAATAAATACCAATAATTAGCTCCCATGTCACTTCCTCTTTCTGCTGGAGCATTTTGGCTTTATAAATATATTCCAGGCTCAGTGCCTACGCCCCGTAACGGTTTAAAATTCCATAGGAAGAGCACGTGGATATGTCTCTCACATGTTTAGGGATGTTCCTGAAGTCTAAAAAAAAACTACAAAATAAGCATAACAGATCGACGGTGGGTTAGTAGGAAAGTGGTTAGTAGTGACAAACAATGCTTTGCGGGGGCTTGGAGGCCACCTGGGCAGTTAGTCGGAAATGACGTGTGACCACGGCTGGGGTGACGGTTGCTCTCAGAGAGGACTTTCGACCAACCTTTTCTTGGCTTGTAGGTAGAAGATGCGGTTTTCTTCAGGATAAGTGGCTTTACTGGGGGGAATCTTGTAGATGTTGGGGTTTTTTGTGTTCAGCAAGAGGAACAGCAGTGTGGCCAAGCAGAAGGGCCAGGTACAACATGCCACTCCGATCTGGGGAGAAAGACAAGCCATGTGCTTTCTGAGATCCCGTCAGAAAGCTAATCCTCACAAAGCATCCCGTCACTCTGTTCTCAGCCCGCCCCGGGGGATGAGCCACTGCTCTGGACTCTGCTTCGGCCCCCTGAGATGGAGCCTGAGGTCTCAGGGCACTTAGCAGCGGGGATGTCATCATGCGTTCTTTAAGGTGGTCGGTTATATTTCTATCTTGTATCTCTTCCTTCCTCTCATACATTCAGCTTTCTTACACCAGATGTGCAAAGATGCAACATGGCACACAGAGGTGACAGCAAACCACCAGTGGCTCCTGACCACTCATCACGCCCACAAGGGCTTCTTTGACTTGTTCAGCCCACAGTGACCTCCCCCCACTGACTTTCACTCAAACTAGGTCTTGGACTCCACTTGCTTTACTGCCTTTCACTCTGTCTCCCAAACAGGCTCTCAGCAACTCGAGGGCAAGTCTTTCTTCCATGCTATGCACGTGATCATGCAGTTCTGTGCACGCACCATGCGCCTGATGAGGTCTGGCCTCATCTGCAAGGACCCTGGGGGTGTGATGGTGCCCGAACCTGACTGCACATCAGAATCGATTCTCTGAGGACAGGGTTAAAAAACACAGGTGCCCAAGCACCTATCAGAAATGCTAAGGAACAGGGCCTAAGGATCTGTATTTTTGAAAATCTCCCTAGCTCACCCTGCTATGCAGCCTGTCCACTCTGGTCCATGGACTGATGTCTGTGACCCTTTGTTGGGATGCAAGAGGCCCCACAATGCTCTAATATACTGCCTGTTGTGCCTGTAATGGTGCTTCGACTTTCTGCCAGAAAGATACCGTGTCTCCAGAGAACTCTCCCAGATAAACACTCCATGCCGCTGCTGAGAGGACCAGACACTGTCTTGACCCATTGGCAGCCATGACCATATCAACATGGACAGAGCTATCAGAAACTGGCTCTGCGTCAGCTGCATGGTGGGTGAAGAAGAGAGAAAGTCCAGGGCCCTGGGAGTGGGGGATCCTGGAACAAGTCATACGAGGTTCCTCCTAGTATGAGGGGAAAAGGTCAAAGGGCCGGACAGTGCCGAGAAAGGGTGGCAGGGTACACTTAATGGGCAATGATTTTGCCTGTTAATAATTCAGCCAGGACATGGGTCTAAACAAGTCCTATTGATGACTGACTGGGGATTTTAAAAAGACCAAGGGTGTGTGAACTATTGGCTTGATTAAAAACAATGGGCCCTGGCTGGTGCGGCTCAGTGGGTTGAGCGCCAGCCTGCGAACCAAAGGATCACCAGTTCAACTCCCAGTCAGGGCACATGCCTGGGTTACAGGCCAGGTCCCCAGTAGGGGGCGCATGAGAGGTAACCACATGTTGATGTTTCTCTCCCTCTCTTTCTCTCTCCCTTCCCCTCTCTCTAAAAAATAGATAAATGAAATCTTTAAAAAAATGGTTTTTGGCCAATAATCTTTTTCCTCCCTTTCCTGCTTTCTCAACTGCTACATAGTTCTAGCTTTGTGTTTAAGTAAAAAATACTCTAAAGTTAACTTCCTGATACTCAGAGTTTGAGTGCAAATTTGATAATATGTTATACAACCTACGTTTTACTTCTTTCAAGCAAGCAATCTGATATTCTTAACAAGCTTGGTGATTGTAATTTGGACTAAAAAGTACTGTGATACTGGAAGGTGAGTGAGGACCAGACAGGTGCAAGGAAAGGGAAAGAGGTGTCTGTCACGGGCATGGGCCCTGCCATGGGTACCACCTGTGTGGAGTTTGGGAGGGTTTCCTCGTCACAGAACACTGTCCAGTCATGCTGAAGACAAAGCGCGGTTAAAGCAAACTCACCACGGTCATCATGTTTGACATGCTGCCTCTGAGGTAGGCGGCGAACAGGGCTGCAAAAACAGAAGACAGAACAATGCTTGGTGGGTTTCATTTCATCACGGAAAGACTGCCTTCTGGTATAAATGACCTGGAATGGAAACATTCCCGTTCTGCCAGCTGGCCCAGGACCCTGGTTACAAGCGTGAGTTCTGTGTCAGCAGCTTGGGGTTTGCATCCAGACTCTACCACTTAGGTGCTCGGTGGCCTCTCTGAGCCTCCATGTCCTCACACGCTGGTGGGAAAGACTCGTCTTTGGAAATAGTCTGGACTTCGAATCCCAGCTCTGCCATTGTGTTTGTTGTACAAGAAATCACTGAGCTCAGAAGCTAGCTGCATCGTCTGTAAAAAGGCAACTTGGAGACGTGTCTTACAAGGAGGTGGTGAATCCCCAATGAAATGATGTGTTCCCACAACAACAGCTGTGTCCCCGTCCCTGAGCAGAAGGGTGCAACAGCCCGTGTTGAAAGGGTTTTCTCTCCTTTTGACACCTATTGCATTTCTAAGGCACAGTCTTGGTGTTCATGTCTCATGCTGCTACACTGTTGCAAAGTGATCTCCAGTTCCAGGTGGCCTTTGTCTCCACAGTGAGAGTGTCAGACTAGCTAACAGCAGCTGCCCATCAGTTAAGCCTTGCTCCAGGGAACTGGGAAAGCCGTGTCAGAAGTGAAAGTCCGCACAGGATGGTTTGTAAGTGAGGTCCTGACAGCATTCTAGATAGCGGAGGGAGAGCAAGGGCCCTTGAGTGCTGAAGGCAAGACGGGGTTTCTGCTCTTCGTAGACGATGTCCCTCCCAGCAGATCCCTACTAAGATACCTCGGCAGTGCAAGAGATACAAAATGCGTTTACAGTTTGCATTGATAAATAACAGAATCGAAGAATTCCCTGGCCCTACAGTTTCTGGGTTAGAGGTAGGGAAGGTGGCATTGCCAGGCCCATTGGCATTTGCCAAGTCTTCTTTCCTGATCCAGCCATCCAGAGGAGCACCTCTGTGACCAGTGCCTGCTGTTTATTTACCTTGGCTGACAGGGTCGGTTTTTGTTTGACAGTATCCGGGTGATGTGGGCAAGCTGAATCTTGCAGTGGCATTTGACATGTGATATTTGCTTTCCAAGAGGGGCTGGAAGTCTGTCTCAAAACTCAATGTCTAAAATGAAAAACACTGAGAGTACCCAGCGTGGATGAAATGGACACTCTTACACTGTTGGCAGGGGAAATTAATATGGCCTCTGTGGGGTGAATTTGGCATCTATTAAAACCAAAAGTGGCAGAGCTGGAATTCTGGAACCAGGATCAGGGCCCTTCCTTAACTGTCCTAACCATTATGCTAATTAGGAACGGCAGTCTGATCTACTCAAAGGAAGGGAGGTGTGGTAGGCAGAATAAAGGTCCCCGAAGACGCCTACGTCCTAATCCCCAGAACCTGTGAATATGTTACATTCCATGGCAAAAGGGACTTAGCAGTGGCAACTAAATTAGAAATCTTGAGATGGGGAGATCATCCTGGGTCATTCACGTGGACCCAATATAGTCATAGGGTCCTTTAAGAGGGAGGCAAAAAATTCTATCCTCCTTATAAGAGGGAATAGCAATCTCCTCTATATTCTTCTGTATCGATTGCATTTTTATTTTCTGTTCAATAAGCCAGGGCTGCTACTCCAATAAAGTAATGAAGGTATTCCTGCTCTGGGGAAATACACCTGGCGACAGCTTTGGCTTCATCCTGTCCACGGTCTGTCAAGACCTCACCAACAGCTCTTGTGACCGAAACAGTTTCTGCTCGATCTTTGAGGATGAGGCTGTGGCTGTGGCCCAACCAGCCTTCTACCACGGAGAACGTCTCCTCTCGGTTTTTAGGACTTACGGAAGAGCCGGCCACTCTGGGAGGAGCTTCTCGATGATTCTGAACAGTAGTGTTCCCCCAAGTACCTGGGACTGTAGAGTCTCCTTGTTATGCTATAAACGTCTGATGGTCTCCCGTGGGCTCCCCGCTCTCTCCCTCACCTGGCCTCTGCCCTCAGCTGTACCTGTCTGTGTGTGGGAACCACCAGGGATCGCACTCCCTAACTCTCACTAGTGCTGAGTGTGTAATATGTATTTGCTGCTGCTGCCAACACAGAAAAATAAAGGAATGCACTCCAACAAGGGTCTGAATCTCCAACTAATCTCAGAATGAAGATTCTAACCCAGCTGAGCTCAGGTGGCCATATAATCTCTTGTAGCCTTGTCTTTTGCCCTAAGCTTATGAACCAATATGGGAGAATGAGCAAAAAGTTTTGGCAAGGTTATTAGGGGAAATAGCTGTGTAATTACAAAGAAATTGGGAAAATGACATACAAGTGGCCGCCTGAGTTTTGTTATCCTTGCCACAGCATTGGGAAATGAAAATTGATTGAGGCCTTAGAAATCCTTGGTCTCATCCCACCACCTGCCCAATACAGGGATCTATTCTAAATCCTGCCTGACGTGGGGTCTACCATTTTAATAATGACTTAGATACTTTGGATTGACCAATTTGGTGTTAAACTGACTCTAGACAAATATTTCTATTAGATCTGAAGTAATTTCTGCACATTCCACTATCTCTCCATCCCTCTGTCCCCCAGGGAGGGTTATTCCCTTCCGTCTAGCATGTTACCTCAAATCCTTTTACCAGGACTGAATGAGGAATGTGTGTCTCCGGGAAACTAAGCATTCTTTACAATGGTCTGGGAAGTCCTTAGCTTTTCAAATCCAAACCACCTGGTGTCTGTTTTCACCTGAGGCCTGGAGGCCACTAAAGGGAAGCAGAGTAGTGTAGTGGTGTGGTAACTCTTCAGGTTGTTAGCAAATGTGGACTCTGGATTTGCATTTACCCACACCTGACTGGGTGTCCTGTGGTCTTAGTGCCCCAACAGTAAAGTGAGAAGGATGGAGTGGAGCTCTCCAGAACCCCTTCTAACTCAGACTGGCTGAGTCTGGCTAGAAAACGGGGGTCAGAAAGGGTTAATACAGCAGTTCACAAAATGTGGTCCCCCCCTCCCAGCAATGCCCCACCTCACACTCTGGTTAGAAATGCACACTCCTGCCCTGGCTGGTGTAGCTCAGTGGATTGAGTGCCTGCTGGCTTGTGAACAAAAGGGTCACTGATTTGATTCCCAGTCAGGGCACAGGCCTGGGTTGCAGGCCAGGTTCCCGGTAGGGGATGCACGAGAGGCAACCACACACTGATGTTTCTCTTCTCTTTCTCTTTCCCTTCCCCTCTCTCTAAAAATAAACAAAATCTTGGAAAAAAAAAAAAAAAAGAAATGCTAACTCCTTCCTCCACCTCTCACAATGAGTGCGGGTCTGAGGGTGGGCCCTGCATTTTAACACCCTCCTGGGTGATTTGGATGCGCCCTCAAGCCTGAGAGGGGCTGGACTGATGTGATTCTCAAAGGGCGTGGGCGTAAAATTCTACCTGGTCCTGTATTTAGCTTATTCTATTTTAGTTTCTTGGGTCAAATGATTAGTGCAAAGAACACAGGACAAGTTGAGTTTCTCTCCTCCAACATATACACATTGTAAAATGGGTAGCAGGACTCAACAGGCTCTCCTGTCTCAATAACCGCCGAGCTAGGCAGAGCCGACCCGAATACTCCCAGAGAGGGGGTGCCCCTTGCCCTGGTCACACACTTAGACAGTCCGGGTCCCAAACTAGAACATCAGCCCCAGTTTCTCATGCAGTCCTTTTCTACTGTTTGTCCTGGACTTTGATCCCACAGTCATGAACAACCCTCCCCGCAGATGCACGAGATACTCACCACAGGCAAGAGCCAGGAGGTGGGTTTGCCAGGTGAGTGCCATGAACATTCCTCCAATGGCAATGCAGGCCAGAGAGCTGTTGTAACCCCAGAGTCCAAAGTAGATGTCCTCAAATGGAGCCGAAAGACTGAGTGCTGTGGGATAAGACAAGAGGAGTCAGAGTTGCAGATGGAGGAAGGGCAGGATGCTCTGGAAGCGGGGGGGGGGGGGCGGTGGAAGCAAGTGACAACTTCTTGGAAGCAGAGACCTCAAGAACAGTCTGGAGTATAGGAGATGGCTGAAACAACGCCTGGGGCGCAGGAGGTGCTCTCAGGGCCCGCTTACCTGCTGCCATCCCCACCAGCGATCCCACTGCAGCGTGCAGGCACATGAGTGGGGAGGAAAGTAGGATGGCGCCTAGGAAAATGAGCCCTGTCCACAGATTGTCACAACCGTATATCTGGCCAACGCCCACAGGCAGGGATTTCAATAGCTGCAAAAATAATTTAGGAAATAAAGTTGTTAAGACAACTGGACAGAAACCCATAGGACACCCATAAGCACATACAAAGTAACTTTAGATTTAGCATATCTCATCTTCTGAGATCAGTGTTACTAATTTTAAAAATTCTCTCTCTCTTTATAAAAGAATCTGTCATTTTTCTGCCTTATCCCCAGAGGTACACCAGCCCCTCCCTGGTGCACACAGAGCCCGCCTTCTCAAAACTCCCCCTTCACTCCCTGGCTTCCCTGCTTGCACTGATGCTTGAACTTGGTAACAACTAGAGATCGACCCACAGCCTTTTGGTGGATGGGACAATGCTCCAACCAACTGAACTTCCTGGCCAGAGCACAAGTGGTAATTCTTCCTAACAACACTTCTGGTAGGGCCAAGATAGGCACAATTAGTCATGTTAGTTCCCTTATGCCAAGGCCATTTACTGAAAGATGCCTTCTGCTCTGGCTAGGAGACTCAGTTGGAGCATCGTCCCATACATCAAAAGGCTGCAGGTTCTATTCCTGGTCAGAGCACATACCTAGGTTGTGGGTATGATCCCTGGTCAGGGCGTGTACGGGAGGCAACTGATGGATGTCTCTCTCTCTCCATCTCTCTCTTTCTAAAATCAATAGATATATCCTCGGGTGAGGATTGAAAAAAAAAGATGCCTTCCCCAGGTCATATGTGAGCCTTTTGTTAAGGACCTTCAGGGGGCAGTGACTCTGATACTGGGAGTCCCAGTTTTGGCACGAGGTAGTGTCCTCTACCTTCATGCACTAAGCTGGATGTAATGCTGGCTTCCAAATGCTGGTTTGGTCCTTGCTCAGTGCTCAGAACCGGATACTTCGAGTTTGATTCTACCCTAAGATGGGCCCCAAATTCTCCCAGCCCATCCTGGGTTTTCATGTCTACACAAGATCACTTCCTGTTTCTTCTAGATGAGAGGTCTCGACACAGGCACACCCAGCAAAATGGTCCCTCAGGTAGCCAGGGAGGTGGGGGTTGGGGCGAGACGGGAAATCAGTGTGCTGATGCTGAGGTGGAAGTTCAGAGGAAGGGGAAGGACAAGACCCCCACTTCCCTAGGTCAGCACTGTCCAACAGAGCTTTCCATGACCTTGGAATAGTCTACATCTTTGTTGCCTAATACATGTGGCTATTGAGCACCTGAAATGTGGCTAGTGAGGCTAAGGGACAAAATTGTAAATTTCAATTTTACATTTAAATTAAAATAGTCACATGGGACTAACAGCTACTATATTGGACAACGCAATTTGAGATTGATCAATAAATACTATTTTATAATGTCATTTTTCACGAGGAGTTATAATAAATTTTTGATTTTCCTTCTGAGTTATTTCCAAAAGCTCCCATTCATTTTCTGGGCAAGAAGCTAAAGAAACTACTTGAGTCTCTCACATACTTTGATTGGTCCGCACAGAGGACAGCAAAAGCTGTTTCATAACCTGGTAGTAGGAAAGCTGGTCTTTCGCACATGAGAAAAGCTAAGGAAGGTTTCATTGGTTTTCTCCTGATTTCAAGTGCTCTCTTGTTTTCAATAATCAGGAAATTTTACAGAGATTTATTAAATAAACACCAATAGGAAGAGCTGGAACTTGATTTGGGTTAACCGGGAATTTAAAAATGGTGTTCTCTCTGTGCACGTCTGTAAAGAGATACACAGTATACAGCCTATGATAGTGGTTCTCAGACTCTGGCCCACATTACAAGTATCTGGGGGGCTTGTTAATGCAGGTTTCCAGGCTCCACCCCCAGAGATTACAATTAAGGGACTATGAGATGACGCTTATATTGGGTATTTAAGAAACAATGATTCTGATTCCTACCTAAGCTTGAGGACCCTGCATTATTGTACTTATTCTGTGAGACTGACCACGAGAAGAGCAGAACACAGAGGTTCTGTGGTGGGTGTAACACTAAGCAGCCAGTTCTTTTGATTGGAGGAGGTAGGTGATGGAGGACTCAACCCCAGGCTGGAGGCCCCTCCACATCAATGGCTGGCTCCCATCACATCCACCCAAATAAGGACCAAATGTGCAACAAAGCGTCTGGTTTCCAATGGAGTTATACTCTGGAATTAGCACTACAGATCTTAGGTACAGAGGGGAAAAGTTAGCTTTGACTAAACAGTCACTTAAAAAAAATCCCTTAGAGCCCAGAGCGTTGGAGCAGAACAAACGCGTTAGCTGGTAAAATGAGGACAGCAAGGCCCCCCAGAGGCGAGTCTCTAAAAGGCTCTGATGCCCATGAACGACTAACCAGGAGGACACTGGATGTCTTCCGGAGGTGGGGGGAATGTGAAGAAGTAGTGTATCTTACCTGCAGGGCATTGAGTTCAGACCAGGAGACATTGGGAACTGAGGTTTCAGGTGTGATCAAGGTGGTTGGGAAGAACAGATTGTAATGTCCCGTGGCTGAAAGGTACAGGGTTATCGCCATGTTGAAGGGCAAGGTGAAGACAGGGAGTTCCCATTTGGTGAAGATGGAGTTCAACCCACTTGAGAAAAGTGGACTAAAAACAACAACAGAACAGAATGGAAGAATATGCATTTGATAGCCATGTTGACAAACCGAATCTCTATACTACAGAGGCCTTTATTTCATTGTAAAATATGTCCCTGAAATGCTGTGTTGGAAAATTTTTCACAGAAACAAACAAACAAACAAAATTCAAACACATTAGGGATAAATCCTATCATAGAGTAATTCTTACATAAAGACAAAACATCAACTCAGTTTATTTGGCTTTTGAAAACTTACACCTGGGGTTGCTCACAGTGAGCTATAAATCTAGGTTTCAAAAATATTTTTCTTGTATTTAAGGCATATGAAATAAAATACATACATGGTAAAGCTGCCCCCTCTTTACCAGAGGCGACCGCAATGTTGAACTTGTCTATTGTCTGCACAAATCTTTAGTATATATCTTTTTGAAAAAGATAAACAGTTATCTAAGGGATAATTTCAGGCGATGTGGGCTGGATGAAAAAGGTCCTAAACTCAGAAGCAGAGTTTTAAGTCCCTGAGCAGTTGATGAGCTGTGACCTTGGGCAATGCACGGTTCCTCGGCTTCTGCATCTGTAAACTGGAGGATTGGATTTGTTGGTCTCTGGGACCCTTTTGCCCACTCATTTGTTGACTTAATCAACGGGCCATCACTTTACGATCAGAACTCCAGATTTCACGGGTTGTGGGAGGCGGTGTGGTAAGCATTCCCAGGCAATGACTCCTGCCCTTGAACCTGTTCTTCTGAGCAGGCTGGAAGTTACCTCCTGAGCAGGTTGGCTCTGCTCGCAGGTTCTCCCCGACACCTGTAGGTGCACCCAGATGGGGTGGCATTCCTGCAAGCACTGTCCACGGTGGGCTTTACTTCTCATTTGTGTGGATATTAGTGTTTTACATTCTAAATATGGTACAGTAAGAAGGAAATGTTTGTTTCTGAAAAAGGATTTAAGATATTATCAACATAGAAATTAGATTGAAGAATTTAGGTTGTTTTTTTTTTTTTAAAGGAATTGAATTCAGTAAAGAAATCTTTCTCACTCTGCCATGATGCTGACATCACTCCTCAGTAAGAATTTTTTTTAAGGGGAGTTCATAGAGGCGCAGAGGTTCTTAAAGTGGGATCCCTGGACCGGCTGTATCAGCAGTGTCCAGGCTCTTGTTAGAAATGCAAATTCTCAGGCTCCATCCAAGATGAACGAATCAGAAACTCTGAGGAGGAGAGCAAGAGTCCGTTTCAACCTGCTCTGTAGGTGATCCTGACTGAGTGTGGGTTTGAGGACGACTGACATAGTGAAAAGTTCTCAACTTTGGTTGTACTTTAGGACCCTCTGGGTGTCTTTAAAACTCCCAACATCCAGGCCCTGGCCAGTGTGGCTCACTTGGTTGGAGCATTGTCCTGTACACCAAAAGTTTGTGGGTTCGATTCCTGGTCAGGGCATATACCTAGGTTGCGAGTTCAATCCCTGGGTGGGGTGCCTATGAGAAGCAACCGACTAATTCTCATGTCGATGTTTCTTTCTCTCCCCCTTCCCCTCTTTCTAAAAAAGTAATGGAAAATGTCCTTGGGTGAGTATTTTTTAAAAAAACCAAAAACCTCCCAAGGCCCAGGCAACAACCCCAACCAAGACTAATTACATCAGAATCTTGGGGAGAGTGGGAAGGTGGTATGAAGGGCCAGGTGCATCAGTGTATTTTAATGTTTCCGTTTTCCAATAGACATAAACTGAATCTAAATTAAAAAAAATTCTCACTTTCCCTCCCAGGTGCATGCCCGTGCATCCCCTTCCCCTTCCCCCAGGCACAATGCCATCGCCTTCCCCTCTCCTAAGCTCCAAAGGCCCTTCTTTCGCCTCTGTAACTTGTCCTGAGCCCCTTCCTTCTACCACTCACATCTTCCACCTCTGTGACTTTCTAAGTAAACAAGTCTCTTACAGTTTGAAAAAAAAATAAATAAAAACATTATTTCTCTTCACATTGTATTCTATACATAACATGCAATTTACCAGTTAACCATTTTAAAGCATGCAGTTCAGTAGCACTAAGTACATTCTCACTGTTGTACAACCATCACCACCATCCCTTCTCAGAACATGTTCATCTTGCAAAACTGAAACCCTGTACCCATTAAGAAGTAACTGCCCATCCCTCCTGCCCCCGACTGCAAATTTTTTAAAAAAGCATTTTGAAGACCAGGTACAACTTACCAAGTCATGGATACAGCACATACAGGGAATAACAGCCACCAGAAAAAGTCTCCCTTGTCTGAAAAGACAGCCATGAGTATTCCCACGAGGGTGGCATTATAGCCATGCAGTCCCGCTGCAATTGCTGACCTGGGGGCAAGAGACACAGCATGGGCATCTTCTGGCTGGACATTGGCTGGACTTGCATATTAATGACACTTGTAAATTCCAGATCACATTCACATTAGAAAATGAGATATTTAGAAATTTATTTCAAAGTCTATAGAAGCCAAATACTAATAAAAACATGGAAAAATAAAATATACATAGAAAAAACACTAATGTGCCCATAGAGCAACCCCTTGCAGAGGCATCATAGCTGAAGATAGAATTCCAGCATCTAGGGGAGAAAGAGAAACCAGCAGGGCAACCGGTTGTTTCCTTTTAACCTTTCCTTTGGGAAGTTATTATTTCTTTTAAATCATTAAGAGCCTTTAACTTGAATAAAGCTTTTAGATGAAACTGTTTCCGAAGTTTGATTTTCTTGGTGAGAGATGTAAGATTCTTGAAATGTAAATTCAGTTTCATAGTTTCTTTGATCTTATAAATATTAACCTTCCAACTGAGCATATATTTCATCTTCCTGTGCTTCCATTTTGTTGTCTCTAAATATACATTTCCAAGTTATTGCAAAGAAAAACAGTTGCTTTTCTTTTACTTGGCAAACTACTCCATTTAATTTGGTGCATATTTAGCACCTAATTCTTTCTTGAGTCCCTTTTCGCTTCTCAGCATTTAACCTCACTTCCTCCTCCCCCCCCCAACTGGAAACCATGTTGTATTTCCCCCCCTTACTATCATTACCTATTATGGGAAAGGTTGTGTAGATGCCTCTCGTGACATAGTCCGGCCCCTGTAGCTGCCTCTTGTGATAGCAGCTGCTGCTCATGATAGTTCCTGGCTCGGTAGCTGTCCCTTGAGAGAGTGGCTGCCCCTCTTGATAATGTCTCCCTCTTATGACAGTGGTTGCCTCTGGCAATAGCGGCTGCCTCTCTCAATCGTAGTTGCCTGTCACGATAATGTCTTGTTGTTGCGCTGGAAGCTAAGTCTCGCGATAGTAGGTGCCTGTTGCGATAGTGGCTGCCTCTTGCGGCAGTAGACGGCTGTCGTGGTAGTGGCCGTCTGTTGTGATGGTGTCTTCCTCTCGCGATAGCGACCACCTCTCGTGGTGGTGCCGTCTCACAGCTGTGGTTGCCTGTCGCAATAGTGGCTGCCTCTCGCGATTGTAGCTGCCTGTCGCAATAGTGTCTGTGTCTCGCGAGAGTGGCTGCGTGTTGCGATTGCAGCTCCCCCTCGCGATAGAGGTTGCCTCTCACGATAGTGAATGCCTCTTGTGGTGGTACCTGCCTTTCAATATAGTAACTGCCTGTCGTGATGCACACTACCTCTTGCGATAGTAGCTGCCTGTCGTGATAGTGCCCTCTTGTTGTGATAGAGACAACCTCTCGTGACAGCAGCTGCCTTTCGCCATAGCGGCTGCCTCTCGTGATTCTGGCTGCCTGTGGCGATGCTGGCTGCCTCTCACAATAGTGGCCACCTCTCGCCATAGTGACTGCCTCTTGCCATACTGGCCGCCTCTTGCCATACTGGTCGCCTCTCACGACAGCATCTTCCTCTTGTGGTACTGGCTGCCTCTCACAATAGTGGCTGCCTGTCATGAGCCTGGCTGCCTGTTGCGATACTGGCTGCCTCTTGTTATAATGGCCACCTCTTACAATAGGGACTGCCTCTTGTGATACTGGCTGACTCTCGCAATACTGGTCGCCTCTCACGACAGCATCTTCCTCTTGTGGTACTGGCTGCCTCTCACAATAGTGGCTGCCTGTTGTGAGTCTGGCTGCCTGTTGTGATACTGGCTGCCTCTTGCTATAACGGCCACCTCTTATAATAGGGACTGCCTCTTGTGATACTGGCTGACTCTCGCAATACTGGCCGCCTCTCCTGACAGTGTCTTCCTCTCGTGATACTGGCTGCCTGTCATGATAGTGGCTGTGTCTTGTGATAGTGGTTGCTTCTCGTGATAGCATCTTCCTGTTGTAATAGTGGCCTCCTGTCGCCATAGTGTCTGTCTGCCACGACAGTGCGTGCCTCTTGTGATAGTGGTTGCCTCTTGCCTTACTGGCTGCCTGTCGTGATAATGGCTGCCTGTCCTGGCAGTTGCTGTTTCTCGTCACAGTGCTTGGCCAGGTAGCTGCTTCTTGCGATAGCATCTGCCTCTCGTGAGAGTACCTGGCAGGGAAGTTGCCTTTCATGATAGTAGCTGCCTGTTGCGGTATTGCCCAGCCAGGAAGTTGCCTCTGGTGGTAGTAGCTGCCTGTTGAGATATTGCCCAGCTGGGTAGCTGCCTGTTGAAGTAGCAGCTGCCTGTTGTGATATAACTTAGCCAGGGAGCTGCCGGTCGTGATATTATCCGGCCCAGTAGTTGCCTGTTGTGTTATCGTCCTGTAGATGAAAAAGGGGCCACATGCTAAACCTGCCAAGCTCAGGGGAGGCCTGCATGGCGGCCTTATAAACACAGAGACCTAAAGTAACCACAGAGGATGGTCTGAAATGAAAACTTTGTAATTAAAAGTGAGTCATGATGTGTAGTCCTGTCATAGGCCTGTATCATCCTGGACAAAAGCCAATTTTTACCTTATCTGAGTCTATTATCTTTTTGCATCTAGGATAACATTGCCTTGGAATGTCAGGATAATTTCCCTTTTCCAGAGCTCTCAGGGCACAAATACTGCACCAAAACAGAGACCACAAATCCCCTCGTTGTTATCATTATCATGTTCATTGTTAACTGTTAACTACCCTATACCCACCTGGTAGAAGTATGTGTCTATTGTCTTACTTTTTAGTCACTCCCAGAGGTTTACCCACTCTGCTTTCTCCTGTCTTCCTGATCTATCACCAAAGGACTTCATGTAAACCCCTCACGTCTTCCCCTTTGATTCTGATGTGTAAAATAAGTGATAAAACTGCCATTTTCTGAAGCATTTTCTCAATCCCTTGAGATTTTGTTTCTCAGCAATTGTCCATTTGGCACACACACACAAAAACAACTCATAAAAATTCTTACAGGTTTGGATGTTTCTTACACTGAGACTATGGACTCATAGCTGGATTTTAAGAGCCTCTCTCTCTCTATATATATATGTTTTTTTTAAATTTAAAAATTTGAATTTATTGGGTGATATCGGTTAATAAAATTATATAGATTTCAGGCGTACAAGTCTATAGTACATCATCTGTATATTATACTGTATGTTTACCAGCCCAAGTCACGTCTCTTTCCATTCCCACTTATCCCCACTTTACCCTCTCCTGCCTCTCCCCACCCTCATCTCCCTTTGGTAATGACCATACTGTTGTCTGACTGTGAGAGTTTTTTTTTACTAAATTCCTTCACCTTTTTCATCTAGCTCCCATCCCCTCTCCCCTCTGCAAGCTAATATCTTTCTATTTTGTTAGTTTATTCTATTCATTAGACTCCATATATAAGCGAAATCACGTGGTACCTGTCCCCTCTGACTGATCCACCACACCCAGCTCAATACTCCCCAGGTCCATTCATGCCTCTGCAAAAGGCAAGGTTTCCTTCTCTTCCACTGCCGACCAGCATTCTGTTGTGTAAATGCACCACGGCTCTTTTTATCCACTTATCTACTGATCGGTATTTGCTAACCTCACTTCTAAAAGCTGTCCTATACTTCCGGCTAAGATGGAGGTGTAGGTAGACACACTGTGCCTCCTCGCACAACCAAAAGAAGGACAACAATTTAAAAACAAAAAACAACCAGAACTGATAGAAAATCGTACTGTATGGAAGTCCGACAACCAAGGAGTTAAAGAAGACACGTTCATCCAGACCGGTAGGTGGGGCAGACCAGGGTGGAGAGGACTCACGGCAAGGCGGCAGTTTGTGGAGTGGGGCAGGCAACGCTGCAGCTGGCCAGCAAGACCGCGGCTAGCGGACCCAGACCCAGTGGGGCTGAGGCTGGTGGAGCAGGTGGTCCTGCATTTGCGTGCAGATAAAGGAACAGCTAGGGACTGAAACAGATCATGCAGCCCAGGGTCCCAGCTCTGGGAAATAAAGCCTCAAGCCACTGATCGAAAACACCTGTGGGGGTTGAGGCGGCAGTGGGAGGAACTCCCAGCCTCACAGGGGAGTTCATTGGAGAGACCCACAGGGTCCTAGAACATACACAAGCCCACCCACCCGGGAATCAGCTCAGAAGGGCCCAATTTGTTTGTGGGCAGCAGGGGAAGTGACTGGGGGCTGGCAGAGAGTGGAGCAAGCACCACTGTTCCCTCCCAGACCCCTTCCCTACAGACAGCGTCACAGCACAATGATGTGGGTTACCTCACCCTGGTGAACACCTAAGGCTCCTTCCCTTATATGTAACAGGCACATGGAGAAAAAAAAATGGCCCAAATGAAAGAACAGATCAAAGCTCCAGAAAAAATAAAACTAAGCTATGAAGAGATAACCAACCTATGAGATGCACAGTTCAAAACACTGGTAATCAGGGTGCTCACAGAATTGGTTGAATCTGATCACAAATTAGATGAAAAAATGAAGGCTATACTAAGTGAAATAAGGGAAAATGTACAGGGAACCAATAGTGATGGGAAGGAAACTGGGACTCAAATCAATGGTGTGGACCAGAAGGAAGAAAGAAACATTCAACCAGAAATGAATGAAGAAACAAGAATTTAAAAAAATGAGGAGAGGCTTAGGAACCTCCAGGACATCTTTACATGTTCCAATATCCAAATTATAGGGGTACCAGAAGCAGAAGAGGAAGAGCAACAAATTGAAAACTTATTTGAACAAATAATGGAGGAGAACTTCCCTAATCTGGCAAAGGAAATAGACTTCCAGGAAGGCCAGGAAGCTCAGAGAGTCCCAAAGAAGTTGGACCCAAGGAAGAACACACCAATGCACATCATAATTACATTACCCAAGATCAAAAATAAGGAGAGAATCTTAGAAGCAGCAAGAGAAGAGAAGACAATTACCTACAAAGGAGTTCCCATAAGACTGTCAGCTGATTTCTCAACGGAGACCTTACAGGCAAGAAAGGGCTGGAAAGAAGTATACCAAGTCATGAAAGGCAAGGACCTACATCCAAGATTACTCTATCCAGCAAAGTTTTCATTTAGAATGGAAGGGCAGATAAAGTGCTTCTCAGATAAGGTCAAGTTCAAGGAGTTCATCATCACCAAGCCCTTATTATATGAAATGTTAAAGGGATTTATCTAAGAAAAAGAAGATAAAAAAATATGAACAGTAAAATGACAACAAACTCATAGTTATTGAAAAACCACACCCCAAACAAGAACAAAATCAAACTAAGCAAACAACTAGAACAGGAACAGAACCACAGAAATGGAGATCACCTGGAGGGTTATCAACAGGGGAGTGGGAGGGGGAGAGAGGGGGAAATGGTATAGAGAATAAGTAGCATAAACAGTATGTAGAAAACAGACAGGGGGAGGTTAAGAATAGTATAGGAATGTAGAAGCCAAAGAACTTATATATATGACCCATGGACAAGAACTAAAGAGGGAGAATGTGGGGGAGGGGGCTGCGGGGCGGGGGGGATAAAGGGGGGAAATGGAACAAATGTAATAGCATAATCAATAAAATATATTTTTAAAAAAGCTGTCTTATGGGCAGTTTCTACTCCTAGTCAAAACGATTCACATGTCATAATTGGGAAATAGAAGCTGTTGGCAACATATGGCACCATGAAGGGGCCAGCATTCAAGGTTGAACAGGGCCCCAGGTGTGCTCAGGAAGGAAGTGGGTAAGGACCGATATAGGGCCTGACAGAGAGGCGATGCAGCCAGTGGTAGAGGATGGCATGTGAGCGCCTTCTCGGCTTATTTTTAAGTGTTGCAGGGGGCACTAGCGCATCAGCAAGATGATGTCACTCTGAGTGAGAGCATTAGAGGACTCCCTGTTCAAAAGTCCTTTATCTGCCTTTAATAATCCTGCAGGCCATGTGGGAGGTGATGCAATTTGTACTGGTTTAACTCAGGAAGTGATAATGCCCTTCAGAAATTGGGACTAAACATGATGCCATTGGAGAGCATTATGCAAAGACTTACACTTTCAACAACTGGCTTTCTGAATTAATGCTTGAGTTTGGTCAACAAATTTGTTGTTTTTTGTTTTTAAGATTTTATTTATTTATTTTTAGAGAAAGGAGAAGAGAGGGAGAAAGAGCAATGTATGGTTGCCTCTCACATGGCCCTCACTGGGGACCTGGCCTGCAACCCAGGCATGTGCCCCAACTGGGAATGGAACCGGGACCTTTTGGTTCCCAGCCCGCACTCAATCCACTGAGCTACACCAGCTGGGCCTTGGTCAACAAGTTTAATGGCAATGTCTATGAGGTGTGGAACACCATAGTTAAAACAACAAGATGTGTTTTCACTTAAAACAGAGGATTGCTGTTTTAATGAGTTCCTTTTAGGACCAAGGGGAAAGAGAAGAGTTTTATAAACTAGCATGTATGAATATGACTGATCTTCTAAAATATACCTGATTTAAAGAAAATGAGTCAGCTTTCCCTGGAGCAAAGCAATGAAGGAATATTTGATATGGCACAGTCCTGAACCACACCTCCAATGTGGAAAATCCATTTCTTGGAACACACTAGAACAGGGTTTAACCTAAGATGCCAATCATCCTCTACAGAGAACAAATCAGGCTCCTTTGATCTGATGCAAAAGTGGAACATTTTCTGACTCTCTCCCCAAGCATCTCAGACAATTCACAGTACGAGTTACAAGAGCTTAGTTGTGTAATGACAGTCCAGTGGGGATTATGCATTGACCTTGAACACTTGAAAGACCAGCAGACTCCCTGAAGGAACTGGTTAGTCAGGAGTGTTCTATATACCAGGTAGGAATCAGTTCATCACTTCTTCTTCTTCTTTTAACATTTTAATCACATTTAATTCAGTATTTTTACTGTAAAATGAGACTAAGACTGATGATCAAAGAAGGGTTGCCACATATCAATATATTTTCAAATTGGACAATTTCCTTATATTTATTACTTTTTAAAATACCATAAAGCATTTTGGCCACTTGACAGATATATTTAGAAAGTAGATGCTATCTCTAACCTAGCAGAGAGTTCAGAAGATATCCTTACACTACTGAAGTCAGAACTTGCTAACTTGGAATTTGTGGTTACTCATCTCTCTAAAAGCTGAGCAGAATGGATTTCTTGAACAAATCATGGAATCAAGATATAAAGGGGATTATTAAGTCAAAAGACTGTTCATGAACTCATGCACTTTTGCCCAAACCAAAAAAATGTTGATGATAAATAATTGATCAATTATTAAAGAAGATTCCTTTCGAGTCTTTCCTGGGATCTACTTGTAGCCTAGTTCTGATTACCATGTACAGCTATGAGAATTTGGCATTGTTCAGACTGGCTACTTATTCAGGTACTGTGAATAAATGATACCCTGACCTTTCAGTACAAGCAAATAGAAGGAGTTCTGTGGAGTAAAGGTTGTTTCTCCTTGGAAGGGTAGGGCTTTATTAAGGCTTCCCAAAGTCACTGGTTGGCTCCTATGTCTTCAGAAGTGAGAAAAACAGCTTGGATGGATGTGCCTACCTGTCCTGACTGAGCACCAGTGCTGTCAGGGTGGAGACCACTGTTCCCACAGAGCCAGTGAGAGCCCACCATGGGTTCTGGACCAGGAGTCCCACCAGAATCAGGATTCCACTGATGGGGTTGCTGACGAACACCACTTGGGATAGGCCCCGAAGAACCCAGTCGAGGAACTGGAGCACCAGGGGTTTGTCTGCAAAAGATGAGATGGGCAGAGCTAAGAAAGCAGCTGGGCGTCCCTTCCCAAGTTTAGGTCCCTCTTGAGCAGAATCATCAAAATCCCCTCTGATGGAGGCAAAACTTATTTTTGATATTCTTTGAACACTTTCCCCTTTAGTGGTACCCAAATCCCTAAAAGCATCCAATTTCTTTATGCTCAACCCACACTGCCCCTATTAGAACCTCAGCCCCAGAAAGCATTAAATGCACTTACTTACCATCCTTAGAGATACAGACTTTTAAGCCAAAGGAATAAATTACCAATAGTAAAGTTTCAGATTTTAAGTACTAAAACTATAAAATAGAGCCAGCTGCCTTCCTCTGATGTGAGCAGGACCCTGCCCCTGCTCACTATCTCCATAAAAAAACATTTGAAGAGGTTTGCAGATTTGGAGATAAAAAGTTAAAACATGGAAAAAGATAGAAAGCAGGTGAATATAACTACAAATATGAGCAGAAGAACTGAAATGGGGTTCAAAGCAAAAGAACCCTGGTATAGAGCAAGTCCCCAGCAGCTAAGATACCATTGATAACAATGGCAGGCTGATGCCTAGCCCATAGATATGTTACCGCCCTGGGGCAAAAGGTGTGTACATGACTTTCAGAATGTATCCTGGCTTGTGACATAGCCAGGGAGGTGGTTCCCTGTGTCACTGAGTTACACTTGCCCTGACTAAAGGTAGCAGCTAAGAGAATGTAAATGATATGGAAAACTGGCAAATGTAGCTCATGGTAGGAGGGGCTGGAGATGAGGTCATGCAGGAAGCTCTGAGTCAGGATTTAAACCATGGGTGGGCAGAGAGAAGAAGCCAGCCTGCCATGAGGGCTGAGAGAGTAGGAACAACTGTGCTGGTCTGCAGTGAAGAGCACAGCCATATGAGAGATTCAGCCATGCTACCAGTAGTGAGATAGGAGCCATGTGGGCGGAGTGAGTGTAGAGGAGAAAGAGCCATGATGTAGCAGCTAGGCAGTTTGTAGTGAGGACCTGGCCATGTGGCCTGGGGTCATACAGGAGAGAATGGCATGCTGCTGCTCTGTTCGGCCCACTCTAGCTGACTCAGAAGCCATCAAGGACCCTGACTTGCAAGACACTGACCTGCTGCCTCACAGACCTGGACTCTATCTGGACTCTTGGGATGTGTGCCTTTCCTGGACTCCACCACGATCCAGTGCAACATGGCACATGCTTTCCTGGACTATAACATGGAGGCAGATGACAACATACCCCAAGTCCTGAAGGAGAGAGCTGCTGCAAGACTGTTTGCACAGCCAGCTTAAGCACAGATAAGGATATGGGGAACTATTGGGCTTGGGCTTGGCTTTTAGCCTTTTGGGGAGCAAGGGAAGTACTGGGTCTTGAGGAAGAACAGGGCTCCAAGCATAACTGTTCTCAGTGGGATCTGGTAAAGAAAAACTTGTTCCTCTCAACACTAATTGTTGGGTCACGCACCAAGGCATCATGTAAACGGGTCCCTGTTTGCTCAGTTGCAGAAGCATCAATTGATTTCTCCCAAAGCCACTTCTCACATCTCTCCAAGGCATAGAAGCATAAATACCTTTAAGCCAGTTGGCAAATTCTCTCATGTCACCAGTAACATAGCCAAGTGCCTTGGGAAAGCACCTTCTCCCTCGACATGGTGAAATCTGGTTTTCACCGCGGTCCACTTTCACCATAGAAGGGCTCTCCTCCATGGATCTCTTCCTCTGGCCCCTTGAAGAAAGAAGAGAGCTCATAAACACCCTGATGCAGAACAGCATTGGGCCTGGTCACAGTGGCCACAGAGGGTGAGTTTAAAGGCACTTCATCTGGACCATGACACCCCATGATACTAAGAAAGTACCATTTTCCTCTTGAAATATCATCATGGACATTATTGTCCAAACCCCAGTTCCATCCTGCTTCTGTCATTACTGTCTTTGATGCTGCCAGGAGAAGGTTCTGGGTTTTATTTTCATAAGGCAGTTTCTAATTCAACAAACATCTATGGAGCACCTATATCCTGACTCAAAGGTCTCACTCAGCCTAGTGGAAAAGGCTGAAAAACAGTTACTTTCAACAGAAGGAGTCACATGATACATAGAAAAAGCTCACATCACATGTTAAACTTCTTGCTGTCAATCAAAGGAGCCAGTTATTAGATTACAAAGTGGCGCTGACTAATGTAGACCAATGAGCTACTGTCTAAGACTAACATCCTTTTAAAATTAAAATTTATGAAAAAAGCTTTCATTTTTACAAGTTTGAAGGGAAGAAAAACTTAAAAAATAGTTCGTGCATGTCAACACTGCCTAAGACACCCCTTCATACACGTTCTTCAAATTCAAAGATTACTTGAGTCTGTCCTCACATCAGGTAACTGCCTCCGATAATCATTATTTTTGGAATTTGCTATTTAAATGTTTTAAAACAGACAAGAATAACATTACACAAAGGTACAGAACATGAGTAAGGTGGAAGTGGACCAAGCGGTTGAAAATCCAAGAGCTGAAGTCTAAGAATTGTATAATATAAGGATGTATAGGGCCTTAATTATAGTAAATGTGCTTCAAGAAAATACTAACAACATAACCATGACTTGTGTTCACTACGAGATTCTTCTCACGAATAGTGTGTAACAGGGAAGCCCCAACATAGAACTGTTTCATGGCGTCGATGGTGGACACAGAAGAATACCAGCGATGTAATCCCCGAGGTAGGCAAAGGGAAAAGACAATGGCAAAACCACCTTGAGCACGCAAGAGAAGTCCAGAGCCCAACCAGGTAAGTGTGAAGTAGGCGAACACCAACACCATCGGCCCCCAAAAGGCATAACTGGAATGCTGAAGCCATAGGCATACAAGACACGACCATGGAAATGACAAAGCCCATGTGGATAAACCCGCTCGCCTTCCACCTGTGGCCAGGCTATGAGGAAGGGGTTCGTTCTCACGGCTTTTCCTGGCCCCATCATTGTCCACCATAGCCAACAAATAGCTACTAACAGACGGAAAAGTCATGCCTTTTTTCTCCCTTCAAACCTGACTGGCTGTGTCTTCTCTTAGGCCTGGTATGGAAATTGATGTAGGTAACTGATTTTTTTACTCAGCAACAATTGTGCTTTAATTTTATTATTCCATGGCCCAATTAACCACCCTGCTTTCAAACAATGGTGAACCATTAATCATTATACAAAGTAGAAGGTATGTATGGAACACATTCTAGATGCAGCTCATTTTGGCTTGGCAAAATGGTGTCAGATGCGTGTATTTGTGAGGCTTCCAATGAACCTTTGCACAAAGAAACCCTTAAATTGAAAACTGCTGGAGGCCAGGGTCCAAAACTAAGTCTCTATGGAGGTCACTGCCCCCATAGTTAAACCTGCAAAACTGAATTACTAAGCAATTAGGAAAAGCTGTCTTTTATTTTATAATCTAAGTGATGGCTATCAGTTATTTTCAGATATTTCCCTCTTTAAATGGCATTGGTGAAGATCCTGGTGGGACAGCCCCTTCCTCAGCTACTGTGACTGGTCCCTAACAGCTATGCCAACTTAGCAGAGGCCTCAGGCTCCCGCCAGGCAACCACCAAAACTCCGCGGCAACAGCCCGGAGTTTCTCTAAGTGAGCAGATCAGGATCTACAGAAGCAGCACGGAATGAAAACACTGAAGGCGCATTTCCCATCACATACAGGAACAATTAGGTATATATGGGTTATTCCAGGGTGAGCACATTCTTGCTCTCAAAATTTCCAGCCCATATTTATTTATTTTAGAGGGTTGAAACACATCATGGCCTCAGAGATTTTCAAGATATAGATAGGAAACTTGACATTACAACTGGCTGGACGTGACTGGGAACCTGAATGGTCTGTGTTCCCTGTGGAGCCACCCCAAGTTAAATAAAGACGGAATTTGTGTCTGAATCTTACTGCCTTCTTTGAGGAAGGAGCCACGTATTGGGGGCGGGGGGGGGGGGAGCTTCCCGGTCTTAGACAGAGGGGGCTCCTCCTGCGCACAGCAGGCAGTGGCTGTTGGTTCGGGGCCTTGGGGAACCATTTATTCTGAACTACAGAAAGCTTCCGGAGGCCCTGCAAACCCTGACGGCTTGCTCCAGAACCCCGGCATTTGTCCTGGTTATGAGAAATAGTAACTTAAAGGCCGTGGTGCATGACAGACCAACCAGTTACTCTTGGCGGGTTTTTGCGCTTAAAAACCCTGCCCTAAGAACACCAGAACGAGTCCTAACCTCCCTTGGCTGGCTCCCCAACCTCCCCAGGTTGGCCCCACTTTCCTCTTATTCCCGCTAATAAACCTGCTCCTTAGCTCGCTGTGTCCGTCCGACCTAACAGTTTTCGGTGCCGAAACCCGGGATCGGGCACCGGTCGGAGGCCGAGCTCCCGGCCTTTGGGCCACCGGGACTGGCCTCCGGTCGCCCCGGTTCCCGAGCCTCGGAGTCGTTCAGAAACCCTGGGGGACAGCGGCTGGAGCTTCCCTCTGGCTCTTCCATCCCCTTTCGCTCCCCGTTCCGGAGGGCCCTCCCTTTAAGTACCCTTGCCGCTGCCCCGGGCCTTTCCGGTCATCACCGGTCACTCTTCCCTGGGCCAGTCCGCGACCTTTGACTCCAAGCCCCCTGCGGGTTCCGATCAGCCCTCACTTCGGACTCCGGGGGCTGGCACGTCCGATCGGAGCGCTCAGTCGGAGCCCTCCGCGTTTTCGGTTACTCGGCGGTCCCGTCTCTCCTCGGGGGACGCCCCTGGTGGCCGACGCAGGGCCGCTGCCTCGGTCCTCGGGCTCACTCAGGGCCGCCCTGGCCCACTTCTGACTCCGGGAGCCAGCACGCTGGTCGTGGGACTCGGACTCACCCTCCCAGTGATCTCACTCACTACCGCCCTCATTCTCGGCATAATTACGGGGACCTCTCGGTCTCTTCCCGCCCGGACACTCCTCTTAGCGGCCTGGTTCGCAGCCTTACGAAGGACAGCCCGGAACGGCACCTTTTCGATATCGGCGCCCTGGCGTCTGAGCTCCCTCCCCGCCCCTCCCGACTCCTCCGCAGGCACCTCCTTGGATGCCGCGACCACCCTCTGCCCTGTGCGGGTCCCTCCCCCGCTCTCACACGACTCATCTCTTTAGGGGACCCAGCCTCCCAGCCCGACTCCCCTGCCCCCAGAACAAAGCCCTTATACCCGCCGGTAATGTCGCAGCATCGCACTCCTCCTCGCAGGCCTGTCTCAAACCTCTCAACGTCTGCCCGCACTGAGGCCTCCTCGGGTGTCTCCTCTCAGGTGAGCAGTTGGACGAGAAGTGCGGGCTCATGTTCCTTTTCCACTCCCAGACTTAGCACAAATAGAGCTCAGGCTCAGCTCTTTTTCTGGGGACCCCACAAACTATGTTAGGGAGTATGACAGACTTCTAGAGATCACCCAGGGCCCAAATGAAAATCCTGCGGCCTTCATGAGCTGCCTCAGTGAGGCAGTTCTCAAATACACCAATCTGGACCCAGGCTCTGCAGAAGGGCGCTTACTTGGTATTTCAGAAAAGCTCCAAAAACTAGAGGACCTCAGTAGGATGGCTTTCTGGGTATTCAGCAACAGAGAGGAGGCGAAAAAACTAGAACCAAAAAGGAGAGATAAAGAGAGAACTGGAGGTACCTAATGCTTGCTGCTGCTCTCCCGGGACAAACCCGCAGGGGTCACGGGAAAGGAAAGAAACCTACTCAGGTGGAGGCTCCCTGGGGTCCTTGTTTCAGGTGCGGAAAGAAAGGGCATTGGGTGAGGCTCTGCCCAAACCCACGGCCACCTCCTGGACCCTGTCCGTTCTGCAAGCCTGTCCGTTCTGCAAGCCCAGTCTTGGGCTTTGGAAGGTTGACTGTCTGTTGGCCTCCAGCTGAGGGACCAGACTTCCTTCCTCTGTGGGCGAAGTGGCCCCTGAATGAAGTCCCTGACTTACTCGGTCTAGCCGCAGAAGACTGGCAAGGCCTGGGTTCAAGAGCCCCGACTGTTGCCATCACCATCGCTGAGCCCAAGGTAACCCTACGAGTGGCAGGTAAGCCCATCTCCTTTATCCTAGATATGGGAGCTGCATTCTCAGTTCTGCCAGAATATTCGGGGCCTTTAACCCCCTCCTCAGCCTCTGTTGTAGGAACAGACGGAAAACTAACAAACCATAGGCCACTCCTCAGCTCTTCCGCCCTATAGGGGAACCCACCTTTGCTCTCACTCTTTCTTAGTTACACCTATCCGCCCTGTCCTGTTGATAGACATGGACGTTTTAGCCAAGCTACAAGCCTCCCTTCTGGTACCCTCATTACAGGGTGTAACACATGCTCTAGACCCACAGAGTCCTACTGCTAACCTTAGAAAGCCACCCTAATTCCCTAGCACCCAACTTATCATACCCCACCTTCCTTTCTGCTATTGCCCCTAGTTACCCCTTTCTTGTTTTATTTCTCTTAGTAGGACCCTGTTTAATTAAGCTGTTAATCAGTTTCTCACACACACACACACACACACACACACACACAAGGTTGAAGCCACTGCGGCAGAAACCACTAAGGCCATTCTGCTACCATCCTCTACACCATAATCCAGCGCAAGAAGAAGAGGTCCCCTTGCCACGCCCCCTACTCAGCAGGAAGTAGCCTTAAGACGACAGGACGCCCCTCATCCCTAGACGACCTCTCCCGCCCTTTTATACAAAAGAAAAAGCGGGAATGACAGACCTAGGCAGGCCTAGGAGGAATGGAAAATCACTAGGCAGGAAACTGTACCTTGGGAAACTGGCTGCTGACCCTACCCAGGACAAACAGATGCCCGGCTAAGATTGGGGTCTGGGGTCAGCCTATCCAGCATAACAGGATGCAGCTTTAACTTGAGCCTGACAAGATGTATCAAGAACAATGGTCAGCAGAAATGGTACCCAGCAACCAGCTCCAGCCAATCAGACTCTGACACCCCAACCCGTTACTCTTTGTGGGTTTTTGTGCTTAAAAACCCTGCCCTAAGAACAACTGAACAAGTCCTGACCTCCCTTGGTTGGCTCCACTTTCCCTCTTATTCCCCGCTAATAAACCCTGCTCCTTAGCTCGCTGTGTCTGTCTGGTTTCTTGAGCGACTCTGACCTAACAGTGCACCCTAAAATTTTATCACACTAGACTTTGTGCATTTCTTTTGGGCACTTTAAGAATCCACACATCGTATTTGGAAAGACAACGGAAGGCTGTAGAGCAGGGACCACCTACTGATGCACAAACTCCTCATATCCATTAAGTAGGCCATTACATTTCAACTAAAAAGGCAGGACAAGAAAATGAAAAGGAAAACCCTAATAAAATAGAAGCAGGATAAGGTAAAAAAACAAAACAAACAAAAAAAACCCCTCAAAATCCAGACTACTTTTCCCTAGCTTTTCTGCAGCTATCAAAACGCTGCAGCTCTACTGGCCAGCATCCGAACCGTGAGAAGCGCCGTGTGAACTGCTGGACCAAGCCCCACGTCCGGTCATCCCCGGCCACGCTGCTCAGCAGTGCACGAGGACCCCGCTTCCCAGGCTCTGTTCAGGAAAGGCACAGGAGCGCCGGTGCTGGAGTTCCCCGAGACAGAGGCTGCGTGAAGGAAGCATACCTGTTCTGGCCGCCCGCCAGCCAGGGCCCGCTTTAGCCGGGAGAAGCCTCTGTGCGTTGCTTCACTGGCTTTCTTTCCATAAGGGACTCTCCAAAGAGGAACAGGAGGGGCGTCATCAGCGCCGCTGGTCAAAGCCTGTCCATTCATCCTCCTTTCTCTCCACACTCTCCATGCAGAGCAAAGGGTAAAAAATAGATGAATCAGCGGGACGCGCGCCCTGGCTCTGACGAGCAGGTGAGCGGGGAAGGTGGAGGGAGCGTGCACAGGGTGAGGAAAGGGGATGTGGCCCCAGACCGAGACCTCTATCGGAGAGGGCGGACTTCTCCATCGGCCAAGAGCTCCAGCAGCAAAGAGACCGTGAGCTGACGACAGACATTGAATGTTCGTTTTACTTTGTTTAGAACACAACACGACAACAAAAACGGTAGCAAACCATCCTGCACAGAGACCAACGCGCAGATCTTGTGCTGCGTTTTTCCACTCCCAGGAGGTTGGCAGATCTGAAGCCTGCTCCGGTGGGAGGGGGCGGGCTTGGGTTCTGAAATGCTTCAGGGCAAACTGTTAGGGCTCCATCCTGAGGCCAAGGCCAAAGGAACAATGTCCTCAGTCTCATTCTTTACAAATGTAACCAGGCGGGGTGGGGACTCTACTTTCTGTAATAAGGTACTAGTTACACTTACTGCTCAGCAAAGGCCCCATCTAAGAGAATGCTAAATGCCATTTCCCCCTTATATCTCAATAACCATTGTTAAATGCTGGTCATCATCTGTTAGTGGCAAACACTTAGTTGAATTCAACAATTGTGGCAGCTTTTTATGTTTTCTTTTTTAAAAATTCTTCTGTTGCCTCCAAGGATATCATTCTTCCTTCCATAGTTCCCGAAAACGTTAAAAGCAGAGTGTGTGGCATTTCTTTTTCTCTCCCCCTTTTATTTAACTTTTACTTTCTTCTATTGGTTTAGTTTTAAACCCGAGAACTTACACTCTACTAGAGTGTAACAATCTACAATTGTGGAAAATATCACTGTCATGTCTTAGAAAAAAATTGTGTGCCGGTGTTGTCTGTCTGTGGTTAGACTGATCAGTTAAGTAGAGACCTGATGTGTCTCTGGGTTACATTATGTATACTTTTGTTTGAGAAAGAGCAACATTAAGAAGCCCAATGGTAAGACTCTCATACATGGTTTACAGAGAAAGAAAGAAAAAAGGAAAGAAAGAGAGGAGCAGGAACCTTTCGTCAGTGTGAACATTTAGCCCCTCAGCCCCTGCACGTGCCACCCACCACCAAAATCACACACATCTTGGAGAATCATATCCTTTGAACTCAAAACCAATCTTTTCTTAGAGCCAAGGGTTGGAAAAATTAGAGAGGGAGGTACGGTTTTAGAGAGTGATAGCTGAAACCTTCACTTCACAGAAGAGAAAACAGAGGTTCACAGTGGGGACCATCCAAGTTCACTCAGCAGAATCAGCCTTGTGGAATAGGTAAGCCTCCGTGGTTCTATGTCTTCAGGTCTCGGGCACACTAATGCCACCCAAGGTCCTGTTCAAGTCAACAAACAGGGAAGGAAGGCCTTTTGAGTGCAGCCTGCAGCGGGCACTGTGGTGCAGAGAAGTAGTTTACACAGCCTGTCTCCATGGCTGCCTGGGAATGGCTCTGAGCTGGGTGGGGGTTGAACGACAGAGGGGCTGGCCACCCCCGGTTTCAGCCCGGTGACTGTTCTGGCAAATGAACGTCTCCCTGGGCCTCAAAGCAAGCCCCATTCTCCTGTATTGCTGACATATCCGCAACAAGGCTTATGTGCTGAGCCTAACATCCTGAGAATATTCTGGAAGCTGCTTTCTAGCAAGAGTCAGAAAGCCTAGATCACTAGTGAAATAAAACAGTGCTCATCATTCTAATACAAGGCAGTATCAAAATTTCAATCCGACCAACATTTCCTATTTTATCATACACAGTAAAACTCGTTCCACTGTCAGCATATATTAGACATTTGTCCACCTGGAGAGACCTGAAAGTCTTCAATTTTCTACGTCTCAAGTACAGGCATAACTTGGAGATAATGCAGGTTCTGTTCCAAACCACTGTAATAAAGTACCTTCAGAAAGCAAGTTGCACAAATGTTTTTGCTTTCCCAGTGCATATAAAAGTTATGTTTACACTGCACTGTAGTCTATTAAGTATACAATGGTCTTGTGCCTAAGAACACAATGTACATACCTTAATTAAAAACAATTTATTGCTAAAATATTGCTAATCATGATCTGAGCCTTTGGTGAGTCATAATCTATTTTCCAGTAGAGGGTCTTACCTTCCATTTGTAAAAAAAGAGAATACCCCACAATTTACACAAAGCATGATAAAGTAAAGTACAATAAAACGAGGCGTACTCATATGACTTTAAAAAATAGTCCAAGTTTTGGAGATGGATACAGAAGAAAGAATTTAAACATTCAACCATATTAAACAGACTTTCAACTTTGACATTTCTTTGGTACTTACAATAATCTTTATTTTAGGTAGTTTTTGATATTAAATGTTGGGAGGTGCTCAGTTTTCTTTAGGGCTGTAAACAGAAGCAAAGAAAATGCTATGAGGTGTTCCTGTCCCTGATTAAAATACTTATCTCTTCGGAAAACACCACTCCTAGAAGCCCTGAGGTCTGAGTTCCTCATTAAAAAGCGCAGCTGCAAAGAACCTGCCAAATTCGGGGTTCTGTTGTGAGTCCCCGGCCGGTGAGTACGCTCCCTCCAGCATGACGGCACACGTGGGAAGACCCATGGAACCAGACTGCAAAGGGCCACTGCCAGCACCCCACTATTTTTTGGAGTCACAGTGATATGTCTCCAACTTTTCTTAATTATTTCAAGAACACAGCTCAAAACTCCCACACAGCGTTGATGAACTCCCAGTCATTTAGCACATCTGGGAGACACCTTGCCCAGAACCCTCTTCCACATGGAGCTCAGAGATCACAAACACAGACGTCGCTTCCAGGACTCCAGGAGGAAGCCTGTGGCTTTGGGAAATTGTTTTCTAGTCTACCAGACCTCTGACTTTGCTTTCTACTCAGTTCCGACCATTGGAAACAAAGGAAAGGGAGAAAGAGCAAAAACTAAAGCAGCCTGAGCAGGCAACAGTTAGAAGTGACTAGAAATGAGGAGGGTACTCACACTCCAGCTGGCTTCCTGGCGGCAGAAGGCACTGGCTTCCCGGTGGCAGAAGGCACCGGCTGATAAAGCCTGACTGTGCTCTGCTAACAGGGAGGGTGCTTGGAGGAGGCAGTGCTGGCAGGGAGGCACCGAAGAGTTTTATACTGAGAACCCCACTCCGCGTATCCGTGCACTCAGCTATCTCCTCCCACTTCAGGCAGCAGTGCCAAAGCACGGCTGAGAAACGGGTCCCCTGTCTTGCACCCGATGGCTCTCTCTGTCCTTGGTCTGGTGCCAACATCTTTGCCATCTTTTCCCTGGCATTCCGAGGTCTTTGCCCTGCCACAATCCTGCTCACATTCATCGCTGTCTTCTCCACGCTGTTTCCTGTAGCTCCTCCCCTCATCCTGAAATATTTTTTGGAGGGTTTGTAACAGAAAAGGATCAAGAGAGTGTCACTTTAAAAACCAAGGAGCAGGTTGCTATGCAATGGACTCTGGAGCTAAGTGACTGGGCCCGGAGGGAATTTTCTCTTAGACCCGGCGCAGCTTCTGCACAGGTGTACGGATCCAGCAAGGTCTTGCGGGTGCTGTGCGAGGGTGGGGAGGACGGGGGGCAGAGAGTGTGTAAACCAAGCTGCTCTCTCCCCAGTGAGGAGAAAAAAATATATAAACGTTTCCCTGGAATGTCCTTCTGACTAGGTGGAAATCCCAGCACAAATTCTGCTGCCTTTTAAAAATCCAGAGGCTACATCGTCAACACTATTGTGACAAGTTCACATGGTGATGGATGATTACCGGAATTAGTGGGGTGATCATATTACAAGGTATAAAACTATTGAATCACCATATTGTACACCCGAAACTAGTCTAACCCATAGAAGATTGTGTATCAACTAAAAGAAAAATAAATTAAAAAAGTCCAGAGGCAACCATCCCATAGCAGAGGAGCTAAAATTCAAGGAAAAAAATCCATTCCTTCCTCATTCTCCTCAAACGTCAGTTTTGTGGCATGTTCTGAGGGGCAGCATTTAACTCAGGGCTAGTCTGTGAGCACAGAATTTAAAACATCCACAGAAAGCTGTGCGCGTCAGCAGCCTTTCTCTCCTCTGGGCCTCCCTGGGCCTCCCTCCTGCCCGGATGAGCCGATAGCCCTTGTCAGGTGGTCAGCAAAGCAGCCGCAACTCTCTGGCTCCACCCGCTGGATAGCCGCCAAACCACAGGGCTCCCTGTCCCCTTGGGGACTCCCTCCCTCCAAGTGTCTCCTGCCACTGAGGGTGTTTGTGTCTGGGGCCTGGGAAGGAGACCATAGTTCCAGGCTCATGATTAGAGTTTTGAGGCCCTGGCATATTTCCTGCCAACATTTTTCCCCTGGTAAAATAAGGAGAAAATAAACTCCTAGGGCTACCCTGAAAGAGAAAGGGGAATCACAGGAGGACAGTCGGAGGGTCTGGCACAGGAACGAAAGGCATCCCACTAGCGTTCCTTATGCAAGGGAGGTGCAGTCCCTTACTGTGATAATAATGATGATGATAGTAATGATAATGACACAAATGATAGTAATTGATAATGCACAATTAGTTGAGCATTCACTCTACGCAAATGAGAAATCCAAATTTTCAGCTTGACTGGTCCACATAGCATTGTCCCGATTGGTCACAATTTGCATATTCTCATTGGTCAGATGGAGCTCTGATGGGTCAGTGAAGATGTAAGTGTGGATATAGCTGTCCAGCTGTGATTGGACGGGGCAGGTCTCACTCAGCCCATTGATTTTAGCAATACGATTTCAGGAATTCCTTTATGAGTCTTGGCTCAGCCTGCAGGAACACAGTGCGGGAGTCCGGGTTGCCCAGTCCGTGGTTTTCCCTGAAATGCAACCTGTGTGACAGGCCCTCTGTAAACAATGGCTGATAGACTCCAATTAGAAATTTGGGCTCATCACCCCAAGGAATTCTTTAAAAATATTTTATTTATCTCTTTATTTTTAGAGAGAGGGGAAGGGAGGGAGAAAGAGAGGGAGAGAAACACTGATGGGCTGCCTCTTGTAGGCGCCCCAACCAGGGACCAAACCTGCAACCCAGGCATCTGCCCTGAAGGAATTGAACCAACGGCTTCACTTTTCGGAATAACACTCAACTAACGGAGCCACACAGGTCGGAGCCCAAGGAATCCTTTTTGGTAGCTATACTTCTTCTTGAGGTCGAGAAGAGAAAGCTCAAGAAGCCCTCCCTTCACCCCAATAAGAGCAGAACCTGAGACCCATGCAGCTTGTGCGCGCTCTCTCCCCGTGACCTCGTTGCGTGTGGCCCCAGGAGAGCTGTGTAATTATTTTCCAGGTTCTATGAACAATAAACCATTATCAAAGTTTTCTGATGGTTGTCGCTGAAGGGTGTCTTGCGACTGTCACGAGAAACACAGGTGCTAGCCACAACACTGGTTACTGATAGGCTGACACCAGCGTAAACCAAGCATCAACATACATTTGTAGACGTTGTCCTAAAGCCACCTCCACAGGGACCCGGGAGGCCTTCTGCCTCACTGGCCCTGGTCAGGGGCTGAGGGTAGGTACTGGGGTCTCAAGTCGTCTGGGCAGAGCTGCCGCCTCTTCTATCCTTTCTTCCTGGCCTCTCCCTGGTCCCTATAAAGCCATACCTTATCACACTTTATGTGCTGCTCACAAAATACTGGCTTGCTACATGGTATTCACAAGGTAGCCAGAAGCACGTGCGGCTCTGAGTCTGACAGCTTTGAGTCTGAGGTTTGGCTTCATGCCTTGCTGGCTGTGTCCCTTTCCTGAGCCATCTATAGGCATGAGACTTACCTGTCTGAGCCTTTGATTCCTCATTGTAAAGTGGGGTAAGTTTACTTCTTTCTAAGCTTGTGATGAGGTTCGGCAAAGATGTGTGCAAAGCTCTGTACCAGACACGAAGAGGTGCCACCATTCTGACGTCTGTCTCTCTCCGTAAGGGTGGGCTTGTCCTTGAGGACTCCTGGAGGGGCCCCTCCCCCCAGCTAGAGCCAGGGGAAAAGCTTCTTCCTGGCTCCCACATCAGAAGGGGTGTAGTTATGAGCAGGAAGGTAAGTACAGGGTCTGGCACAAATAATGTCCCCTTTTTATTTTAAAATATTAAGCATGTACTTCTGTAGCATAACCATACCACACTCAAGCACACTATATGACATTTTAGGTGAAATGTTCAAATAAAAACCGCAAGTCATTACACCCATGTTATCACCCTACCAACCACACTCAGGCGGGCCTTACTTGCGTCAGACCCTGTATTCGGTAAGCACCCAGAACCAGGCAGGTGGCTGATGGGGCTTGCTGGGTTCTCCCACTGCAAGATTCTAGGGTGCCCGGGTCTGCTGTTGCGGAAGGACTGTGGCTTTGGAAAGAAGCCCGAAGCTGGAGATCAGAGGGACAATTGGGCTCCCAGTAATAAGTCATGCATGGGTTCTTAAGTATTTTAGAACAGCCCTAATTGTTCAGTTCAATGACGTTTGCTCAGTTCTTTCTCCAGCACCTCCTGATATCATTTATGGATTATCACGTGCTGTTTAATCCCTGACATTGTCTGTTGTTTTTCTGCTCCCCTAAGTGTTTTCCAACCGCTTTTCCTTGTATCCCACCGTGCACTTGGTTCTCTGGGATCATCTTCCTCCTCTCTGTCTGGCTCAATCGCAATAGAACATATTAGAGCTTTCCTCCTCTTTGAGTTTTGGGTCCTAGAAAGTTCTCTCCCTCCCTACGTTTTCCACCTTCACAACAAGCCCCTGCTCCTCTTCTGTTTGGATTTCCCAGCAGACTCCTGCCCACGCTGCTTTTCTGGGAACTTAAAGCAATATGTGCCCGTACCTCTCACTGAGCAGGTGATCATGCTCCCGCCCCTGCAAACAGCTTTGGTATTATCTTTTATTAAAAAAAATAAATTGCACCGCACAGTTCCACCTGGGCTGGGAGATTCTGGATGATTCGGTGAGGATCTCTTACTCTTCTTTTTTCATAACATCCCTTTCTTTCCAAAGAGATATTGAGGAAGTTCATAAAATAGATGTAGGAGGAGATTAGAGCTAACTGGAGAAATGGGGAAGAATGATGTGATTTCAGTGTTTTTTTTGCACAGTGTTTACATTTGTAGATATTTTGAAGTATATGTTTTTTGACTCAGAAATTATTCCAGCTCTAGTTCATTTGGATTACCGCCGGCAGCCGTCTAGCGACAGGCAATTCGACTTTTCAAATAGCTTGCACCACAAGCATAGTCTGCAGGACAGGACCGCTGAGGAGGGCCCTCTGTACCCTGCATCCTGAGCAGGCCTTTTGTAAACAGAAGAGAATGTGCTAAATAAAAAAAAGTTCTCCCTCTTCTCTTTCTAGCCTCTCACCCCTCACGAGGAGAGAAGCAAAGACAGCAAGTCTGGCACAGAACGTCCCTCCGCAGTGTGCTCCGAGCCCACAATGCCTAGCTTGGTACACAGTCCAACAAAAAGGCACCAGATGACACCCCAAACTCCCACTGACCCAGAAGCCATGTGGGGCTCACACTTTGGGGTGGGCGTTCCCTAGCCAAGAGGAGCCAAGAGCAAGCAGGCACACAGTACAAGCATCTCTCTCAAACCTCCACCGCCTGCCCCTGGCCAGAGCAGCCTGGGGATGGGCGATGCCAGGAGGCCCTGTGACGCCTCTATTTTTAGCTCTTAAATGCAGTTATTCAGTTCTTAAGTGCAGTTATTCAGCTCTGTTTAATAGCTGGGGGTTCCTCCTGCATATGGCAGAAGGGCAAAGGAATCTCCATGCCCACCAACAACTTCAATCAGATGCCCAAATGCATCATTTCTTTTCCAGCTTTTAAATTAAATGCAAGTCAGTGTAAGGCCCATCGCGGAGGACTCTGGCGTCCATAGCCAGTACTTAAGGATGTGCAAGTTGTTCACTGGACAAATGTACTACATCTAAGGGGCGCCATTAGCATCCTAGACATTTGTGCCTTTATTGCAAAACTCCTGCGGGAGCACTAAATGTCTTGAGGAAAGGGGTACTAGAATGCCTTTGCACAAAGGGGCCATTTGGCTACCAATGGTCCTGCTGGTGTCTAAAATTTTTCCCAGTGAGGATGAATAGGGAAAGGGGCAGCAGGAGAAACATTTAAATCTCCTCAGACTAGGTCAAAGAAGAGAAAAAAGGAGGTTTGGGGTTGGCCCTGTTTCCCTGACCCTCTCTTGAGGGTAATTCACAACTTATTGGATAGTTTCCTCACCATTAAAGATATTGGGATGTTGGCCTGAAGTAGCGCTGTAGTTTATAATTAGGTGGTGAAGAGAAGGTGGGACAGCCTGGCATCACCATTATAAAGGGGGCTCTCTGGACCAGGGCGCTGGCCAAGTGTTACAGGCTCTCGGCGAAGACATCAGCCACCAGAGGTGGAATGGGATGGGTTGAAGCCACTCCCAGCCAGGCCCCCCTGACCGGGGTTACTCACCAGGGAACACTATGGAGAGAGCCGGCATTATTGTAGCCAAGAAGCTGCAAGGGATGGATGGATGTGCTAAGTAAACTGAGGCTGCCCTCTGGAGCCAAGGAGTGGCAGCTGGCTCAGGCTCCTCACGGTTGTCCCATCTGGAAGCTTCATTACTGCTGGCTGCACAGTTTTGTCAACTCAGCCTGATTTAAGGGACCCTTTGTGGTTATCAGAAGTGTTCTCCATCACCATCCCTGTCTTCCACCAGTTGGTAGCCAAAAGTCGGAGAGGGACGCACGGCTTGACCTCACACCCCTGGCGTCCCCCTTGCCCCTTTCCCTCGTGTTGGGAATTGAGAGGCACTCCTGACAAGATCGGCACTTCACCATCTAGCTTCTCACTCGCCTGACTTATTACAAGAGGAGTTGGACTAATTCTCAGTCTTGTAATTCTTGGTCTTGTCTGCCCATTGGACTTACTTGGGGGAGGGGGAGGCTTTTAAAAAAATGCTGACGTGGGTCCTTTTTCCTAGCAAGTCTGATGTAATTGGTCAGGGGCGTGAGAGCTTTAGAAGTCCTCTTGGTGACTCCAACAGGCCGGCACGGTTGAGAAACACCGGATTGAATTTAGTCCTAACTCTTCACCCTCCAAAACAGGAAAGTCTGTCATAGTGGAATCAAATGGATTTTCGAGTTTGACAGACCAGGTTCAAGTTCCAGCCTGCCATGACACCCCGGGGAAAATGACTTCACCTTTCCAAGCCTTAATTCTATTAGTAAATCAATGGAGATTAATAATACCTACCTTTCCAAATATAAAGATTAAATAAGATGAGGGCATGTGATAGGCATTCAAGCGAAGGTAGCTTTTATTGTTATTCCCCCCTAAAACTGTTCCTACCTTTGACTTCCTTACTTTTGCCAATGGTGCCATCGTTACCCCAGTTCTTAGGCTCAACAAATGTTTGATGAGTGAGTAATGGCTGGTGGGTCTGACCATTCTCACTTATGAAGGAGAGGAGAAGGTTTATTTCATTCAGTCCTGTTAATGTTCTGAAGTCTTCCCAGTATGGTCCACAGACCAGCACCACCCACATCCCTGGGGACTTGTTTAGAAATGAGGACCCTCAGCCTTATCCAGACCTTCAGAATCAGAACGTGCATTTTAACCAGATCCCCAGGGGGTCTGCATGCACATTCAAATTTGGAAAGCACCACTCTCAAGCATCCTTGTCCTTGAAACTTAGTGAAAAGGGACAAATTCAAGCCCCTGGACTAGTGACAGTTTACGAATTCCAGTGTCTTGGCTGGAGAAACCATGGTGAGCCCAAGTGAGTCATGGTTGCATTCCAGCTGGCAGCATGGAGCACGCCGTCACGGGCTGGGCCCAGCTGGCCCGCGGCAGAGCTCGAGGCAGAGCCTCATCACCCCATTAGACTCCATCGAGGCACTACATCAGGTCCCACCCTCGGTCTGTCGCTAATTGCTTCACATAGGCTTAGTGCATGCCTAACCGCCCTCAGTCACTACAACAAGTTATCACAGGTCACAAACGAAGCAATGCTTGCACGCATAGGGGCAGGCCACTTCCTTCCCAGGGAGGCTGGCAGGGGCTCCTATGGTCTAGCCCCTCAGAGTCTTGGGGATCTTCCCTAAGCATTTCCCGTTTGGCTTCCACCCCTTGGTCCTCCAGCTTAGATTCCTTGGCCTTTTTACCCAGGACCCTGCAACGATTCCCCATCTCACCTCAGTGTACAACGACCTCACCCAAAGGGCAAACTGCCCGGTGTGGACCTGCACTTTCTGTAGCCTGTGTTACAACAGTAGAGATGTCAAATACGCTTTTCAAATGACAAGTGCACCTGCCATCCCGTTTGTTATCCATCTCACCCCGGGGCAGGGGTAGGTCAGTGCCGTCCATCAGGGCTCGCTGTGGGAAGGTGACACTGCAGGCAGTGTCCTCTCCCAGGGTGTTTCTCTGCTCTCCCAGCACTGACGATTATTTGTAATGACATTAATTGTGTGAGTTCTTGCTTTATTTAGTTTTTCCCACTGGGCTGCAAGCTTCCTTAGGGCAGAGTCTGGGTTGGTCCTATTCACAGCGGTAGGGGGCAGCAGAGAGTCAGGAGGGAGGGAGCTCTGGAGGCACCTGAGGACTAAGACAAAGGACATCGATACAGAGCAGAACCCCTGTTCTAAGACTGGCTCCTCAGGAATGAGAAGAGTCCAGAATTGCTCCAGGGCTAAGACAAATGACATCCATACAGGACGGAGACCCTATTCTAACAACACTTGGAAAAGTGGTGAATCATGACGGTATCTGCTCAGAAGATGCTACATGACCCCTGCTTCATTATAATAGCATTATAATACATTAGCACTGTGGGGCTCCATCCCGCAGTAGCCAATCAAGGAAAATCATGGGAGACCACATGCGCAATAGCTTAAAAGTGATAAACTGCTATTGTACATGCGCAATAAAAGCCCACCAAAACTAGCCAGGAACCATGGTTGGTCTGCTCTCCTGTTCGGTGGAGTGTGCCATTGCTTGATAAATCTACTCTCTTTCTTTCTGCTATAAATTCTGTGTGTTCAGTTCAATTCATGATTCATGATCACTGAGAACCTGGTTACCTGTGCCCACTTGCAACAGTAGCACTCATTTCAGGCTCAGTGTCTGGTGCATAGAGATCCTCAATAGATATTCCCTGAGTGTACTGATGAATAAATGTGATTCTTTCTCTGGAGACTTGAAGGGCTGCCTTGAATTCCTGCACAGCACTGAGATAGCTGTGTGTGTGTGTGTGTGTGTGTGTGTGTGTGTGTGTGTGTGTGTGTGTGTGTGTTTCGTGTGGCAAGGCTGTGGGGATGAATTTGCCCCCAGTATACCCCTCAGAGCAGGCTGCAGCATTATTGGGACATGTGGTCCAGGGAGGAGTGCCCTTGCCATCCAGAACACACCAATGGCCACTCCCACCGCAGGACAGTCAGCCTCAGGAACAAGCACCCAGCACTCCAGCTTGCAGGCCAACCATAGTCAAAGGATTTGACTGGCATCCAGGTCAGTCCTAAAACAAGGAGGGACTGAGCCCTAGCTCCAGGTTCTCAGGGGGCTGGTTCCAGGGGCACCTGAGCCATCCTGAGGGTGAACAAGGAGAAAGGAAGCCTGCATCTTCAAGACCTTGTAGGTGGCAAACCATGTGGGTAATACAGGAAAGTCCCAATCCAAGCTGCCACACCTGGGCTCAGCCCAAACCCAGGAGGCCTGGGCTCTCCAAAGATTGTGTGTGGGGTATGGCTGGTTTCTCCCCATTTACATTCCAGGTCACAGACTGCAAGTGCAGGATGCCTTGACTAGTTCAGTGGCCTCCTGCTAACCTGGGACTTACTGTCTCCTCTCAGTTCTGAGCACCCCCATCCTACCCTTGTTCATCCCCGATTTCCCATCCTGCTGTGTATCAAGGTGAATTCTCAGGACTCTAGGGGATGGTGTGAAGTAGAAGGTAGTTCTCACACCCTGGTGAAGCGACGAGACACAGGCAGCATTGGTGTCAGGGTTAAGGCTGTATATGGTCAATGGTCATCTATGGGCCTTGGCACAGAAGGCATTTGTAATATCATCAGCCTATAAGGGAGCCCATCATGCAGTCTTCCAGAGAGGGATGGGAGGCCTGTCAGTTTCAACAACTGCCGTATTTTAAGGCTCTCTTGAATGATAGGAGATGATGTGCAATTAGGTGCTAAACTCTGGGCACACACACATTAGAGCTAAGAGCTTGGTGCCTGGAGTAGGCGGAGGGAGAGTTACTGAAGATAAAAGACTCATAAGGCCCTTCACATTTGAGTAGCATTGATTGAAGGCAAAGAAAGAAGGACTGGCCTTTCAGGAAGATACATGAGTGCCAGCCGAGGGCAGCATGGCATGCCTGTGGGCTGTGGGCTGTGAGCATCTCCGTGACTGCGCTGGAGGGCGTGTGCCGTGAGTCACGCCTGCGTTTCCAGTCCCTGCTTGGGTTCCCAAGGAAAGCAGTGCTCCCTCATGTTTGCACAGGGCAGCTGAATCGACAGCCCTCCGGTTTTGCTGCCTTGTAATGTGATACACTAACCTGCCATTGAGCCCCTCCTAAAAACTCAACATCAAAAAAGTCTAAGTGAGGAAAACACTACATTGTAAAGAGAAAAAGATGGAACTGTGAACCTCTACAGCTATTGAAAATAGAGAAATTATGCTTTAAGCTTTAAAGATGGATGATATGAACTGGAGTGGATTGGGGTTCCTTGAGTACAGTGTACATTCAAGTATAACTATAATAGACTGTAAGCAAACACTAAACAGAGTTTTATTTGCCTTCAGAAATTGGGGAGAAGGAAGCAAATTTGTTCTTTTCTTTTCCCCATGCATTTATTTCTATTTCTCAGTAATAACAGGAGGTAAGGATGTTTCTCTTACCGAGAAGCAGTTTTAAAAGAGTCGACTTGAGATTTCTATTTGTTATCCCCTGTCTTCTCCCTATCCAGCTAAAATCCAAAGCTCTGCTTGCTTTAAGATCAAATAATGGCCACCAGCAAGCAAGAAGGGATTGTTGTCCCTTTAGAAAAGTCATGAAACACTTGCAAAATCACTAGTTTTTTTTTTTTTTTTTTTTTTTTTTGCTATGTTCTTTATAATTTGGGGCTTCTCTGGAAATGAGGGTATTGGAACAAGCTCCCTAAGGCTCTGCTAGTACCAAGTCTCTCCAGTTTGGGCACTTCTCCTATCACTGCTAACAAAGAAGACAGTTTTCCTGCTCAACAAGCTGAGTCTGAGTCTCACACACAGGAAGAGGGTCCAAGGCATCGGGACAATACACATGGGAAGCAGTGTTGAGGCCTAAAGGAAAGATGGCGACTGTGGATCATTGACCAGGTTTGCACAGCAGGTCAAAAACCCAACATATTCAAACAGATCTATCTCCAAAGTAAGTGGAGATCAGGAGTGACTGAAGTTCTGTGGACAGAACAGCGTGATGATGACGGCCGCACTTAGGGAAGTTATCTGAGAGCGATTCATGGGGAGGCCTGAAGGTCAAAGCCAGGGAGGCTTGCTCATAGTGCCTGCAGTGGGGCCAGTACCAAGGGGAAAGGGCTGCAAACACGAGATCGTTTGGGAGGGAAAGGGGTGGTAGGCATAGGGTGAAGGTCCGGTGTTGGGGAGGAGGTGGAGAAACCATAACCCCAGACGCTGCTGGGGAAATGGACGTGGACAGACCCATTGTAGAAAACTGTGGGTGGAATCTGCTAGAATGGATGTCTGCATACCCGACAGCCCAGCAATGCTTTCCTGGGAACATACACAAAAGAAACACATACATACGGTCACACCAAAAGATGTGTGCTGCAAAGTTTAATGTGCGCTATTTATGAAAGCCAAACATGGAAAACCCAATAGCCCTTCAGCAGTAGTGGATAATTAATGATATATTTGCACTGCAAGAGAGAATGAGTGACACAAAACTCCACGCAGTAGTACGGATGCAAGTCACAATGTCGAGTGAAAGAAGCCAGGCACGAAAGAGTATAGATGGTATGATTCCATTTACAAATCATACCAGAAGGTATCCAGCCATGTAGTATGAAAAATAGAGACATGTATTGAAGAAGACACAAGATACAAGAAACATTGTACATAGGACAATGATGCCTCAGCCCCCTTCAAAGTAGGCACCTTGGGACCTCACACAGTTCTCCCAATTGCCATTAGCTGCCCCGTTGTATTTTCCTGAATCTTATCGATGGTCTGAAATCTCTTCCCTTTCAAAGGTGATTTTAGCTTTGAAAAAAGCCAGAAGTTGCAAGGCACCAAATCAGGGCTGCAGGGGGGCTGAGAGACCAGGTGATTTGATGTTTCACCAAAAATCTCTGCATGTGATCTGATGCATGAGCAGGTGTGTTGTCGCAATGAAGCTGCCAATCACCCGCTGCCCATAGCTGCAGCCTTCTGAATCATCCTAATAGTTTCCGTGGAGGAATGTTCAGGCTTCATGCAAAATATGAGGCAGATTCATTGCTCTGCTCGCTCAGTCATTTTGAACGTGACGCCACACAGTGCACCTGCTCACCCAACGTGTCTACTGCCCCCACTGACTAGTATAGTGAAGTCATTATTGTTTATTCATGTGCATTCTAGTTCACTCTCCTTGGCAGTCCGGTTACATCGATGTCATGCAAACCATTCTCGTTACATTAACAATGGCTGGACTTTTCCCAGACAGACTTCGTATACAAAGTTCGAAAACAGGCTAGCTGAGAGAATTCAGTATGTTGATCATCATTGGAAGGGGGCACCAGGGAACTTCTGGGATGCTGATAATATTCTGTGTCTTGATCTGGGTTCTAGTTTTTGGGGTGTGCTTTTGAAAATTCACCAGGCTGTATATTTATATGTGTACTTTAATGCATGTCTATTACACATTAATAAAAATTATGAACTGACAATATGAAGCAGCGCAAACGCATTAGAGAGTTCATCTTGTGACGCTGAGTTTGAGAGGTGGGAACAGGCAGGTGGAAGCGCCCAGGGTGTCGTGGAGGAGAGGGACTCTGGTCTGAGCAGGAATCCAGGGCTGCAGACACTGAAGGAGGCACAGAGGTGGCAGGGAAGCTGAGAGCATGCTATGTCTCCTGGGACAGGAGGGGAGCATCAGGGGGCGTTGGAAGGCAGGAGGAGGATGAGGAGTGAGCGGAGGCATTCGTCAGCAGTACGGTCAGCCCTTCCCTGTTCCAGGGCCCTCAGCCTGGCTCTGTTGGCCATGGTGTCTGTCCTGTGGGACTTTGTGTATGTCGATGGGGTGGAGGGCACATGCTCCATCATCCTTCCAGGCGGTGTTCTCTCCTTCAAAAGCTGAAGAAACAGCATGGGTGAGGTTCAGGGCTGGGGAGTGGTAGAGTGAGGTGTCTGCTCACTGGACATTCATTCATGAAGTGTTCCTTTGGGATTTTTTAAACTTTACTTGGATATATGTTAAAACAGATTTGTTATAGGGTGTCTGAGCTCCGCTACTCGGCTTCATAATCAGCCGTCAAGGCTGCGTGAGGGCACCGGGCCCGAGTTCCCCAGCAGTCTGAGGGAGCCCTGCAGAGGTCCGTTTTAAGGCTGCCTCCGATGGGCAGGGAGGCCTCATAGGCCTTCACAAACCAGATTAAAATGGTTAGAATTGAAGCATGCACAAAGTACCGTGAACATGTTGAGAAAGGAAATTTAACTTTGCCTTGAGGATCAGAGAAGTTCTCACACAAGATGCTGGTGACAATGGAGCTGGGTATTGAATTCTGAATAGGAGTGTTTCTGGTGGAAGATAGAAGGAAGTTACGACGAGAATAGTATAAACAAAGGATGAAGTGAAGGTGTGTTGGGTCCGAGGACCGTAAAGTATCCTAACGTGGATGTGAGTGAGTGTGTGTGTGTCCGAGTATTGTGTGTACGTGACTGGTGAGAAGTAAGGCTGAAAGAGGAAGCAATAGCTGGGCCATGAAGCACTTTGCTAAGCTCAGGGTTTGGGATTCATCCTTCAGGCAGGTAGACTTTCTGATGATGCTAAGTTGGAAAGTCCACCATGTCCTCACCCCCACCTCCACCACCTCCACCTTCCCCATCCCCTTGCCTCCATCACCAGCGCGAACACAACCAGGGCACACATTATAATAATTGTTTCCACAGAATGAATTATTATAATGTTAATTAGAGCACTGTTAGTAAGGGAACAGCCTCTGAAGGACTGCCTACTCTATCCTGGGGAAGAAGCTGAGTGAGTGGAGCTTGGAGCCCAGCTGGGAGCCTTGCCTTTGCCCCCCTGTGCTCTTCTGCTCGCCGTCGGTGGCGTGAACTGTGCTGCAGGCAAAGTGATAAGGTCCACGTCAAACATTATAGAGGAGATGGAATGGTTTCTGAGTGTAGGGATGAGAGAGGACCCAGACTGAACTTAGATTTGTTAATAATAAAATTTTGAAAACATTATTTTTGCAATTCAAGGTTTCTGCTTTCCTAACAGTGCAAATCACTGCCTTATGCTAGAATAAATAGTACCTAGGAGCTGATTGAGGATCTTCACCTCTATCATCTCACTTAACTATTAAGAGAACTACAATATGGAACTGGAGAGCATTATGTTAAGTGATATAAGCCAGGCGGTGAAAGACAAGTACCATATAATCTCACCTATAAGTGGAACCTAATCCACAAAACAAACAAGCAAGCAAAATACAACCAGAGGCGTTGGAATAAAGAACAAACTGACAGTAACTAGAGGGGAGGGGAGAGGGGGGTAATAGGGGAAGAAGGGGATGGGTCATTAAGGAACACACATAAAGGACACATGGACAAAGCCAAAGGGGGTAGGATTGAGGGTGGGCCAGTGGGGAGTGATGGGGGGAAATGGAGATGACTGTACTTGCACAACAATGAAAAAAGGAAAGAACTACAGTAACAGGTTTGTATTATTTCCTTGTTAGGACGAGAAACTTGGGCTCAGAGGCATTTGACACAATTCCCAAGCTCCATAACTAGTAAGTGCTTTCTTAGTAGCAATGTATGCTTATGTGATCCGGTGTCATTTTGAGAATCAGTGAGATGGGGAACAGGTCTGAGACTGGGAGACTGGACCTGAATGGAGACTGCAGTGGAAAAGGGGAGCAGAGGGTCTTGCACGGCTTTTGGAGGTACTCTGGTGCCCTCTTGTGGCAAGCTGCATCACAAGAAAAACGCTTAGAGTGCTTGAGTTCAGTGATCATTCACACAGGATTTGTCAACATGCAAAAGGGCACAGAAGTGGGCAGTGGAGATGGGGAGGGAAAGGAGAGAAGGCAAGAAGGTAAAGAAGAGCCAACTTGGTCTTATGTACCAGTCAGCCTCTGCTGCTCTTCTCTTTATAGAGAATTTGGCTCTGTCCCTTAATCCAGGGATGAGCAGTGGTTCTCAAGTGGATGTGCACAGAACCACCAGGCAGCTTTAGAGTGCAGCCTATGGGCTCCAGCATTTTTATTTTTTTTAAAGATCTTATTTATTTATTTTTAGAGAGAGGGGAAGGGAGGGAGAAAGAGAGGGAGAGAATCATTGATGTGTGGTTGTCTCTTGAGTGCCCCCTACTGGGGACCTGGCCTGCAACCCAAGCATGTGCCCTGACTGGGAATAGAACCAGAGACCCTTTAGTTTGCAGGCCAGCACTCAACTCACTGAGCCACACCAGCCAGGGCCCAGAGTCTGCATTTTTAAACCACATCCATGTGGTTCTGATGCAGGTGGCTCTTGGACCACACTGTCAAAAAGTCATACTGTTTAACATAAATATTTAGCTTAAAAAAATGGATGCTTCGGCAGTAAACTAAATGCACGGCTCCTAAAACATTCACTGAAAGGAATTCAGAAGAATTCACAGGTTACTGTCTTATGTCTGTTCTGACCTGGTTAACGATAAAAGATTCAACTCTACAAAACATACCCTCCCCACCCCGAAACCAAGTGGGTGGCTTAATTCTCAAAGGGCAAAGTTAAAAAATCTTAACAGAATTTAAATTAATAATTCTATCCCCTCAAAAGAGTGCATCCAAAACTTGAGTTCCTTGGACATGTGCTTCTAGAGATGTTAATAAGGGGCCACACACAAAGCCTTCCCTGACGAAGTAAGGATGAGAGAGTCGTTAAGTCGTGCTGGCACTGAAGTCTTTGACGGGCCTACACTAAAGAAAGATGTTTGTCTTTATTTGGCTAATGTACCTGGATCTAGTTGAATCATGCGACTTTCTTATTTTTTTTTGGTTTCAATGGTTATGAAGGCTCATGATAGACCAGTTTGGGAAATACTGTCCTAGAACAACAGGAATATATATTAAAGATTTTTTTTCTGGGTTCTGAAAACAATTCCTGTAAGTCAGAAAGAATAATCTTTTCAGTCAGTGGCACTGAGACAACTGGATATTCATATGCAAGAGACTGAGGATCCTACCTTACCTGGGATACATAAACCACCTCAAAATGGATCAAAGACCTAAATATAAGGGCTAAAACTATGTACCCTTTCAAGAAGTTTTCATTGCCTTGGATTAAGCCATTTTTTTTAAAGATATGACACCAAAAGCACAGGCAACAAAAGAAATATTGATATATTGGATTTGATCAAAATAAAAAATTTGTGTTTCAAAGAAACCATCAAGAAAGTGAAAAGACAACCCATAGAGTGGTAGAAAATATTTTCATATTATATATCTGATAAGGAACATGTTCAGAATATGTAAAGAACCCTTATAACACAATGATAAAAAGATGAATAAGCTAATTTAAAAAATGGGCAAAAGATATAAATGGGTGTATCTCCAAAGGAAATACACAAACGGCCAACAAGGACATGAAGATATGCACAACATGATTAGCCACTAAGAAAATGCAAAGCAGCTGTGTGACGGAGCCACAGCTGGCCGAGGGCCGTTGCCTCAGGATTCTAGGTCACATCAGATGTTTAGTGACGATGCCTGAAATCAACACCGACAATCTCGGTAAGCAACAGGTTCAGCTCCTGGCAGAGATGTGTATTCTTATTGATGAAAATGATAATAAAGTTGGGGCTGAGGCCAAAAAGAATTGTCACCTGAATGAAAACATCGAGAAAGGGTGATTGCATCGAGCTTTTAGTGTCTTCTTATTCAACACTGAAAATAAGCTCCTGCTACAGCAGAGATCAGGTGCTAGAATTACTTTGCCAGGTTGTTTCACCAACACCGGTTGTGGTCATCCCTTAAGTAAGCCAGGAGAGCTTGAAGAAAATGACGCAACTGGAGTAAGGCGAGCAGCACAGAGGCATTTAAAGGCTCAATTGGGAATTCCCATGGAACAGGTTCCTCCAGAAGAAATTAATTATCTGACCCAAATTCACTACAAGGCTCATTCTGATAGTATCTGGGGAGAACAGGAAATAGATTACATTTTGTTTGTGAGGAAGAACGTGACTTTGAATCCAGACCCCAATGAGATTAAAAGCTATTCCTATGTGTCAAAGGAAGAAGTGGAAGAAATGTTGAAAACGGCAGCTGGGGGTGAAATTAAGATAACTCCATGGTTTCAAAGTATTGCAGAGACTTTTCTATTTAAATGGTGGGATAACTTAAGTCACTTGAATCAGTTTGTCGACCATGAGAAAATGCACAGAATGTGAATGTGGAGATGACTGGTTGGTAAAGCACTAACAAATTTCTCCACTTAGTAAGCTCAAAATGACCTTCTAAAAATTTGGTTCTGCATTAAAACTCTCACTGGATACGCTGATATTTTACAGCCAGAATTTGTGCAGAAAAGACAACTGACTTAATTTTGTATCACACACACCACGTATATGCACTGCTGTTTGTGAAGGACACTTACGAGAGGTCATTTTTTAAACTTGATTAACCTACCTAAATACATGGTCCTGACAAACTTGAACAAATAAGTGAAGCTCTTTGTTTTTGATCTATCTGTTAAGGTAAACATTTTCAGAATGCTTGTAGAACACTTTATTTTCCAGGTGCTTTATGTATCATTAAGTTTTTATTATAGGTCAGAAAAATGTGCAATAGAAACTGTTTGCTTAGCTCCTTCAAAACATCTCAAATTAACTTTCCATTTTAAGATATTAAGCTGGAGTGGGGACAAGTCCAAGGTAATTAAATGCTGTATGTCCTGACTTCTCTCAAAAGTCTGTGTTCTCAGAATTACAGGGCACAGACAGGCTATTTCTAAAATGGAAATTGGGTCATACCTTAGCACAGGATTTCTTACCACTGGTTTTTGTTGGATAATTCTTTGTTGTGGAGGTTCATCCTATGCATTAAAGGACATTCAGCAGCATCCCTGGGTTCTACCCACTAAATACCATTGGTACCCACCCTTCCCCCCACCACAGTCACAATGTCTGCAGGTGCTGAATGTGTGCTGGCGGGCCTAGGTGCTCCCGCTGAGAACCACCGGTCTACAACATCATGCTCTATTGGGTGGAGGGGAGGGGACGGGAGAGTAACAGAAAGGTTAATATCTGTGTTAAATGGAATTGGGCGTGGAATATGTGTATATTAATGTTTAAACTGTACCTTGATTAATGCACTTTTTAAAACTCTTGCATAGATTTCTCAGATTTGAAACCTCAAGACTTATTATCCTTGAATGCCATGTAATAATAATGAAAAGATAAAAATTTGTTTCTTACCAGCTAAATGTTTTGTAAATTCAATAGAAGAGTCTATTTCTGCTTAACTCTGAACAGTTAATTCATAATTTCAGGGAAGATTGTCATAAGTAGTAATTTCACTGAAAAGTAAATATATTAAAAAGAAAAAAAGAAAATGCAAATCGAAACCACAACAGGATATCATCTCACAGCCACTAAGACAGCTAGAATCTAGCTAGAATCAAGGAAGACACAGTGTAACTGTTGAGGAAGAAGTGGAGAAATTAGAATTCTCATACACTCCTGTTGGTGGCCGTGGAGAACGACACAGTCATTTTCGAAAAGAGTCTGACAGTCCCCCCAAAGGTAAAACAGATAGGTACCATATACCCTAGTAATTCCACGCCTGTGTATATGAGGTCTGTACAGAAAGTATCCAGCCATGTAATATGAAAAATAGAGGCATTTACTGAAGAAGATACAAGAAACATTGTACATAGGACAATGACGCTTCATTCCCCTTCAAAGTAGGCACCTTGGGACCTCACATAGTTCTCCCAATCACCATCAGTTGCCCCATCATATCTTCCTGAATCTCATCGACAGTCTGAAATCTTTTCCCTTTCAATGGTGATTTTAGTTTTAGAAAAAGCCAGAAGTCACAAGGTGCCAAATCTGGGCTGTAGAGGGGCTGAGTCACTTGAGTGATTTGATGTTCTGTCAAAAATCTCTGCATGAGTCGTGATGCATGAGTGGGTGCATTGTTGTGATGAAGCTGCCAATCACCAGTTGCCCATAGCTGTGGCCTTCTGAATCATCTGAGTAATTTCCATGGAGTCATGTTCAAGCTTAATGCAAAATCTGATGTAGATTCGTTGCTCAGTCATTTTGAATGTGATGGCCACACAGTACACATGCTCATTCAACAGCATCTACCACCCTCACTGACTAGTACAGTGAAGTCATCATTGTTCACACATGCTCATTCCAGTCCACTCTCCTTTGCTGCCAGGTTGCATAGATGTCGTGCAAACTGTTCTCCTTAGATTAACAATGGCTGGGCTTTTTCCAGACAGACCTCGTATATCAAGTGAAATTAAAACACACAAAAACTTATAATAAATACCCACAACAGCATTACCGCAATAGCCAGAAAGTGGAAACAATCCAAATACCCATTTCCGGCAGAATGGATAAAGAAAACGTGGAATAACAACACAATGGCATATTACTCAGCAGTAAAAATGAATGAAGTACTACTGATCAATGCTACAGCATGATGAACCTTGAAAATGTTTTGCTAAGTGAAAGAAGCCAGTCACAAAGGGTCTCATTTTCATTGGAGGCCACATCAGCTTCGTGGTTGCCTTCAAAGGTTTGAATGTAATTTCAACTCCTTAATAGTTAAGGAGTAGTTACATTTATACAGCCCTAAAATTATTTTGACCCTTCAAAGGCAACCACGAAGCTGATGTGGTTCCTGGTGAAAATGAGTTTGACACCCCTGTCTTAGATGTTTACCTGGTTCAGCCTTCCTGACTGTAAGTATTAGTAGAGCTCCGTATTTATCCACCTGCTGTCACTGCTTTCCCACCCTTCCATTTTCTGTCCCCACCCTGAGGCAGCCCATCCCATACCTGCTCATGCAGCACACCTGCAGCTTCTTACCTGTAACCATGACTTTCCTTCAGGGCAATACCGCCCACAGGGCCAGGAAGATGGCGCCCAGTCTGAGAGCAGCTTGGGGTAGAGCTGCTGCTGACAACCTCACTGTTTCACTCTTCCTTTCTAGATCAAGGTCGCCCACTCAGCAGGCTTCCGGGGCCTATGCAAACCCTTGCGTACTGAGCCGGATGTTTCCTGTTAGTGGTTTCGTTTCCCTTTATATAGTCTCCTTTGGGGCACAGGACCGGGGCCCAACAACCCTGAGAAAGAGGCACACTTCACTTTGAGGATTCTCTGTGCCTCCTGCGCAGACCCCTCCTGCCTCCACGTGCCCGGTGCTCCTCATTCCTCCTGATCAAACGCGACCTGGGGCCTGAGGGTGGCCAGGGCTTGACACTTGGTAGGAGTGACTCTGATTGGAGGAGGGTTGAAGCCCAGGACACAGACACCACAGCTGTTTTCAACCCAGGCTGCACACTGGAATCGCACCGGGAGCTTAAAAAAGTACCAGTTCCCAGGCCCACTGCTGACTGAATTGGCCTTGGTTAGGGCCTGGGCATCAGAATCAGGTGATTCTAATCCAGCCAGGACTAAGTGCCACTTCACAATGATCTTGAAGTCTGCACAGTCCAAGAATTTGCTAGAAGCTCAGATTCTTGGCTCCACCCAGAGCTACCAAATCAAAATCTTTGGAGCCGAGGCCCAGAGATCTGTGTTTTAATTTAAGAAGCACTGTAGATGTTTCTTACATACATAAGGGTTTGCGGACTGATGCATCCCTCCATGCAACAAAGGGAGAAGGGATGACCAGAGGCAGCACCCGATTTCTCAGTCTACACCCGCGGTTCTCCCGGGGTGGCCCCTGGACCAACAGCATCAGAGCTTGTTAGAAATGCGTATTCGCAGGTCCTTCCCCACACCTACTCAATCAGAAACTCTGGGGTTGGGGCCCAGCAATCTGTTTAACAAGCTTTCTAGGTGATTCTGATGCATGTTCAAATTTGAGTGCTGCTGGTCTACCATTTACCCGCCTCACCTGAGACCATTACATGATTTGGGACCCAACTGTGGAGGTTCTGCAAGACAAGGGTGGTGGCAAAGGACGTTTGGAGAAGGCTGAAGTTTTTGCCCATAAAATGACGAAATGTGTGGGGTTAGATGGTGTGTCTGTTCTGAAGGGTTCTTCCCCTGACACTTTTCAGGGGATAAGTGTTGTGGGGAGGACACAGGCAGGAAGTCGGGAAAGCAGGGTTTAGCCAGCTGGCCTGCCTGTGAGTCCGTGTCTGTTTTGTGTGTGTGGTTGGGTGTGTGAAGCAAATCTCAAGTTCCAGGTAGGATGAGTTAACAGGCTCTGTAGAGGGAGAGAGAATGGGGCTGGGAGGGTGTTTCCATCAATTAGTCAATCCATTATTTCTTGGGGCTACTGTGTGCCCATCCGTGGGCTAGTTCTATGAAGGAAAGAGACAAAAGCAACTGTGTGTGCGTATATGTAGCTACACTTATATACAGGGCAGGAAAAAGTAGGTTTATAGGTATGAGCACACAAGTGTGGGGTTTATTCTCGTGTCATTGTTTATTAATGATTATGGAATTATTTTCCATAGGGACAACTGTAAACCTACTTTTGCCCCACTCTGTATATAGGTATGTGTGTATGTGAATGCACAAAACATGTGCACACACATGTACACACCACGTGTGCACACATACATGTATATGCACATAGGCATGCATGTGGGATTGTGTGTGTGTTGTGTGTATGTGTGGGTGTGCATATTACAACCACTGTCCTCACAGGTCTTGCAATCTAATTGGAAAGAAAAGACCCACGTAGTGGAAACAGAACAATTGTGTGGTCCACTCCGTGGCAGTGTCTTTAAGGGGCCCCTGGGGAGTTCGTATCGAGGAAGTTTTCCTAAAACAACGGATGCTCTGCTCTGACGAGGTAAGAGGAAAGAAGGGGATAGTTCAAATGGTTCCCTAATATCTTAAAGCTAAAAAGGGGTTCTGATCTGGTCCCTCTGGCCTTGGACACCTACATTTTAAAGAAAACCCATGAGATGACGCCCGGGCTCTGACGGGCCTTTCTGGTTACTCGGACTGCCTAAGAATTGTGGGTAAGAAGGTGGGCTCCTCTGTCCCTCCAGTGCTGATGGACCCTGCGGCATGGGCCAGTCACATTACCTGGGTTCCTATTTAGCCTTCCCGTCTACACTTCTCCTAGGCAGGTATGATCCTCATTCTGCGGGTGGTGAGCTGCAGGCTCCGTGAGATCAGCTTCCTGCCAGTAGTAACAGAGGAGGGCTGGACCTTCCACATCACCTCTGCTTGACTTATCGGTGAGGTTTGATGGCTACAGGAGGTTATGTGACTTCAGTATCTTCATTTAGGCCCTTGCGCTTTCTGAACTCAGTTTATATCCTACATCTTTTATGTTCAGGAATGTCTTTTCTTGCCCACCTTTCTGTCCTCTCAACAACAGCAAAAGAGTTTCCCCTCATTTCCACATTTCATCAGAGATTTTAAAACATTCTATAAGCACAAATAAATACATATGTTCATTACCATTGTTATTCTAGGAATTCAAATGTTCATTTAATTTGGAGGCAAAGGGCAGAGTCTTTTTTTTAAGTATATACAAAACACTTTGTAGTGTGGCCAGAACGCTTCCGAATGCTTCCGAATGCTCGTGGAGGCGGAATGGGGCGCTGGGGGCCTCTGCAGATGGACCCCAACCTGGGTTCAGTGACACTGACAGCCGGATGCCCTGACCAGGCAGAGCAGGGCACACACTATGCCCCACCCATGTGAAGACGTTTTGACAAAGTTGAGTTAATCATGTGGCTTCGTCCCTGCGTATCATCTTCACCCATCTCTGTAAAGCCCCTCTCTTGAATGTATGAAGGTGTGTCTGTCTTTTCATTTTTATACTCCATTCTCTTTTCCTTTTGGCATTTCAATGTACCTTTGATTGTGTGCTTGCAAAATGCATATTGTTGTTTTGCGTGTGCATGCCTTTTTAATTTATGCAAATGGTATTGATTACAAACATAATTTTTTTTCCAGCACTAGGTTCTTAAGATCTATCCTCATGGCTACGTGGGTAATACTGAGGGTCTACCTTCTGGGTAGGACCATGGCGTGTGCCCCACCACTTTGCCTCTGCCCACTCCTGCGGCTGTCTGCATCCCAGACAGGTGCTGTGGTGAGCTGCCCTCCAGGTGGCCCACCAGGGACATGGGGGATGCTGTCCCTGGGAGCCACATGTACTCCGGAGGGGAATTTCCAGGTCACAGGGGGTGTTTATACTTTTTGTGAGGACCTGTTCTCCAAACGGCTGCACCAGTCAGCTTCCCACTAGCACAACGCATGGTCTAGTTTGTAAATGTCCTGTGGGTGCTTGAAAAATGTGTGTTCTCTGTTTGTTCTTTTGGGGAGCAGGATGTGGAGTGGGAGGGCTTAGAATCCTAAATATATATAATAGCTCACTATTATTAATTCTATTGTTTAGATCTCTGATATCTCTGCTCCTTTTTTATTCTCTCCATGTAGCAGTTTCTGAGGTTTTGGTCAAATCTTAGCTACAATGATGGGTTTGTTTATTACTCCCTGCAGTTCAGTCAACTGTTGCTTGATGCGTTTGGAGGCTGACTCTTCAGTCATGTGTGTTTGTAATTATTATGTGCTGTTGCCCTACGGCTTCTTTATATCATTCTTTGTTCTTCACTTCTCAAGCTATTATGGTTGATACCCTGGCTTTCTTTTAGTCCACACTTGCTCAGTATATCTTATTGCATCTTTGTATTTAAACGTATTGTATCTTTCTGTTTCAAATGTGTTTCTTGTAAACAGCAAATTCTTAGCTCTTTTTATAAGTACAACCCTTGCATCTCTGTCTTGCAGTGGTAAATTTAATAGTTAACATTTTTGGGGGTCAATTGCTGTCACATTATGACTAATTTCTGTCGTCCGTTAATTTTTTTACTTACTATCATTTTTGGGTGACTTCCTGGAGTGCTTTTCTCCTCTCCATTGGTAAGAGAATATTCTTCTGGTTCAAAGTTTGTATTTCTTCTTGTCCTCATGGTGGTTGCCCTTATCACCATGTTTATTCCTCCTGGTGGGCTTTTTAAACTTAGCAACTCTCTACAAGCTAAGTGTTCCCTAAGCATTCCAACAGGCTCCCCTGCTTCTTTGGTCTCTCTACCCCTTCCGGCCATCATCCAATATTCTAGTTCTAGGTCGTTATACGTGTATTTCTTCTATTTCCCTCCTTTGGTCCTGATAAAAATAAGCATTACCAAGGTATTTGATCACCTACAGTGTTCTCATGTCCCTTGTAGCATTTCCTAGATTCGTTTTCTTCTTATTTGTAGTTTTTTCAGTGGAGGGCCCTGTGGATAAGTCTTTGGAGGTCATTTTATGTCTGAGTACATTTGGTGATGCTCTTAAATGCCTTTTGTCTGTGCTATGGCATCCCCCTAGGATTGCTGGATTGAATCTTCTGGCCCTTGTTTCTGAGACTCTGGTTAGGAGCCCTGTAATCGTCCTCCTTTCTTTCCACCAAATTGGCTGGTTAGTGTTGTGCTGGTAAGCTGGCTATCTGGGGAAAGAGCCCAGATCTGTAGTTTGCCAATTACCAGAGTGTAAAGATTCCCACCATGGCCACTTTCAGGCCCTCCACGCGATATCACTGAATATACACCTCAGGAGAGATGTGCTCATGGGCACCATTGGTTCTCGGGAGCTGGCGTGAGCTGCCTCCCTCTCTCCTTTGTTGATGCCTAATTGAAGTGCTGGAATAGACTCCTGTGGTCCTTGTACATTTTCTCAAGTCGAATTATTTTGTTCCGTCTATTTCTACCTTGCTTGTTATCCTAGGCCAACTCAATTTGCTTTATAGGTGAGGATATTGAAATACTTAGAAGAGAGCTAAAGGGATTTGTTAGCGGTCAATAATCAGAAAGGCATGCACTCGGAGGTTTCCTGCTCTTAATAAAACCAGATTATAACACTTTCTTGGAAAATGCATAAAAAGTGGTATTTTAATAGTTCTATGTCATCACTTAGAGGTTTTGGGGCAGCTGAGTGAGCTGTGAGCATAAACAGCCTTCTGGTGAAATTCCTGGATGCCTAACCCTCAGAGAACCATAATTCCATCGCCATTAAAATACAGCCCGAGACCTTCTTGGCCTCAAGGTGTGACCGCAAACTCAGAAGCAGCCCCTGGAGGTGACTCTCTCCCTTTCCCTATGTGGGAGATTGTTTGCAGCGAGAAGTGTTCCATTTTCCTGGACAAGTCGTAACTGGCTGGATACGGTCTGGGAGAGAAACAGGCAGCCTAGTGCTCTCGGGCTGGCAGAGTACAGCCGGGATCTCAGGGCAGGCAGAGAGAAGAAAAGGTAAATGTGGACGCCAGCTTTTCCTGAATGATGGGTTTAGTCAAATGGAATTCTTTCCTTAAAGCTGCATTTAGAGAGAGTCTGCTCCCCCCTTGCCTCTGTCCTACACCCCCATCTTAGACCCCCATCTATCATGCTAAACTGGAAGTGTGTGAGATGGGAGCTGTCAGAGCTGCATCCACACTCCTCTGGGGGAGGGGTGGGAAGGCTGAGCCTCCTGGCTTCCCACAAAGGGGTCCTGGGCTCTAAGAGCTCCGTGGTATAACTGAAGTCATTAAATAACAAAAGGGTTTGGGTTTATAAATTTGGGGGCACAAGGCTAAAAGACTATGCCCTAAAAAGTGAGATGGGCTGTTACCAACTTGTACTTTTAACTCAAACAAAAAAAGACCACTGTCCTTTCTGCGTAACCCCCTTTGCAAACCAAACGAAACCTCTCCTGAGAATTTTTCACCCATTCTCCTCTCTTTCCAGATACCTGCTTGGCTGTGGAAAACCCTCACAGGGGCAATGTGTGAGCAATGTAGGTGAGCTGCATGTAAAAAGGACCGTGCCACCAACTTGCAAACTTAACAGTTTAATGAGCGCGTGTTTGTGTCTATTACAAAAAGAAACACATTTGTTGAAAATATGATTTGAATGTTGACAAAGATCACTTTTCATCTTATGACAGTTCCAGAAATGTTTCTGCTATGCAAAGAAAGACACGTTGGCATTTCCAGTGAATCAGGCTCCTAACCCCAAGTCTGGAGAACATCTTCTCACGACTCCAGAATAAATCTCCATAGATTGCTAAACTGTTCTGCCCCTTCCCTAGGTAACCCTTCCATCTCCTACTCAACTGTAAGTGGTTACTTGCCAGTCATGCTGATTTCATCAGTTTACAGGGGGGAGAGAGAGATGAATCAACACTTCTAAGGTGGAAGGGATGACTGAGTCCCTCTCTGTCATGAAACCAATAAGAAATTGAAGCTGAGAGAGAGGGTGGACCCACCGTGGGTGCCAGGAATTCATTAGTGTCAGAACTGGGGCAGAACCAGCCCTCTGCCTTCCAGTCTAATGCGTATTTCCTGACACTGTGCATTGCTGCGTTGGGTGGCTGAGTTGGATGACCATGTCACCAACCTCTGTCCTCTTGTTGGTGAGTTCTCTTTAGGGCTGTGGCTTATTTTGCCAAAGAAGGAATATTCCCACTAAAGGAAGCTCCTGTGGAGTGAGCTGTGCAAAGTCTAAACTAACCGTACCTTTGATGAGGGTTGTGCTTCTCAGAACGGAGATGTTCCTGAGTAGTGACCACGCAGTATTTCCCTGTGCTTGGGAATAAGTGGGGTTAGGCCTGCTCTGAGGATGGGGAATCACAGAACAGGCAGAAGAAGAGGTTAAGTGCCTTCAGCCCAGGGATGTGCGCAGCATGCTAAAGGCTCAATTTATAGTGACATGTTTTGGAAAGGGCAACTTAGGAGACATCATAGGCCTGGTACTTTGTTATGGTTGACGGCCTTCTGTTTTTCTCCTGGGACAGGTAATACATGCGGTTGGCCTCTGGGTAGGTGACTTTGCTGAGCGGAAGCTTGTAGATGGCAGGGTTGTTGGTCGTCAGAAGCAGGAAGGTTAGCGCGGAGAGGCAGAAGGGCCAGGTGCAGGTTGGTAGTCCAAACTGGGGGGCAGGAAGAACAAAGAGGAGCCTTGGTTACATCAGATGCTTGTGCCTGTTTCATTAGCCCCTACCAAACACCTCCAGCCCTGGGTAGAGAAGGGGATGCTTTGTGGGAATTGATAGGACTAATACTGAATGCATGGTCAATAGGAATAAAACCATGCTGGTGGTGTCAATGGGTAGTGTTGCTGGTGAACCCACATACTTCAAAATGCAGCCATTTGAACCCGATTATAATATGCCTTTATGTAGGAGACATGTTTTGTTGGGGTTATCTGGCCAGCCTATACATCTAACTTAAGGAACTGTGGCCATTCCTGCCTTCTTCCATAGACCCTGTCGAAGGAATGGCTTTGACAGTCATTTTATAGTTCAAGGCCCTTTTTCTTCAGTCATGGATGATTGGACCAGAGACAGACACCTGACTCAAATGAAGCTTCCCATAGACAGATATCCTGGGAATAGAATTCCTCTCCTGAGAATTGGAAGTAAGAGGCACAGAGTCTGTGTCCAGAGGGTCTTGATCTGAGTGGCCATTTGGGGGCTCTGTCATCGCAGAGAGACGCAGGGAAATAGAGCAGACATGTAGAGAGAGGCGGGGACGTGACCCAAGATCTGGTCCTAAGAGCTGGAGTAGGAGAGTAGCTACCTCTCTTCCCAAGGCTCACCCATTCCCAGCTTCCTTTCTCATGGTGCTGACCTCTTTTTTTATTCTTAGCATTTCCTGAAGATTTTAAATACCCTTCCGTGCTCTTTATTTGAAATAACTGGAATAGATAGCTTGCTAACATAGAGCCTACATTTTCAGCTGTGAGGCAGGTCAAACCATGCCCCCCTGCCCCTAAATACCACTTTATTATAAGGAATAAAAACCTCAGGTCATACTAGGGGGGCAACAATACCAGCTGTGTATGTTTGAACAAAGGTGGCACTGTGGGATGGGACTTGGGGACAAAAATGACAGCCTGGTACCAGAACTGCAACAGTCAGGAATGCCCATGAGTGATGAACTCCACTCAGTGAGTCTTTCCAACTCCCTGCTAGGACTGCACCGGGTGTCTGGGGAAGCATCTCCTTCAAGTCCTATAGTGGGAAGGCTGTGGGCAGGGAGTTCCACAGACCCAGATCCAAGTCTCGGCTCTGATCACCTTGTTGTAGTCATTCTACCTTTCTGAGACCCATTTCATCACTAATGAAATAGGGATAATAATATCTACTCAGAGAGTTGGTGCCTAGAGCACATGAAGGTCCTCAGTTTGTGGCCATCATCTGAGGGTGGCATTGTTGAAGACATGGGCCTCACAGACGTGGGCCAGTTAGAAAGCAAACGAGGGAAGCTCCTGAGTGCTCTCTTGTGTGGAAGGCTTGAACGGTCTCATAAATGTCACTCAACCTTCGTATATCCACAAGACCAGAAATTCCTTCAGATGTGTTAGTAGCCCGCACGTTTTTGTATCCCTGAGAAGGGTCAGCACAGTGAGTTAAACATAATAGCACATGGAAAGTAAACTTGAAATTTGTTTTGAAAAATATCTAAATTGGCTGGTGTAACCTGTAACTTCTCTGCAACAGAGGAAAGGGCCAGTTACCCTGTAGGCGCCCATGAACAAGAACCAAAGCCTCCTGTTTCACATCCTGTCCAGGGCTGTCCCTGAGGAAGGCAGTGACATGCACTTATTGGGTGGATGATTGGGAGAATTGGGGTACAAGAATGATGGGAGCAGACAGGAGTCTCAGAAGCTCCATTCCATCCTCCTGTCCCCTGTCCGTGTTTCTGATGGCTATTTAGTCCCAGCTCTAATGATGGAGCTCACAACCTTAAGATTGCATTCCTTCAGCATGTCTTGAGCACCTCCTGTATGCTGGCCACTGTAATAGGTACTAGAGATAAAGATGAAGATGCGGCCAGGTCCCTGTTCTGAAGGAGCACACAGGCTGAAGGCGGAGCAGGCCCTGAGCGTTTTCGAGTTGTCAAAGCACCACATGTCACATGCAGCAGATGCACAAATAGAATTTGATGGGGTTCAGAGGAGGGGCTTAGCCCATCGGGGAACACAGGATGGTATCAGGGAAGACTAATTCTAGGCCTAGAAACTTCTCTCCCACTCCAAGTCCAATTTCACTAGGAAGGGATTTAGACAGGTGTGAGTAGAATGCCCGCCTCTGTCTCTACTCACAGGACCAAAGGACTTTTCCTGGTTGCCCATGGAAGATGTGCCCTTGAACCCTTATCCAAGATGGGGAGGCACTGACTGCAGGCTGAGCCCTGAGCACTCTGTGCTGGGGCCTGGGACCCTCCCTGTGTATGAGGGGGCCTGGGCTGGCCATGTGGTGCCTCCTAACCTCATGCACCACCTGCACAGGGGCACACATGAGGGGTTCTTGGGCTGCTGCAATGGGCTGCTAGCCACCAGCTCTGGCTTCTTGCAGGCTTTCCTGGGGCCTGGCTCCCTGTCTCCCCTGAAGCCTTCCCTCAGGAACCCCGACACCATGCTAGTTACTATGGGACAAACCACTGGCCCACAAACTAGTTGGGCAGATAATCTATAGACACAAAAAACAAATGATAAAGATTTAAAACTAGTTCTAGAGGACAGTAGAACCACAGTTCTACCAGAAAGGAGTTTGATTTCTAAGATAACGCTCTTCAAATGGCTGGCCCACTGACAGTGGGCCTGACTGAGCGACACTTGACATTGAAGCTTTAGAGGCCCAGCTTCTGGTGTCCAGCAGGAGCTGAGGGGAGGGGTGGAATTTGAGATAAGAGGATGAACTGGGGAAGGCTTCCTGGAGGAGGGCTTTGTGTTGGCTGTGGGGAGACCCAAGGATCCCAGGAAGGGTGCTGTGGCACGTTCTTAGCTCAGGGGACTCACCACGGACAACATGTTGGCCAGGGCGGCACCCAGGTAGGCTGCAAACAGGGCTGGAATGGAACCGAAAACAGTCACGTGACTAACAGCACCTGACCTTCGTCTACACATTCTCTCCCCATACAGTTCATGCCACAGACGCTCGCTCTCAGATTACCAAAAGCCAAGTGTTGTTTCCATTGCTTGACAGCTTAGGAAAGTGTTAAATTCCAAGCAAATGCTGGCACACCTCAGACAGCAGATGAACTTTGGTAAAAGGGCCAGAATTGAGCCGTGACAGTTCCCTTGGGTCCCACCATCTTGCATTCTAGCAAAGGAACATTTAGCGGCATAAACCATAAATGAAAATTTTACTATGCAGCTAAGAGGAGCGAATCCCAGAACTCCCTGCTGGTGTATTTCATCACAATTTATGAACATAATGTGGGTTTCCAGGGAGGAGCAGCATTTTGTGAACTTGAGGAACACCAAGTGCACTGACGGCCTCATCTCCTAGGTTCTGCATGGGGAGAGCGTGACCAGGCTGGCCACTGGGAGGAGCCAGGTGCCAGCTATTGGTGAGGCTCTGTGAAAATGGGCCAGGGTATTTGGGCTTTGCTTCTGAACCTTTACTTTCTCAACTAAAAGCATCCCAATTGTTCCTAGGATGTTAACAATGAACCTTTATTAGAGAGTTACTGAGTGCCCAGCTGACCACATCCTGACCACATCCCACAACCTATTTGAAGGTTCTACTTATGGTCAGTGTTTGGGTGCTTAAGGTTAATTACTGTTGGCTAGTTCTAATCACTGGCCAGGAAGGTAGCAGTCACAGGAGAGAGAGCCCATAAATAACAACCAAACAAGAACCATCTAAAAAAAATCTGTCTTCAAGTGGCTGAACATTCTGCATTCAATGAAAGTGGCTTTTAATATATTTATCCCTAACCAATCATTCAAAACAGTTTTAAATAAAAACCCTTTTATAAAGCAAACAATCCTCACTTTAATCTTTAAAGGATCAGCAGAATTTTCACAGGTGGTTGTCCGCCCCTAACCCCGCACACCCCTCCCCCTGGGATGGACCCAGCCATCTTTTCTGCTGCAAAGAGGATTCCCCGCAGGACCTACCACAGGCGATGGCGAGGAGGTGGGTCTGCCAGGTGATGACGTAGAACATACCCCCTATGGCGATGCAGGCCAGCGTGCTGTTGAAGCCGCACAGACCGAAGTAGATGGAGTCGAAGGGGGTCGCGAGAGTGAGAGCTGTGAGAGAAGGCAGACATCGTGCTGGGTGTGTGGGTGGTGGGTCTGGGGTTTCCTGAGGCTCCCTGCCAGCCCTGGAGCCCACCATGGTCCTAGAAACCCAGACTAGTTATCCTCATAGACATTAACAAGAAAGAACTTAGGATTTTATTCAGTGAAAAAACACGTACAGGAAACAATTGGCCATCGTGTCACGTGACTACTAGTGGTGAAGCTGTTATGGATAGAGGAGACCCTTTGAGTAGAAACTCTGAAGTCTGATTTAAGCAGCCCAGAGATGGTCCTCCCCTGGCCAAAAAGAGGACGAGTTCTCCTTCTTCACTGATATCTTAATGTTCGCTAATGGAGAATACATCCTTTGGATCATCATTCAGTGTAAGACTTAAAATATAAACACGCCTGGAAGAAACCCCTCCCAAACTTTAAATTTATACTAAGGTGTAAATGACCAACACCAAAGTCTTTCTTGAGGGCAGCTTTTGCTCACAGGAGTGTAAGGGTGCAGGCATCCAATATAGAAAAAACATGCTACAACGAAAGAGGGGAAGTTTACAGAAATAAGTAGGTGATGCATTGAAGATACATGTCACCCTTTCCTTTGGCGTTGGTCCCAGGCACTAAGATCCTTATGGCGCATCAGGAAGGGAGAAGTGATGACACTGACCTGCTAACATCCCCATGGTGGACCCAATCGCCGCGTGCAAGCAAATAAGAGGTGACGCGATGAACAGAGCTATGAGGAAGATGCCTCCAGTCCAGGGGTTATCGCAGCCGTACACTTGGCCGATGCCAACGGGGATGGCTCTCAGAAGCTGTGGGTGTTGCATGCAAAGAGACAATTTTACCCTCGGCTGGAAAAGATTTGGCACCCAACCCTGCATGCTAACATTCTGCAACAGGTGTCCAAGATGCTATTATTCAAACAGACTGACTCTGAACGGAGCATGCGCTTTAACTGTTTCCATCTCCAGTTCTTAGAACAGTAAGGGGTGCGGGTGTTAAGTTTCCTGGGTGTAGAGACAGGAGGATGAGGCACCAAAACCCCAATGGAGGGAAACTGAAAACCTTTCAAATGAGGGTATTATTCATTAGAAAAGTAGTAGATGTCCGATCAAAGTTGGGTTTAAACACCCTCTGGCAACATTCTTTTTAAAGCTCAAAAGATGAGTAGAAGTTAAAGATGAGTTAGAAAAATGGTCCTTTGTGTCTTCAAGAGCAACATGTCTGGGCTGCGGTCACGTGAGTCCCGTCTGGGTGAGCGAGTGGATGGGCACCCATGGGAGAGCCCCGAGAAGGGAGCATTGTCCCATCTGCTCTTTGGCAGCTAACTTGTCTGACGGCGGCATCACAGGGTAGAGAGGCCCGTCTGTGCAGGACAGAGGGTTTGAGGAGGCCAGGGTCCAGGGCTGGGGTGCACCGGCACACGTGCCCTGCACTTGGGAAAAGGATCCTGGGCATGCAGCCTTCCCCAGCGGCTGGGATGGGACCCTATGTCGTGGGAGTTTGGCCAAGGCCCCTTGAGCTGGGAAGGTGTTTAGGGGGAGAGGCTCTGGGCTGTGCTGGGGGCACCGGAGTTTGTCTTGCCCGTTGGGCAGTGAGCTGAGGAGAAGCGGAGGCCTGGGGCCAGAGCTGTGCATGTTCCGACGAGGCAGGTCTTCTGCTGGCCTGTGTCCTCTGAGACGGCTCTGCCCCATGAGCGTGTGTGAGACAGGAGGACGCTGCGGGAGCCCTCGGTGCAGTCTCCTGTGACCCCAGGAGCAGAGAACAGAATGGGGGCTCAGGCATCCCCAACCGGAGGCAGGGGAGAGGCAGGACAGTCAAGTTTTATAGGGAGGCAGTGGCACTGGTCAGCCCCCCGGGGGCTCTCCAGTGGCCACAAGTGCAGAGGAACTTACGGGTTCTCAAACCTGTGGGGAGGTTTGAACCCTCTCTCTGACATTTATTGCCCGTGTCCCCCATACTCAAGTTTCCCATGAGCTGGCCAAAAGATGGAACCTCTCCATCATGACCGTTACCCGTTCATTTGTCCAGAAAGTTATTTCTAAAGAACAACCGCCCAGGATTGAATTTTTCTTTCCTGGAACTTGGCGGGTTTTAAAGTTTTTGTACAAGAGGTCCTAACTTTGTTTTTTCCATTTCAGCAAAATTCCTAGGTAGCTTTTCCATGGAAAATGTGGCCCGGAGAATGCAAAGTACCTTCGATTTTGCCTTTTATAATAACGCCCTCTCCCCGTAGCACACCAATTAGACAATTTTGCCTCCTGAAAATACAGATGGGGTAAATACCGTGAAAGGGAAGCCTCAGGAGCGAATCACACGTGGCACCTTTCCTCACTGCTGGCTGGCAAGGGCCCGCACACACGCACGCGTGTGCACACACACGCTCAACTCTCACGAATGGGGCTAACATGGATATTTCTCTTCCTAAATAATGACACTTTTGGTGTAAGTGCAGGGCTCTTCCTACTACGCCTTGCTGTGGAAGACTTTGAGAGGCCCAGAGAAATTAGGCAACATTAGTTCCAAAAGTTCTTTCAACAAGGGCAAGTGGTTTTGTGGTTAGATGATGGATTGCCAATAACGGAGTTTCTGAGGGAGCGCTGTCGGGGGGGTGTTCAGTGTGCCGGAAGCTGGGGGTGTCTCAGAGAAAACGTGTTCACCTAGATAAGGAGGCTAATGGGCTCATTTCTCCAGGCTGATTTAACGCTCTTAGTGTAGCTTCTTATTAATTATCTTGGCAGACTTCCAGAGGCCAGCATTATATACAGAATACTTGTAAAAAACTTTAAAAGCTCTGTTATATATGCATGTTTTAATGGAGGAACACCTGTGCTTTAAAGTATGAGCATGCCTCAGAGAGCAAGTGGAATTAACTCGGAGGTTGGAGCAGAGACTTCCTCAGCCTGTAGGTGGCAGTGTGATGTGTACGTCTTTCATGATTTGAGGAGACTGGAGGAAAGAAAATACACAGTGTAAACTGGATCGAAAACTGGAATAAAACATAGAAAAGACTTTCACAAAAAGGAAAAAAGAAAGAACCCGGGTGTAGCAGACAGGAGGCCAGAGTTCTAGTCTTGACTTTGCTCTTCACCAATTAGCTGTGTCTCAACCTGGCCCCAGTTTCTTCCTCGGTGGGACCAGAAACGGCCTTTTTAGCTCTTAGTTTGAAAGAAAAAAGAAAAAGATGGCAGCAAATGACAAATCACGTGTAGAGTGTCTTTCACTGTATAATTGTTAGTGGTAGTTATTACTCGGGGATGTTTCTGATGTGCAAAATAAGTAAGTGCTACTTCGACATTGAGTTTCACGCATGCTGCGCTTCTGCCTTCCCCGGTACCTACCAAAGGCACTTGGACCTCTGACCAGGTGATGTTGGGCACAGAGGATGCAGGCTGCAGCAGTGTCGTGGGGAAGAAGAGGTTGTAGTGGCCTGTGGCTGCCAGGTACAGGGTCACGGTGATGTTGAAGGGCAGCGTGAACACTGGGAGGTCCCACTTGCTGAAGACGGCGCCCAGGGCACTGGCGAGGACGGGGCTGGCGGCAGAAGCACAGGAGATGCTGTCCAAGAAGCCCCTGGCCCTGACTCTAGACTGAGCAGGAGCAGGGTGCTCCCTGTGCCGTCCTGGGGAAGAGCAGGCTGCCTGCACCTGGCTGGCCCTGAGCCTCTTCCACCCTATCCCTGGCACAGCGACAGGATGGATGCCCAGACTCAACTTGAGAGGAGGGCTTTTGGGGGGACGTCCAAAGGCAAGGAGTCACGGAACTTCCTTAAAAAGTCATATAGCTCCATGTCCAGGCATGAGGAGAGAGGACAGGTTGGAGGAGTGACGAGGCAGGGAATGCCATTCATTCGAGCAACAGAAGTCTGTCGAGCAGCTGAGAGCACTGAGCCTCGTGGCCGGTGTGCCCTGCGAGTTCTGGGGTGAGGGAGGAGCTAGGGCCTGGCATCTGAGGGCTCTGCCTGGTGCCTGGGCTTCTAGCCCCCACTGGGAGGTTGTCCCAGTGTGGTCAGGGGTCCCAAGGACAGGGAGAAGCTTGGGAGGGGGTGGGTGGCAGCAGGAGGAATGAGAGGGTTTTCAGAAAGTGATGGGACCCCATGGTGTGGCTCTCGACTTATGTGCCCCTCAGTTCCTTTCCCTGTGGGGCGGGGCCAGACACCCTTTTCGGTCTCAAAAGAAGAAACAGAGGAGTAAATGATGGGAGGTAAGGAGATACTGTCTCCGGCCACCGAGCACACTGCCGACTCTGTATGACATCAGTAATTAGTTCCCGTGGAAGTTTCTGATGAGCTGGCTGAGTAAATGCCACTTTAACAGCGAGTTTAGACAGACAGACCTGGAGTTGGGATAAAAACACTGGCGGTCCCCGGGCTGCACCCACGGCCTCAGAAGCCCACTTACCAAGACATGGACATAACGATGACGGGGAGCAAAAGCCACCAGTAATAGTCGCCTTTGTCCGAGAACACAGCCATCAGCAGCCCCACCAGCACCCCGTTGTAGCCCTGGAGTCCTGCTGCGATGGCCGATCTGGGGGGAGAGAGGGGGCTGGGGGAGTGGGGTCTCCCCAAGGCCCAGTGTAGGGGTGCTGCCGTCTCAATTTCCTTCTGAGTCAGGCTTTTCTCAGCTGGGGCCTGACAACCCACACCTCAGAGAGATGGCCCCTCCTCCCATTCCGCTTGACAGCAGGTAGTGTTACAGATCATCAGGGAACGGCTGTTTTTGGCTACCGGTGTTGTTATTTTGAGGGGTTTCTGAGCTGGGAGCCAGCAGTGAGGGGATGGGAAGGTGGCGATGGTCCCTGCAGGGAGTGACCTCCGGCCTCAGGCTGGGGCCCCGGGTCTCCTGGAACTTACTTGTCCTGACTGAGGACGAGGGCTGTCAGCGTGGACACCACGGTGCCCAGGCAGCCTGAGATGGCCCACCAGGGGTTCTGGACGAAGAGGCCGAGGACGATGAGGATGCCGCTGAGGGGGTTGTTCACGAACATCACCTGCGACGTACCCCGCAGGACCCAGTCCAGGAACTGGAACACCGGGGATTTGTCTGCAACGGAACCGGCCAGAGTCGGTGCTCGGGCGTGGCGGCCCTGGGCCCGGCCCCAGAGGGCGGGCGCAGGGTGCTCGGGAAGGTCCTGCTGTCACCTGCCACAGAAGGGGGTGAACCGAGGAACCGAGAGGCCGTTCGAGTGGCCAGAGAACTCTTCAGACCCACGGCTAACTGGCTGTGCTTTTCGGGTTGTTTTCAAGCAGTGGGTGCCCTGAGCTACCTGCGCCCCCATGAGACTGGTGTGAATTTTCAAGAAGGTGGATCCAGAAGGAAAACTTGTGCTGCATAGAGGGCGCCAAACCCATGGCCTGAGCTCTGCGGAAGTTGCTGAAGAGAACCCACTGGAATAGTAGACACCGTTCTCCCACGGGCCACCCACGGCACAGACATTTTTTCTAGAACGCTGGCTGCAGAGTCTCAGTGCTAAACGCCTGCCTGCAGCCCCGTGACGGGCCACCTGGGAAGCCTAGCCGTCGTGCTCAGCGACGGGAGCCGCACCCTTCCAGGGACTGCGGCCGTGTCCAAGGGAACGCAAATCCATTGCAACAGCGAAACTGCCGTCTTTGCAGACAGAGCTCAGCCTGGTCCGCCGAGAACTGCGGCCGAGTGTCTCCCGGGGGACGACGGGAGGTGGCCCCCGTCGCAGCCCCTTTACCTTTGAGCCCCTCTCCGCACTCCTTCATCTCTCCCGTGACGTAACTGAGGGCTTTGCCGACCCTTCTCCCGCAGGCAGCCGCGGAACCGCGGATCCAGGCCGTCCTGGAGCTGCGGGGGTCCGCCTGGATCTCGGCGCTCTCCTCCATGGGGTCCAGGTCCTGCCCAGGGACGAGACACGGGCGAGCAGCGCCTCAGTCCGCGCCTCCCGCGCTGGGAAGTGGCCCAAGCTCAGCCTTACGTTTGGCATTTGGTGACATTGCTATTTAACCATCTCCGTTTCTGTAGACTGGAATATCTTTGGTTTTATCGTGTCACCTCAGTTAAGATGAGCGACAGCCTTGAACTACAACACAGTATCTTCGTTCTCATTCTGTGGGTGAGGGCTCAGGCGTGGGGAGGTTTTCTCACCGGCAGACATCAAGGTGGAACAGAAGCATGGGGATTTAACTACAGGTCTTGAGATTCTTTTTGTTTGTTTGTTGTTGTTGTTTTTTTTAAAAACATTACTTCCACTATACTACATGTTTTCCAGAAGAAAGCACCCCTCCCCAGCATTAAAATGTGACTCTCCTTAAAATTAAACATGTAAAGATTCTGTTTTTGAAAATTGGCTCTAGCTCATTTCCTAAATGCTTACATACTGGATTTGGTGGATAATAAAGAATTCACATAAAAGGAATATGAGACTTTATAAAGTAAACTGTGAAAAACAGACATTTTTGTCCCAAGTAATTATGTTTCTGGAGACACGAATTCAAGAAAGTTTGCCCAAACTAGAGAATGCCTTACTCGGACCTCAGGTCCCTAGTCTGCCACCACGGCTCTGCTATGGGGGCACTGCCCTAGCTCCGGCCACGTGTTACTCACCAGCAACTCAACAGTGGGCTTCCGGTATTGATAGGGGAAAGGGTCTTTGCTTTGTCTCTCCTGGTGTTCACCTTTCCCAAACACTGGAGTTGGAAAGAAAAAAACATCATCAATTGGGATACCTCTGCCTTGGCGCTGAGCAGCAAACTTCTTGGGAGGCTGGTGTTGGAATATCTCTTTCCTGTTCCACTACAGAAAGCCCAGGACCATGGCATTTTGCAGCTGGAAAAGGTCCTTTCTTTTTCTTTTCTTTTACTGGTTATGAACCCTTTGGGACTCTCCCTTCAGGGGGGGAAATGCACATCCTCATGTAAACATTTCACAGGAGTTTAAGGAGTCTAGAGATTTGACTGACCTTGAGTTAACAAACTGATTTAGCTCAACCTGTGCATTTTTTAGATGAGGAAACTGACTTGTCCATGATTCCCAAATTCAGGGTTCTTTCTCATACACCAATGGACACTTGTACGTGTGCAAAGAAAGGAACTTGGACACTACTGCTCATAAAGTATTAACTGCCTGAGCCATGCAAGGTCTGCTTGCATTTGCCTATGACTCCTCCCAACTGGATGACCTTGGGCTGTTTGGGTCTCTTTTTTGGTTGTATGCCTTGGAATTTTAGGCATTTTAGCAGCAACAGCTGGTTGAAATAAGAAGTTATGATATCCACGTCATTACTTGAAACTGATTTTGGCATGTCCTTGTAATTCTAAAAAGACTCTTGTGAAGTGGCTGTAAACATATTTTTCATTGTTACCATATAATTTATTTTTAAAGAAGGCCAATTTCAGTACGGTTTTATACATGGTAAAATGATTTAGGACCCTTGAAATTTCGGTCTTGATGCTCTGGTTCCCTCTTGTGGTCAAGTGTGAGAATGGCAGGCTGGGCTCTGAAAGCCCCGTATTTTCAGACTGAATAGGCAGCTCCCAGTCGTGATGCTTTCCTGAGTCCTCAGAGTACCCAACCACTGGAAGGAAGGCATCCAAGGCACCATGTTCCCACTCTTGAAGGGGAAAGGTCTGCAAATACACTGCGGTCGGGAAGTTACACTATGCAGGCGAGGCAAATTCCTGTTTGGAAGCTTAGAAAGGAAGAGTGGGAAGCAAAGAGGATTCCTCTAGACTTTGAGGCCATTGTGTATTATATCCCAATGGACCCACTGCTTCTGTCTGAAGCTCCCCTCAGCCTGCCAGCGTTTCAGCAATTGTGGCCAAGCCTCACCTCCCAAGCTCCTTTGCACAGGGCTCTCTGCTAGGTCCTCCCCACCCAGCCCTGTACCACTACCATGGGAGGATGCTTGGAGGGGGATTACTAACTTTTTGAGGTGAGCAATCCTCTCTTCCACACTGTGCTCAGGGCCCCTGACAAATGCAAACTCCCAGGCTAGAGGGGCCCCTGAAATATCTTGATGCCCTGTCTACCTGTGTGACAGTTTTTCCATAACACCCCAGGCCCATTTCTCTGGGTTGGCTACTGAAAGGACGTGGCTCAGATGACCTGGAGCAAGAAAGTCACTTCTGGGATGCAGGTGATGTAAAAAGGCCAGAAACCAGGAATCTGCTTTGCCCCTTGCAGTGCCCCTCACCAGTTGGGTGATTCTGGGCAAGTCAGCTGTCATCTCTGGGGCTTCGGGGACAGAATTAGATGGTTTCTCTTCCCTGGCTTTTTGAGAGGCTGCTCCAGCCTTCCAGCAGGTTAGGGAGACCCTCCAACCTTGACCCCCAACTCCTTCCTGTTTGCCACAACATGTCCTCAGCTTCTAAATCCGAGTTTCTGCCTCCCCCATGGGCTCAGCTTTGGCTGCCTCTGGACCCCAGTCTTGGCCATGGGGAGCCCTCTCCCCTCCCTGCCTCTCCACCTGTTCCCTTGGCCTCGGCATCCCCACCACTGCAGTACCTAGCGCTTGGCGTCTCTAGCCTCCTAGACCAGTGGTTTGCAGCCTGGCAGCAAACAATCTCATGGAGAGCTTTGAAAGACCCTTAAGCCTACCCAGCTTGCTCCCCAGAAGAATTAAAGTAGAGTCTTCTAGGAGGGGATGCAAGCAACTCCAATGGGCAGCCAAGTTTGAGACCTCCTGGCCTTGACCTACAGAGTCCACGGCCTGTTTACTCTCTCAGCCTGGGAAAGTCTACTACACATGGGGACCCGTGGCTGGGGTCAGAGGCTGTCTAGGATAAAAGCAAGCCTGACCCCCAGGGTCCTCCCCACTGCCCTGTGAAGCAGGAGCTGCCATTGCCCTCATTTTAGAGATGAGTAAATCAAGGGCCCGAGAACGAGGGGAGGAAGCGCACACCTTTGCTCCTCCTCCGAATGGATGACCACTCGATGTGGAACACACTCCTGGGCTTGGGGAGCACGGCCTCTGAGCCCTCATCGGCCTTGGGGCTTGTCGGGACTGGTGGCTCCCCACCGCCGCCTAGCCAGGGGTAAAACGGCACAGGTCAGTATCCTACCCTGTCTGTACCCTGTGAGAGCCAAGCAGAGAGCGTGGGAAAAATCACAGGCAGAAGCTGGAAAAAAAGAGCTGTGTGGTCTGAAGCTGCATAGTCACTGCCTCAGTGTCTACTAAGCATCGAGCTTCTCCGTTCCCCCAGCTACAGCTTCCTTTCCTCACCCGCCAGGCCAGACACCTATCGGTGTCGAGAGACCACGAGCCAGTCTGCCTATTTCTCCAGCAAGGAACTAGCCTAAAACTCATTTCACCTGACCTTGGACTGCCCTGGTGGGTAGACCCTAGCTGACTGCCTATTTCTGTCTTTCAGTAGGTGCCTCAGTTTCCTCTTGTGGCAGGGAGTATTTGTGGGGACCCCCTCAATGCTGGCTGCATATTAGAAGCACATGGGTGCTTTAAAGGTGCCTGAACCCTACCCCAGACCAATTTAGAAAATTAAAGTTTTTAAATGCTCGCAGCATTTAGAAGATGGCTGTAACAGGCAGCTCAGCCTGAGAATCGCTGATCTAGGTTCTTGCTTCTCCAAGTGTGGTCCCCAGACCAGCAGCATCTGGGAGCTCGTTAGACATCCAGAATCTCAGGTTCCACCCAGACTGATGAAACCAGAATCTGTATTTCAACCAGATTCCCCGAGTGATTTCTGGGCAGGTTAAATGTGACAAGCACCAATCTACGGGGCAGCAAGGGTCCTGAATCTGGGACCAGCTACAGGAAACCCGCTGCGGTACCTTATTTTTTTAAATTTGCACGCGCGGGGAGAGCGGAGCACTCTTGCCCCTTGGAACAGAATTTCTCAGAGTGTGTGGTCCGAGAACCAACAGCCTCACGTCACCTTGGTGGCTCGTTAAAATGCGTGCCCCCGTGCCCACCCAGGTCTGTTAGCTGGCGTATTTGTTGGTCCCGAGGCAGTTTTAATGCAGTGTTTTAATGCGGTTTTAACACATTCTGCTTGGGGTTCCGGCACACACTAGAGTTAGACATCTAGTGGCTGCCAGGAATCGCGGAGAGCATTCACGCCGCTGTGGTGTTTGCGCACTTCCTGAGTTAACTCACTTGGCCCTTTTAATGGTACCTTCAAACTGTTCGAGTGGGCAGTGTCCTCTCCGAAAGATGGGAAATAAAAGCTCTGAATAATGTCTGAAGCAGCTATAGACAGTGAGCCGTGTGACTCTCAGCCCTCGGTCCTTCTCTCTGCGTCTTCGTTGCCCAGTGCCTGGCTCGTGGACCAGCTTCATGGACATCAAAGGGGGCTGGTTTGAACTGCAGACTTTCGGGCTCTACCCCAGACTGATCAAAGTGGAGTCTGTTTTTTTTTTTGTTGTTGTTTTTAAAATGAGGTTCCCTAGCTGACTCACGCGCACATCAAAGTTTGAAAGTTCTGATATGAATTGCGCTGCTCACCTGGAAATGACTTTAGCAAAGCTCAGAATATGTCACGGCGAGCAACCACGGAGTATGTGGGACATGTGTGAGCACGGATAGGGATTTGTCTGCACCCTCAAACTGCAAGGTAAAACATGCGACCTTGTTCCATCCCTCTTGGCTCAGGGTGGGGAAGAAGCTCCTGATTCAGCATCCTGTTGATGGGTCAGCATTGAACTGTAACTCCCGAGGCTGGAGAAGCCCTCTTGACCCCATGCTTCAGACACACCTGGAATGCCAGCTCGCCCTGGGACACCTCTGCAGATAGGGTTCATGCAAGGTGACAAGGACCAAGGTGGGGGATCATCACATCACCTGACAAAGCGAGGCATTTTCCCATAGCACCGACCCCCGTGCAGGTTGCCTGGCTGGAAGGGCACCTCCACCAGCCCATTGCTCCTCATTCCTTGTGTGCTAAGTGTCAGTTACCCCAGACACGCCCTGGGCAGACCGATATTTTGACCCGAGCATCATAGACTTAGAACTGCATGGAGCTTCAAGATGATGCCTCCCAGATCCAGAGAAATCAACTTGCCCACGTCACTCATCCATCATGGTGCAGCCCGGAACTGCATCCAGGTCTCCTGACTTCCAGCACGCTGCTCTACAGATGGCTGCGGAAGGCCTGGCTCCCCTTTCATGCCCTGGCTCGGCAGGGTTCACATCACTATGAATTTCTAGAGTTCATGTCCCAGTCACAAAAGACAAAAACAAAAGGCATTTCTCTTTCCTTTAACAACATTTCATTTTCTGTCCTTGTTTGGAATGAATTGGGCAGCGGCACCGAGGATGATCCAACATGGTGCTGGTTCTGGTACTGGGCTGCTGGCACCAGACCACCCAAGAGGGCAGCGGCCCCTCAAGATGGCCTGGCCAAGAGCAGAGAATGAAAGGTGCGAACAGATGCCACGAAGAAGGTTGGAGACAAAGTAACACATTTCCCTAGGCTGTGAAAAAACTTAAAGCTAAGGAAGGTCACAGTCATTTACTGCTACTGTTGGGACCACATAGCTGGGTCCAGGGGCTCTGGCCGCACCAGGTCCTACCTTGCTGCTTAGAGGGCTGAGGGGTTGCCCTATTGGCTCAGCTTTGAGTGCCCAGCTGCGGCACAGGGTTTGGGAAGCTCTGTCCTCAGAAACCTGTGGGAAGACCTTAGCAGCTGAGCTACTCCACGGCATGCCCGTCTGTGTAGCAGCTGCTGCCCTCTCCTATTTTGACAAGCCTTTTAGGTGTCTCTGGGCATGTAGCTCCACACCGGGGCCGTTCAGGACCATTTCAGGGGCACGGTCCCTGCCCTGGAAGGTTTCTGCCACCCGTGTTTTAATAGGCAAGAGTCCAACAATGCTTTCCTCCCGTCGACTCAGAGAAGGAAAGAACGGCTATGAGCCACAATGATGTGCTTGGAAGCACTTTTTCTGGAGAGTCATGTCCCGTAGGACTCACACCCCTACTGACTTCAGACTACAGGAAATGCCTGCTGTTCTAATAACAGGGGTAAGACATACTGAGTACAAGAGCCCCGCCTGCCAAATACAATTTTGAAGCTGACGACAAGTTCTTTCAAAGGATCAAAACAACCTCAAACCATAGATGCCGTCTTTCAGAGGGGGGAAGATGGTCTAGTTGATCTCACTGAAACAGGTCCCTTCCTACATTCTGTCCCCAAGCTCTCTTTCTCAGGTCGGACAGGTTTGACCGTCTCCTGGAGGTAGGTCGAAGCTGTCCTTGCATCACCTGCAACGTTCAACGTGTGGAGCAGCTGGAACCCGCCATTAAGACCGATTTGTCATCCCTTCCCAGCTTCCTGGGTCTCCCATCCTTTCAGCCGACGGTTTGCCAACACATCCACCTATCAGGGGGCCATTCCTTACTATGCCAGTGTGACTTTTTTTGCAATGACATGTTGTATATGGTTTGACTTTTTTAAGCAACCAATTCTACATGGTCACGCTTTGCCCACAATTCGGGCATGTTTCTCTATGCACACATTGAGCTTTGCATCACTATGACTTGTCCTTTCCAGGGTGTGTGTGTGTGTGTGTGTGTGTGTGTGTGTGTGATATGAATGCCTGTGGGTGGTAAACGGGATTGTGTCTTTTTATGCAAAGTTGTGTTTAGTTTATGTTTTCAAAGATCATCCTGTAACCTCTCAAAGGCCTTGAATGTTAGGACTGGAAAGGCTTTGGAGATTATCCAGCCTGTCATTTTACAGACGGGTACACTGAAGCCGAGAGGGATGGGGAGACTTACTGGAGTCCACACAGCTAGTGTCTCTCACCTTCCAGTCCACGACTCGTTTCCCCAACCCTTCCTTCCTGTCAGGGATTTATGTTTGATCTGATGAGGTGCTCTAGACTCCATGCTCTCTCCTTTGGGGCATTCGAGACAGACCCGCAAGCCTTCCTGAGCCTTCCTGATAGATCCCCACTGGGAAGTGGGTTGGGAGACACGCAGAGTGAAAGTGGAAGCTTCAACTTTTTAATTAGCCAGGTTCTTAAAAAGAAGGTGGGGTATGAGTCACTTTAACCCTGAAATAAGTGAGGCCTCCAACCCAAAGTAAATGCTTTAAATTCTCTCCCGCCCCACTCAGCTCACTAGTTGGCCAATGGACTTGCCTGGATTGTATTTGGTTTTGCGTTGTTTTCGGTGTCTTTGGCTCCCACCACGGAGAAGACAGCAATGAGCATAAGTGAGTTGGCACCTCATTTAACCTCAAGATACCTTACGGTGACTTCATAAACGAGGGTATAGAGCACAACAGGCAGAACAGGCTGTCTGTCCTTGGGGTGACACCTGTCAGATCTTCCTCCAGAATGACCGTACACTCTGTTCCCCCCGTTCCCACCCCAGCCCACACCCTCAGAAGCTCGCGTCTACATTGTCAATCACCCTGATTTTGATCTTCCATTTTCCATCCATTTTGTGCTTTAACCACTAGACCATATCATTATGTTCCTCACTCAATGCTCTACCTGGCTTCCTATCGCCAAGAGTGTGATGCTTGGGCTCCTCTGTCTGGCTTTCCGGATATTCCACAGTCTGGCTAAGTGCACCATCCAGCCCTTTCTGCTCCTTCCCAACACATACACCCTGCCCTGGCCCTCCGGCCTATTGCTGGCCCTCTGTGTTTCCTTCCTCTTCTTGCCTAATTTCCATCGACCTTTCAAGGTCTGGTTGATGTTCTACTTCCTCCATGATGCCATCCTTGACTTATTGGGCCACATGGATCATTCCATTCTTTGGAGCCAGGGGTGACCTCCTGGTTTTGATTCTTTACCTGCCTTGTAGGTGTTTTACAGACAGTTGGAGCCTTCCCAAAGGATACCAATGGACTTGTGACATCTTTAATTTAAAGAAATTATGAATTATTTCGTATCCCGAAAGGAGGAACAAAAGTTAACAAAACAAAACAAAACATAAAAGCTCACTTACGTGTCATTACATTGTGACACCCAGTGAAAGGCCAGTGGAAGTTCTGGGCCAAAGCACACCAGCTTCTTCTCCTGTGGAGACATTTCCCTACTCCCTCTCCTCCCATCCTCTTCTCCATCACCCCTGCTCCCCGTTATCTATGGCAAACATAGCTAATTGATCATAGCATTTTCCCTATAAGTTTCAACACAGCCTCAGAATCCTTCTTAACACTGCTCCAGAAAATCGGTACCAATTAGTCAGAGTTGGCCCTTGATAGTACGCTTCTTTTCCCCCTCTAACCTGAAAGGAAGGCGTGCATAAGGCAGAGGCCTGGCCTGGGGCACTCCCAAGCTTCAAAGGATAGTCTTTCGTCAGCACGTTCACCAAGGCTCATACCCTTTGGTGCCAGTTTTGAAGGAGGTCACACACCTGACCAGGTGGTCCATTCTCTGACCAGATAACTTCAGTGTCTTGGAATTTGTCCCTTAAGGCACAGTTATCCGTCTTCCAGAAACATCTACTCTCTGTAGCTACTCAGAACATGTCTATAGTAATCTACAATGGCTGTGTAAGGGAAGGGCACCAAGAACACAGAATGTTAATCTGGGTGTTAAGATGTTTGTGGGGGCTGAGATGGTCTGGTTCTGCTGGCACATCTGTGGAAGGGGTTTGGACCTGAGGAGAGAGGCCTAGATGCCTGGACCGGGGCCGCCCCATGTGGGTCAGCAGGTAATGACACCTGGGAGGAAGGTTTTCACATCTGCCTCACTAACCTCCCACAGCTCAGCTCAGCCTGGTGCTGCCCTGGGAACCGCACTGTCAGAGCTGTGGAAAGGATGACAAATAATACTGAGGCTCATCCACTGGGCAGGTGTGGTAGTAAGGGGATTTAAGGGCTGATAGAAGAAGAGCTCAGGGTTGTGAGTTAGGACACCTGGACATTTATCCAGACTCCTGTTCTCTGGACAGGTCCCTGGACAAGCTGCAGTTTCCTCATCCGTAAAGGGAGGGGTTTGAACTATAAAAAAAGAGTTCTTCCAGTTTGTTTTCAGAATCTAAACTCTCTTTAGAATACTCAGCAAAATTTCCTGGCTCAAGATGGGCCTTCCTCAGACGCCACAGCTCAACAGCAAAAAGGAACAGAGAGAGGTCAGCCTTTCTCTCTCCTCTTCCTTTGACAAGTCAGATGGCCTTGCTGACCACAGAGGCCACCTGGCCTGTTTCTCTCCCCGCTGGGACGGCTTACCTGGTCTCCTTTGGATGTCCTGTACACAGGGCTGGAGGGATCTAGGCCATTGAGATTTGGGAAGAAGCTGCTTTCTGATTGGGCGGCGTCTCTGGTCCTCAACTCCAGGCGTTGGACTTCTCCCTAAACCCAAACCCCTTCAATTCCTTGAGCCCTCTAGCCCATCCTCTTGCTGACTTTCTGTAAATTCTTTCTTCATTTCCTAACCTTATGCCTGGTGCATGCCTTCCAGTGGAGGAAGAGTACCATGGAGGACAAGGGAGGGGAAAGACAAATGCTCTTGCTGCAGCTCACCCACGCTCTCTCTGGCCTTCCTGACAAAAGGTTACTCCTTAAACTCCCCAGGGAATCCTGACTCTGCTACCATGGCTCCCTGACCTGGTTTGATCAGCCAGGTGTCCTTTAAAGGGGCAGACTGGGGACTGTCTAGTAGCAGCGCTCTTGCCCTCCTTCAGGCACTGCCACCCAGTCACTCCTCTCATCAGAATTCTCACTCCAGCATCTGCCTTTAAGGCAATCATCTAAGTGTTGTCTCCTCAGGAGGCCAATTTGCCTTCCAACCTTAATAAACTCTCTCAGTTCCCCGTACAGGTAGGGCACAGGCTGGGGAACAGTATTGCCATCTGCATCTTGATGGAGATTTCTGAACAGCCCAATACTAGATGCTGTCTTTCTGGTTCTGTGTAAATTTTCAGACCTTTCCTCCTTCTGATTCCTGGGGACTCACCATGGGACTCTCTCAGAGGAAGAAGGGCATGACCTAACCTCCACCTCCAGCAAGGACTCTGAGCTCTTTATATTAGCAAGGCCAGCCCTCCCAAGTCCCATGAGGCCATGGGGTCTGGTAGGCTGGAGTTTGGGGAGGGGGCCCAATCAAAACAGGTTTTGTTTGGCTTTGCGGTATGATGGGTCAACCATCTCTCTGCCACCTTGGGCTTGTGTACCCTTGTCCCCTCCCCCTGCCCCCCTCCACTCTGTGACAGGGTGTGAGGTGGCCTATCCAGGTTCAGAAACGGAACCTCACACCTCAGGAATTAGCTACACCTGAGTAGACAAACTCCTCACTGAAGTCAACCCCCCCATCCTCTGTGCCAGGTGTTTTGGAACTGCCAAAGAGGGGTCCTGATCACGGAGGGCCTTCAAAAGAAGGAAAGCAAACAAAGGTGGGGGTGCGAGAGGAACCTGGCGGGCCCCACATTCCAGGGACAGGTGCAGAACTGACTGCAGACCAGTTCCCTGCACAGGGAGCCCTCCCTTGGTGTTAGAAGTTCAGGGCCCATGGCTGTCTGCTGACAACACTTTTTCAGCTGACTGGTCTCTTGGCTCAGCCTGGATGCCCATCGCTTGCCCTCTTGCTCTGGCCTCTGCTGGGGCTCCTGAAATTCCTGTGGTTCCCTCAGCCCAGCCCCCTAAGCATCTGCACCAGAAGTTACAGGGGGATGCTACCCATGCAAAGCATGTAACCGATTTGAAGATACAGGAAATGATTATTCCTGAGGAGCCATCCTGGAAGTTCACATTCCATTCCATGAGCCAAATGGAACCGCAGTGCTCAGCAGTGTAGTGAGCGCCGGTCACACACACAAGACATAGTCCCCTCCTAGAAAGTGGAAACCAAGGTGGAATCTTGTCTCTGGCAGGTCCTATTGAAGACTGCAGCTCAGACACCAAAACTCCCCGAGAGAGCTGTTTGTACCCTCAGTCTGAATGCACGTTAGAACTTGAAGGCTCAATCTGAATTCACTTTAGAACTACATTGGCAATGCTCACGGCTCCCCCCAACTCTATATTTTCAACATTGTAGAGGGAGGAGGTTGCACTGACCACTAGGAGCTAAACTCAGAGAAGTCAGATTCTTCCAGAGGAAGAGGCCAGAGTGCATGAGGAGTAAATGCAAGCTGAGCAAAAGTTCTCTAAAGAGCGAATTCCTTTATTTCATCTGTTCCAGCAGCCCGTGCAGCTGTAGGAAGGGGCTGGGGCTCCTAATGATCGATTCACAGAGTTTAAGAAGGACTTATCTGGCAAAATCCTTGCCTCCCACCTTGAGACATTGGAAACATGGAAAGTTTCCCTATGGATTTGCCTACTTTCTCTGAATGACAAAAGGCAGGAAAAGGCAGGCAAGTCAAAAATAATCTCACATAGAAATGAAAGCTTTTAAAGTTGCCAGATGAGACTGAGATTGATTGAGAGAGATTATAGCCACTCTGAAACTATCAACCCATAGCTGGCTTTAGACTGTAGCTGTCTCCAGCCCCTTGCCACCTTCAGGACCCAGAGAACCAAAGACTCCTAAAGGAAGCACATGGGTTGATGTAGCCGCAGATGCAGGCCAGGAAGATGGAGTGTCTCAATGGGCAGATCTCAGACGGTTGACCAGAAGAAGAGCCCCCTGAGAGGGAAGAGTGATAGGGAGGAGATGGTGAAGGACAAGGCACAGCTGAGTGACATTGGTCCCACAGTTTGCATCCATATATGCAATCATGTCAAGCATTTTGGTAAACTGATCAAATGGCTAACTGATGAAGCTCTAGGGAAAGCTGTAAAGGCAACAATGGCATATTTTGGGTACAACTGATTTCTGTGTTCTTAACTTTTTAAAAAGATTTTTAAATTCATTTTTAGAGAAAGGAGGAGGGAGGGAGAAAGAGAGGGAGAGAAATATCGATGTGCAAGAGAAATGCTGATAGATTGCTTCGCATCCACCCTCAATGGGGGACCTGGTCTGCACCCCAGGCATGTGTCCTGACTGGGAATCGAATTGGCGACCTTTCAGTTTGCAGGACAATGCTCAATCCGCTGAGCCACACCAGCCAGGGCTGTTCTTAACTTTTTGCCACCTCAGTGATATCACCTCCTCGTTCCTCTGTAGGAACTCAGGGCCATACAATCACAGAAACTTGGAATTGGAAGAGAAAGTCTATAGTGGTTAGCTGGTCTATCTCCACCCAAAGCAAGCATCCCCAACAGGTCTCCGGTTCCTGCTTCTGCACTACCAGAGCAGGGAACTCAGGGCTACACCAGCCAGCCATTTCTTAGGCAACGTTCATGGTTAAAAAGCACCCTCTCCTCTGGTCCAGAGTCTGCCTGCTTATCACTCCCTCCTAGTGGGTCCTGCTTCATGTTCTGAAGTAACTTTGAGTAAGTTGACTTATTCTTCCACGTGTGTTACCTCATATTGCAGAGAGCCCCTGCCCCAGTCGTTTCTCCTTTTCTCCAGCCAGGGGTGTCCAACCTGCGTCCCATGGTCCACATGTGTCCCAGGATGGATATGAATGTGGCCCAACACATCACTGTAAATTTACTTAAACCATTATGAGATTTTTTTGGATTATGTGTCACAATGTATTTAATATGTGGCCCAATACAACTCTTCTTCTTCCAGTGTTGGACAGACATCAAAAGGTTCGATACCCCTGCAAGCCGAAGATAGCTCCCTCATTACCATTCTTGATGGGACGAGGGGCCCCAGACCTTCTTCACCCAGCCTGGCCTCATCTCAGTATACCGTCTCCTGCCAAAGGCCCTCTTAAAATGTGCTACCCATGTTCTTCCTCTGTACTCTCCCTCTTTTTTCATTCAACCTATTCTCAGAAATTATTCCTTCAGCCGAAGATGCAAATGACTAATCATGCTTACTGTGTTACCTTCCCAGATATGTTTACATTTTAACAGGTTCATAGCCTGCAACTGAAGGGATGGCTGGGAATGTTTGGGCAGCACGTAGTGGCAAGATAGAAGACAAGGGGTGGGTAGGGACAGAGGTTCGCACACCCCTTAAAATCATGCTTGGTACTTATCCTGAACAGAAGACCAATCAGACCAGATAATTCACTCAAACTAATGAAACTGGTAATGTTAACTTATGTGGCTCAGGTAAATCTGTGGTGTGATCCTCATCTTCCCCTCAGGTGAGACTTCTCACCTGGCCAAGAAAATCTTCATAAAATGAATTCCTTGAAGGCAGGAACCGGTCTGATTCTTTCCTGGTTGGTTGTCAAGCAGGGGCCTGAGTAACACATTAATAGTTCCTCATACAAGGCCTTCTGGATGAATGAGTGAATGAGGTCAGGCCACAAGGCAGAGTTTCTAGGGGCTTGGCTCATGGAAGTGGGCAAGTGCCCTTGAGCTGCTGGTACAGGGTCCCATTAATCATGGGATAAGACAGAAGTTTAGGGCCACGAGTTACCAGAAGCTGTATCTTCTGGTACTGAGCAAGAGGAGATTGACAACAATAAAAGAATAATATAAACGCACATAGAGATTCAATTTTGGCTCCCATCCCAAAGATATTGTGGAATAAAAAACATGATTTTTGAACTCTATTATTCAATTTATCTGTTGAATTGAAGAAAAGACAGATTCCTGTTGGGATCTGAATCAGTGGTCTGGAGGATGGAATGGAGGGAATATCTCAAAGCAGAGCAAAAATACAAATGGAAAAAACTGTGATGGAGGTGAATGACTTGGAGCAGAGATCAAGGAGAACTGACACTAGGCATTCCAGAGATTGACAAAGGAAGCGTGGGAGGAAAAGCAATAATCCAACAAATGTTAGAACAAAAGCTGCTGAGCTGAAGAAAGACTTGAGTTTGCAGATGGAAAGGCAGTTTTGATGAGGAAGGACACACACATAGGCTTAACCTTATAAAATCCCTGAACTCCAAAGATAAGGAGAAAATCTTGCACCTTCTAGAAAGAAAGAACAAGTTGTTTACAAAAAGGAAAGGATGAGATTGACATGACATTTTTTATTTGCAAGACTTGGAAACCAGGAAATGAAGGCACAAGAACTACGGACAACTGAGGGGAAAGGCTATAGCCCCAGGGCCCCACACCCAGCTAAACTGTCATTCACTTACCAGGAGAAGGAAACTGTGGACACGCAAACAGTCAGAGAACATGTTGCCTGTATCCTGTCACATGTTATTTGAAGAAAATACTCAAGAAAGGGTCCTAAACAGATAATTAATGAATAAGAACAAAGATCACAAACCAGGGGGAGGTGTTGAATGCAGAAAACAGTGATAAAAGGTAACACGCCCAATCTAAATAGGAAACTCCAAATGGACAAGGACAGAACTGCTGGGAACATGTAATACAGGGGTTAATTAATAATTCTTGTAAAATAAAAAGAGGATTATTGCAAGGGAAAGATTAAAAATGATAAAGAATGATCTCAACACAATCTAGGGGTGGTAAATACAAGAGAAGTAAATGTTAGGGGTGGGGGCCCTGGGGCAGAGAACAGTGAAAGTAGTTTAAAGATTTTCTTTCCTCAGGATGAGGAAGGAGCATTGGACAAATGGGGTATCCTATCACAGTAAACTATTTGGCATTTTTTAAAAATATAATAATAGAGAAATATACTTTTGATTACAAGCATTGGGGAAGGGGCAGTAACTACTAATGGAATGGAATAAAATAGCAGACCTTCCAAATCAACAAAGGAAAGAACAAAAAAAGATCAGTAATTAACATACTAAAATGAGAAAAATGAGAAGAGTAAGGAAAAACAAAAGCAGTAACAAAAAAAAATAGTAATATTCTCCAGCTCCATCCATGCTACAGCAAAAGGTAAGAATTCTTTCTTTTTCACTGCTGTGTATTCTCCATGGCGTAAATGTACCACAGCTTTTTTATCCACTCACCTATTGATGGGTACTTAGGCCTGGAGAATATTATGCTAAGTGAAACAAGCCAGTCAGTAAAAGACAAATACCACATGATCTCATTTATATGTGGAATTTAATGAGCAAAATTAACTAATGAACTAAATAGAAAGAGAAACATAGATACATGGAACAGACTGAGAGCTGCTGGAGGGGAGTGGGGGCACTGGGTGAAAGATGATGACAGGATTAGCCAAAGAACATTAATACAAGACCCACGGCCACAAACAATGATAGAGGGATGGACTGAGGGAGGGGAGGGGATGGGGCTGAGGAGGGGTGGGCAAAGGGGAAAAAGCAGGGACAACTATAATAGCATAAATAATACAAAATAAATTTAAAAGCAATAAAAATAAAGTGGAAAAAATAAAACAAGCATATTGATTGTCACACTAAATGAAAAGGTTAAATTATCCTATTAAATTACAGAAACATCAAGATTATATTAAATACAAAACACTGCTCTATGTTACTTTTAAGAAACACAGTTAAAAGAAAATGATCAAGTTAAAAGGAAATGATAATGATTAAAGCAAAGGGATAAGAAAATATCAGAAAAAAGTAGGGGTGGCAACATTAAAGCTGGATAAGCTAAAACGAGGTTAAAAACACTAATGAGGATAAAACTGGGCAGTTGTAACAGTAAAAGGTAAAATCTCTGAAGAATCAACGATTGTCAGTAGGCATCAAATGGTATAGCTGCTACATATATGAGACAGAGGTTTTAGAAATACAAAAGAGCTTAATAAAACTGTACAATTACAGTCCTACCTCAGTACTCATTGGCTTTGGAACTCGTCAAAGCCTGGACTCATTGCATTTTGATAAGAAAAAATGTTTCAGGACTCGGCGCTTACTTGGGACTCACTGCACTTGCTAGAACTTGTGTGAGTTGTGACACTGCCCCGCACTCATCTCTTGCTTGGTGTTCGTTGGTTTCAGCACTCATCATGAGTTCCAGAATGAATTAACAATGAGTACTGAGGTACCGCTGTATAGTGGAATATTAATAAACCTTTTTCAAAATTAAGATCCCATGTACAAATAAATAAGCACATAGAAAGAATTAAATGATGCAATTAATAAATCAATTTAATATGTCTTTCTTTCAAATAAAATATTTGCATTTTATATGTCCAAAGTAAATTAAGTAATTGGCTACAAAGGAAAATTCATAAAATTTTCAAATAGAGATTTTACAGGTCATATTCTCTGCTTATAATCCAGTAAAACTAGATATAGGAAGTCTAAAAATATCAAAAGGTCCTAAGTGCTGGAAATTAAGAAACACATTCTTAAATAATCCTTGGATCAAAGAGAAACCAAAACTAAAAATTACAAACTATTTAAAAACTGATAAAACTAGAGTATCTTATTCTAAAACCTATAGTACACAGCTAAAGGTGTACTTAGGGGAAAATTAATAGCCTTAAATGTCATTGTCACTAAAGAAAAAAAGGTCTAAAATGAAGAAATTTTACATCAATTTTATAAGCATTTGGAAAAAAAGAACATTTAAATAAACCACAAGAAAACAGGAAAAAAATCAATAAAACAGAAAACAAACCACAACAAGTAGAAATGACAAATTAATTCCAAACTGCTTCTTTGACAAAGCCAATAAAATGCACAAACCTCTCACCATCCTGACTAAGGAGAAGAGAGAGCAACATTACATCAGATTAGAAAGTGCAAAGGAGACAGAGCCACAGATACAGGAGAGACTGAATTATTGTCAGAACACTATGAGTAACTCTATGGCATCAGATTTTTACAACGAAAGAAAATGGATTATTTTCCAGTAAACAAACTCTCAGGTTTGACCAAGAAGTAGGAAACTTAACTTTGTCAATGGCCAGAGAAGCGACGGGAAAGATGATTCGAGATCGATGATTTAAAAATGCAGCAGGACACACTGTTCCACACAACTCTTAGGTGCAGGAGAGAGGATTAAAGTGGGAGGGGGAGAAGGGGAGGCCAGAGGGAGAAGAGATGAGAGGATTTGGGGAGAGGACCGTAGAAAGGGGTGTCCGTGATAGAAAAAGGGTTTAAGGCAGGGTTTCCTCTAGACCCTTCTTCTCCCCAGTCCCACCCTTGCACTCCTTCTCTCTTCAATGACTGCTCATTAATGTTCAGCCACAAATACACATGTTCAGTTACTGCTGGTAGTTTGGGGTGATAGTGGGAACTGTCTGGTGCCCTGCTCCCATGTAATCTCACGTTGGTGGTGTGAATCTGTAAGTTTAAGGCTCCTGCCTCTACTCAGTTGGCAGGGGGCGGGTAGTGAGTTGGGGAAGTGCTGGTGAAGGTGGGACAGGATCGCTGCAGGGAGCTCTCCCGTCCCATGACACTATTTGGGCTACTTCAGGGGACATCTGGGCATCTGCCCATGGACTGTGGGCAGGGTAACCAGCACTGGGAAGACTTCTTAGAAGGGTGGGGATTTGCATTTGGGACCCATCCTCATCCATGCCCAGGACAGAGAGACGCAGCATCTGCCCACCAGCCTGGCTTCATGAGGTTTGTTCTGTCTTCAGGAAGAACTTGTTTAACTACATTTGGGAAATACCATCCATTTTCTGCATCTTAGCCCCAAAAGTGTTTTTAAAAACATTTCATCACTCTTGTCTGACTTTTCTTGGTAAACAAATTCAGTGATTAACACTACTTCATCCGGGCATTTTTCTTATATCAGCTTAGTAGGTAATTTGTTTCTCTATTTATACATAAATATCTGGTGATCTTGATCCTAGTATTATAGAATTTCTGGGGCCCTGTGGTTTTTCCAGACCTGCTGGACATATTGTTTTTTCCTTTTTCTGACTAACTTAGCTTTTATCCATTTGTCTTCAAATGGGTTTAGTAGCTTGTAATACAGTTAACTTTTCATCCCTGGGGGGTTAAAGCGAAAGGGAAGAGATAATGATGCCCAAATGAGATGAAAAAATTTGCGCATCCAACTAGTTTTCCTCTCCTGGAAATCCAATATAAGACAGTTCCCATCCAATTCAATTCTTGGATGGAGCTTCTCAAGGGCTTTATGGAAAGGAGAGGTGATTTTGGGTTATCTTTGGTTTGGTTATCTCTTGTTAGAATACCTTAGAGGGGTTGGCTTTAGCTCGAGTGCTTAATTCATCATGGCAGATACTACAATACCTTAGGGGTCTCCTGGGAGCCTGGGAGGGAACTGAAGCCCTCCTGCTTCCTATAGAGGCAGCATGAGTCACAGGATGGGGGGGACCACCTTGCCTGCACACTCCCTTCCAACCCCAAGATTCTATGAGTCTCCCTGCTCTTCCTGCTGGAAACTCCTGGGTTTCTGAAGGGTCATGGTTTTTACTTCCTCCCACGGTGGTGAGCCTATTGGCAGAGGGGGAAACAGAGGGAGGAGGTGGAGGATGGCGAGCTTTAGGTGTGGTTCTCAGACATTTGTGTGGAAGGGGGTATAGTTTAAAACCAGTGCACATCACTGGGTCTGTCAATTCTCTGAGAGCCTCGTGGCACATCTTCCTGAGTCTGGCCGTACTAATCTCATCTTCTTGTGTCCCCTCTGTTTCCTAAGAATCTTCACACTGTCACCCAGCAGGTAAATGCCTTTGTGGCCATGTCTGTTGTACACAGAACCTGGCATATCCTTTGTGCCTGCTGATAGCCCATCAACTCCTAACCATCATTGTGTTGATTACCTGTATCATGCACGGGCCAACTATTGTTTATAGGCCCAACCTAGCTGGCTGCCTGTTTAATCAAGTCTTTTTGGAACACAACCACATTCATTCATTTGAATACCAGATAAGGCTATTTTTTTTTTTTTTTTTGCTACAATGACAAAATTGGGTATTTGCAAAAGAGATGATATGGCTTCCAGAGCCAAAAATAATTACTATGTGACACTTTCCAGAAAAAGTTTGTTAAGTCCTGAGCTATATATAACTAAAGAATGAATGCAAACTAATGACTATGTGGACTGGGAAGCCAAATTGTAAAATTCGTCGATAATTGTTTGTTCTTCTAGAGTCAAGGGTAACCATTTAAATATCATGCATCTCCTAGAGCCTCCCAATACCTACAAGCAAGAAAATGGAATAAACTTCCCTAGTTATTCACAAATGAGCTCAGGCATCTTCCTCAACTGAAATTTCTGCCCACAGTTGTTGGTTTGAGCTACACTGAGGAATGCTTAATCTTCATAATAAAAGTCACATATAGGATTCTAATTAATTAATTTCTTCCTGCTATGGAATATAATCTTGCCCATTACTCTGACCACTAAATGCTCAAGACTCCCTATTTAGACACTTCCAGTGCCCTAGTTGCCCGTGTTTTGACTTTAAAACTTTATCAGTGTGAAATTCCTCTTTCATGTAAAGCCGTGTGTGCCCATCAGCCACTAGCTCTGTGCACGGTGGTGCCTTCAATTCTTTGCACGTGTCCCCTGACTTTTCACCCAGAATTTTGTGTGTCTGCCTAGGAACATTCAGCAAATTCAGTTTTGAAGCATCTATTATTTAGTTAAGCATGCCAACAAGATTATCTCTTAATCAATTTCCCAAAAGACTGAATACAAATAACATTAAGTCAATGACATTTAAAACATATGCCTTGCTTCTGACTCCAGTAAGCTCTTAACCAACTTCCTCTAATGTCACGTGATGGATAGTTAAGGCGATTTGGACAGAGAGAGAAAGCCAGCATCATGAAAGGGAGTTTTAGGTGTGTTTGATTCCACACAGGTGCAAGGGGAGGCAAAGAAGGAGGGAGCTGCAGCTGATTGACCCAGAGTTGAGACCACAGGGAACAGAAACAAGGTCCAGGCAAAGAGCATTTCTGCCTGGAACTTGACTAGTCACCGCTGGAGGACTTCTCTTCTTCACTGCTTTTCACTGCCAGGTAATAGATGCGGTTGGCCTCTGGGTAGGTGACTTTGCTGAGGGGCAGCTTGTAGATGGCGGGGTTGTTGGTCGTCAGGAGCAGGAAAATGAGGGTGGAGAGGCAGAAGGCCCAGGTGCCCGGTGGCACGCCAACCTGGAAACAAAAGCCCCAGGGTCTGAAAATGTTCCTAGGTTCCCATGACCCTGGGGGAGAAGGATGTGGTAGGGGTTGAGGGTGGGGTTCCTCCCCCAGAGACAGCCTTGGTTTCTGAGGTCATAAGGATGGATGAGTTGATCCAGGAATTTGCAGTGTCATCGTTGGACACAACCATCATCTTTTAATGATGGAGCTGAAAATTGGCCTGGGAATGGATGACCTCCAATATCTAGCTAAATACAAGTACTTCTATCTCTTCATCCTTGTTCTCTGTTGCTGATTGTAGCACACGCACACACACAGCACATGCACATCAGAGGCACATGTAACTAATTGCCAGTCCTTCTCTGGACAAACCCTGGATAAATCTTGACAAAGGCATTGTGCAGAGTGTCAGCTACCATAACCCCCTCGGGATTCTTCCACAAGACTCCAAACACCCTGAAGCCGTGGCTAGGGAAGGGCACAGTGTTCAGAAGAGTCCAAACTTACCACTGCCATTATGTTGGAGAGGGCTGCTCCCATGTATGCACAGAACAGGGCTGTGGAGGGGCAAGGATCATCGAGTCAGGTTCCCAGGGCCCACCCCCAACCCTCTCCAAGAGCAGAGATCCCAGTTTGTCTCCAGCAGCCTCGGTGTCCACACCACATCTTGACATTGGGCATGTGTGAGTGACATTATTAGTTATTTTTGCAGGTAAGTGTGGCCCATCTCCCACAAGACTGTGCATTCTCAGAGAGTAAAGCTTAAAGTAGAGGCAGAGAATAAAGCTTACATATCCTTTTATCCCCTCCCACTTCTATTGTGGCCTTGCACAGAGTCAGGGGTCATTAAGCATCTTTTGCTTGTCCACACTGACCTTGGGGATGGTTTAGCACAAGCTGGATGACTGGACGATTACCTGTCTGGGGGTGATGGTCAGACTACATGAGCTCCAGATAAGGCCCCTCTTGCCTAAGATTCTGGGTGACCATGATGCTAGTGGACCCTCACCAAGTCCCATCAGAGCTGGATCTTATTGGGTCTTTGAGCTCATCCCTGGGAGCCAGGCATCTGTGTTCAACCAAGGGATATGGGCATTGAGGTCAGATAGGGGAGCTCTGCCACATCCCTGGTGCATCTGGACGAGCTCCTCTGCCCCTGCCCCTTTGCTTTCTGTTTCTCTGTCCAGAACATCTTTCCCCTGTCTTTGCCCATACAAATCCCACCCTGAAGGTGTTGAGATGAACCTCAACCTCCCTCGGAAGCCTTCCCAGATGGTTCCAGCCACAGGAAGCCATCCCTTCTCTGAAGGCCAAAGGCAGTTATAGTTTGAACCTCAAAATATCTGACACTTTGACTTAACCAACATTTACTGAGCCCACTGTCTCCATGTCTACCCTTGTGCTGGCTGCTGAGGGTTATACATGGAAGTCACTTAGAGCGTGGCATTGGGTGCAGATTGTGCCTGATTTCTCTTCGGACACAGCACTCTCTCTTTACTATGGAATTCGAGCTTCCATAGGGCTGTTTTATTTTTCTTAGACCTCAGTTTTTCCATGTATACCATCTCACTAGATCTTTCTCCAACGATCTTTTTAGACATCCCAACCTTAACTGTGCAACGACTTCTCTGCTGCTAGACCGTGTCTTCCTGAGGATGTGGTCACTGTGTGTCTGTCAGGCCTCACCTAGGGCCTGACACTTACTGGTGCCATACAGTTCACTGGGGAATGAAGTTACTGAGAGCAGGGACGCTGCCACTAGTGCACGAGGAAATGCACGTGTGGTTTCCTCATCAGCGTTCTAATGCTGTGTGAATATAACAGCAGTAATAGTGTGCGTGACTCCAGCTGACAAAGGAGGAACCTCAAGTCCCCCAGCCGTGAAAGACCCAGGCCACTGGTTCTTCTATCACTGCTGCTCAGTTCTGACTAGTGGTCACCAGGGGTTTCACATCACCAAGGGTGTGGGGGCGGGGAGGGAGAAATAGCATAGTGACTTGGATGTCAGCTTTCCCGAATACCCACTGCAGACGAGGGCCAGCACGTGGGTCTGCCAGGTGAGGGCGTAGAACATGCCTCCAATGGCGATGCAGGACAGCACGCAGTTGTAGCTCCAGAGGCCCATGTAGATCATCTCGAAGGGCGTGGCCACTGTCAGGGCTGTGGGACAAGGTGTGGTGTTTCTGGCTGGTTCTGGGTCACAGCACCAAGGCCACCTTGTGGCTGGTACTGGGACTCAGGGTGGCCTCTTTCCAGCTCTTCCCACCACACCCTCTACCCTCACCCATCAGAGGAGCCTCTACAAATAGCATCTCATCTTTGGAAACCAACAATGGGAAGAAATCAGTGGTTTCCAAATGGTTTTTCAAAGATTTCACACAGATGGATGAACGCTTCCAGGGTGAGGGCAGGCCAAGGCCCATGGGGCTCCAGGCCATCTCTTCAGCAAGAAAGATTTCAGTTGAAAATGTTCTGCTTCAAATGGTTGAGAAAATACGAGTGTGCACGCACAGGTACATGGAGATGGAGAAATGGCACAGCAAAATGGGTGGGGTGTGAACAATGGGTGAGTCTGGATAAAGAATTACGGGTACCTGTTGTGCTACTTTTATGTTTGGTAAGTTTGAAATTTTTTCCAGATAACTTTTATTTAAAGTTCTCCTTCTAAGACATTTTTGAAAAATGTTGGAATAAGTCAATAGGGTCCTATCCCCAATGCAATAAACTCTAACTTCTGACTCTATTGTCCACATGCACATATTCATATATGTAGAAACATTAAATCGCATCTGTCAAGTGACAACACAATATTTGAGAAAATCTTTTCTTTTAGCTTACTTGAAATTTCAGTGTCAGCTCACTTATGCCCCTGGTCAGCTTCTGCTCCCACTCCCTGCCCCCACCCCTCAGCTCCTAGGGGCTCAGTCTGCAGGCCAACTGGTCTTCAATCCCCTTGCCTCTCCCCACATGTCTTGCTACTCAATATACTCTCTTTGGAGTCAAGAAAGGGAAAAATAAGTCCCTACCCTTGATAGTGTTTAAAAAAAAACTCCAGTGAAGATGGTAAGTCCAGAACATTTTTTTGTGTGGAGGGGAGAATGACCTTAGGAATATAATCCCTGCAGAGAACAGGCCTGCCCTACCTGCTAGCATCCCCACGATTGAGCCAATGGCCGCATGCAAACAGATGAGTGGCGAGCAGATGAACAGAGCCACCAGGAACACACCTCCTGTCCAGGGATTGTCGCAGCCGTACACCTGGCCAACCCCGATGGGGATGGCTTGTAGCAGCTGCAAAGTAAACAGAGTCCAGGTCAGTGGAGTGTGGACTGATAAAGCACAGACTGGGCCTTGGGGCCAGGACTGAGCCATTCCTGAGGTGGTAGGCGGGTAATGGGGTGGAACGGGAGCATGGCTGTGCCCTCTTGCAGGTGAGAGAAGACGGGAGGGCACGAGCTGGAACAAACAGCTCCTCACTCCACCACGTAGCAGGCATCTGAGCATCCCTCATGCAAAACCAAGCAGGGCTCCCCAACACAGGGGCTGGGCTGAGTGTTTCTGAGGGACACATGGCTTCTGCTTTGCGGGGACCAGGGGACACTTTCTCTCTAGACTGCCATCGGGGGTTTCAGGGTATTACAAAATTCCTCGAGACTTTCTGAAATCCTAGAAATATTCTAGGCCATTCTGAGGGATGATTGGACCAAAGGACACCCAGCACATTGGTGGCCAAGCCCAGGTCACAGCCTCTGAGCTTGACCCCTAGTCTGTTGGTGGCTGCTGCACATTTAGTGCTGTGCTGGGGACTATGAAGCCCCGGGAAGGTGGCAGAGGTACTTCCCTGCTAAGGAAGAGCACTCAGCACTGAAGAGAGGTAATGTGAAGACCATCTGGAGGACAGCACACATCCCAACCCTTTCTGAGCCCGACTGTCATTTGGTCACGTTGGAATTAAAGATGACTAATTGGCAGTGAGGTCAGATGGCCTTCTGCTCAAGCTGCATCGCCCACATTTTTGACTGTCCTTTGAAGGCAAGAAGGAAGGGAGGGAGATTGGCAGGGAGGGGAGAGAACTGGCCTGGGGGGTCGAGGCCTCCAGCTCTCAGGAGGGCTCTGCACAAGGTCCTGTGTGACCCTGGGCATGTCACCTCCTCATTCTGGGCGGTGGTGCCCTCCTCTGTAACAAGGAGGCTGCTCTAGCAGATGATCTTCCAGCTTTCAAGTGCTTTTCTCTACTGCCAGGGCTTGTGCTTTCTTTGAGAATGGGACTCTCTCATGGCTGGGTACATACTAGGTATTTAATAACTATTATTGATTAGCTCAGTGGTCTCTAAACTTTGTGTACCTTAGAATTACCTAAAGATCTTTAAAAACATATTGATGCCTGGCTCCTCTCCAGACTTTCTGATTTAACTGGTATGGAGCATGACCGGGCCTCAGGGGTTTCTAACGTGCACGAGTGTGGGGACCCCTGGACTTGTTATTGATAATCTAATGTAGATGTTGGCATTAATGGTCTTTCTCTCGTTGGTGAAATTTTGTACTTTTTAACAACTTGACTGAATTCTGAAGTTAGTCTGATTTCTTCGGTCAGGGAGTCTCAGGGAGCTCTTGAGCTTCGTGCCCCCTTGTCTCTGAGTAGGTGGCGTCTTAATAACCAAGCACTGTTTAGGGCAGACCCTGCGGCCCGGTGCAAGGAATGACAGGGCAGCGCCCCTGTGCTATTTAAAAGAACCCTGGAAACACTTTGTACCAGTCCAGGAAACTCAGCTGAAGTGAGGGAACAGGCTGGAAATCTACTCACTAAATATCCCATGATTTCCCAAAGTCCGAGAAATGCAGGATGCCGAGGGGAATCCAGCTCCCACCTTCCCATCTGGGAACACCGGTTTTAAGCCCAAGCAGTCAAGAATGAGAGGAATGAGGAAACAAGCTGCCTTGGAGTGGAGCCTGGATTTAGAATGAAGCTTCCTCCATCGGGAACCATATTTTAGCCGGGTGAACTGTGGCCCCGGGGTGGCCTGCCCTCCCCTCCACGTGGCTCTCCAGGCTGCTGACGACACCCTGGTGTGAGGAGTGGTCAGGTGTGTGGTGGAAATTTACTGAGCACCAGCCTCTGCGTTCTCTGAATAATCCTCCTGTAACAGCCGCAGGCCTGTTCAACAAAAAGGAAGTCACTCCCTTCATTGCTTGAAAGAGAAAGAGGGAAATGGCGCTGATGCTTCAGACCCCAGCTCTGGGTGGTGAGGAAGAGCAGGAGCCTGTTGTTGGGGAGCTGGAGCACCGGGGAGCTCAGAGTGAGCTTGGGGTCCAGGGCAGGTGGATTTGGGGCCTCCCACTTTCTCAATGTCTATTTTGAAGAGACATGAGAGGTATCTCTTCCCTGTGGCCCTTTCCGCTCTGGTCCCCTCAGCACTGGACGGTATAGCTACACAGTACAGGATGGTGGGGGTCTCTCTCTCTGGCAACAGCACCTGTCACTGCAGCTGCCACTTGGGCTGTGCCTCATGGGTATAGCTTAGGGACAGCGGGTCTGTGCCCCAAAGATGGCGTGCCTGACTGGCAGCTGGCTGGTCATGGACGACCCTATCAAAGTTAGTTTTGCCCCTGCCTCTACCCCAGCTGTTTTCCATTGTAGAGAGTGGGCTTCCCCATAAACGTAGGCTTCTGGGTTTTCTCTTTTCTCAGATTCAGGCCCGAGCCCTGCCTCTGATCCTCCTGTGGCCCCTTCCCTAGACAAAACTTTAAACATGGCTGGCCACAGCATTTGCCACTAAGGGTAAGGGGGCCTTTTCTTTTCTGATAGGGTTCAATTCACAGTGGGCCTGTCCCTGGAGGACAAGCGCTGGCCACCCTCCACCCCAGAGTGGCGGCCCGGAGCTGAATACCCAGCAGTGGGGCCACCCGGAGGTTTAAGCACATCTAGACAACAGGCAGGGGTGGAGAGGGCTCAGGAGTCAGGTCACACAAACAATGTGTCAGGACATAAGTCATGTTTTCAAATATTCAAAAGGTGGTCATGGAAACAGTATTGTAAATTATTCTAAGAAGGAGAGCTAGAACTAACGGGTGGAAAATGAAGGGAGGTATCTGAGGAATGTGAGGAACCCTCCAGCACTGAAAGGCGCACAGTCGTGGGGTGCTGTGTGGAGAGCAGAGGGGTTCACCTCTCTGTGATGCTCCCAGCTGAGCGTGCAAGGCCTGCTGTGCACGAAGTGGGGATCGTTCAAAGCTTGGGCTCTGCGGCAGGCTGCCTGGGTTTGAAGCTCAGGCACTAGTTGCAGTTTGACCTTGGGCAAGTAACCCTTGCTGCACCTTAGTTTTCTCATCTGTAAAATGGGGATGATGGTAGTACTTCTATCATGTTTTTTTTTTTTTTTTAAAGATTTTATTTATTCATTTTTAGAGAGAGGAGAAGGGAGGGAGAAAGAGAGGGAGAAAGCAATGTATGGTTGCCTCTCACATGGCCCTCACTGGGGACCTGGCCTGCTACCCAGGCATGTGCCCCGACTGGGAATTGAACCGGGACCCCCTGGTTCCCAGCCTGCGCTCAATCCACTGAGCTACACCAGCTGGGCTATCATGGGGGTTTTCATGAGGTTTAAAGGAGTGATTAAGTTGAGGGCTTAGAACAGCGTTGAATATGTAATAAGGTTGCCTTAGCATTAGCTGTTAGCTGTCTTGAGGTTTTTTAGCAGGGCTAAAATGTTACAATTCTCTATATATTATCTTACGTTAGATTTCTGTTACATCCCTTCATCTACGATGTCTAGCAGTCAGTAGAGTAAACGAATATGTACATTTGTATGGTTGCTCCTCACATGACCCTCACTGGGGACCCAGCCTGCAACCCAGGCATGTGCCCTGACGGGGAATCGAACCGGGACCGACTGGTTCCCAGCCCGCGCTCAATCCACTGAGCTACACCAGCCAGGGCTCGAATATGTACATTTGTGACAGTAGGATACAAAGCACCGTTTTTCAGCTTTGGCACTATAGACGTTTGGGACTGGATAATCCTTGTTATAGGGAGAGGGTTGCCCTGTGCTTGGTAGATTCTTTAGCGGCATCCCTGGCCTCTGCTCACGAGATGCCAGTCACACCCCCACATGCGCAGTCCTGACAATGAAAACATGTCTGCAGACATTGCCTACTGTCCCCAGGAGGGCAAAATCACCCCTGCTTAAGAAACATTGATATGGCAAGCACATGAAAATTCACCCTCCAGTTCTATTGATAATATCTTTTAAATCCTAATTTTAAACCTTTTATTTTTAGTGTCTTATCCTTTCACTTGATTGTCCACCTTATGTAATATTTTCCCCTCAATTCCACCATCCTGTGTGGTCAACTGAACACACGTGGGCTCTCGTTTGTATCTGTTTTTCTGTGTGGAGGGTAGGCTTCACTAAGGGAGGGATGTTGTTTTCCTCACGTATTTCAGTGTCTGATAAAGCGCCTGGCACAGAGTAGGTCTTCAAGAAAGGCTTGTTGAAAGAGCGCGTGAGGGGGCAGTGACCCTTCCCTGGCCTCTTCCCCACCAGACCCCCCATCCGAGTGAGAGGCGCCTGGAGAGGCTGAGGGCCTGCCTGTGCACACACCGGTCAGTGAGAAGGCCTGTGGAGGGCCCAGCCCCTCTGCCGCAGGGTGACTTACCAAGGGCACTTCTATCTCTGTCCAGGTGATGTTGGGCACTGCAGACACGGGCTCTATCAGTGTCGTGGGGAAGAAGAGGTTGTAGTGGCCTGTGGCCGCCAGGTACAGGGTCACCGCGATGTTGAAGGGCAGCGTGAACACCGGGAGGTCCCACTTGCTGAAGACAGAGTTCAAGGCACTAGAAAGAACTGGGCTGAAGATGGAAGAAACAAAGTGTTCATCACTGTGATCATTCTTAGGGCTACACCATTCCATCTGCGCTGGCCACTGCGCCATTCACTGTCCCCTCTTCCCGGCACGATCATTCCTGAACCCCTTGATCCATTGATCTGTGACCGGGAATAGGGTGTTCAATTTAAGGCTGTACCTTTGAGAAACAAGATGTGAAAGTAATATAACTTGTCTTGAAAAGAAAACTTAAAAAATGATTTAAATATTTCCTTGTCAGTTAAACCAAGAAAGCTGAACAAAATGTAATTGTCACAGAATATATTACCTTTGGACCATCAAGCTGTGCCATGGCTACTATGCTGGACTGCAACAAGGTTTGAGAAGTCTGGCCTTCTAGGAGGAGGGGGCTAGGGCACAGAGGTCACACACGGGATCGGACTCAGTTAAAGTATGTGAGCCACTCTGGGAACCGCCATGTGAACCCAAGACCTTGAGTTGTTCGTGTTCTCTCTCTTCTTGGGGAAAGAGGGAGCTAGGGGCAAGTTCTAACTACAAGCTGAGTGACTGGGTAATTAATCTTCCTCACCTCTGGTTTCCTGTGAAGGGCCCAGGCACCCTAGACATCTCACACCCTACTTGTCCCACACACGGTGAGCTCAGGACAAAACCTGACATCACATGTGAGCTCACAGGATCCAGCTGATTGGTCTACTTTTAATTAATGACCATGAATTACAAACGGGCATTTAAGACTGTCTGAAAGCCTTCCTAGCCAATTAACTCCCCAGTTGCGGAGACAACTATTTCATATTTCCTCTGTTCTCCTCAAATCTTCACATCTGTTTCCCTTGAGTTTCAGCTGACTGCCTTGCTTTACTTCATTAAGGAAGTAGAAATGACCAGAGGAGAAATGCTTCATTTCCCCAAACCTAAGATCCGCACTCCGACCGCCTTGGGTCCACACACTCTCCTCTCTGCCCTTTTCACATAATGGAAGTATTTCTGCTCCTTTCTCAGGCTAAATCTTTCGCCGGTGCTTTGGGATCCAATCTGTTTCAAAGATTTCCATCCTGCAATTCTCTCCTGTCTCTCTCCTTCTTCTCTGAGTCATTCCCATAACTATACAAACATATTCTTGTATCTTCTACCTTTACAAATCCTCCCCATTTAGTCTGATGTCTGCTTAGTTATTACCCTATTTGCCTGCTTCCATTCACAGCAATACTCCTCAGAGTATTGTCTATCTTTGCTACCCGTGATATTCCTACTCCCATCCTTTCCTAAATTCACCAAGAATTAGAGTTCCCTCCAGGCTGTGGAGAAGAGTCTTGTCCAGTTCACCAATGACATCTGTCTTGCCAAATCTGTGGCCATTCCCTGCCCCCTCACGGGACTGTTGGACCCTCTGACTGGACTGAAACTCTTTCTGTCTGGGTTGCCATGACATTGCACATCCTGTTTTCTTCCGGCTTCTCCAGCTGCTCCTTCTCAACTCTCTGTCAGTGGTTCTTCCCCTCTCCTGCCAATTTCTAAATATGAGGGGATCCTATGACTCTTTCTCAGGTTTTCCCTTTCTCTTTCTTTTTAAATCTTCTCTTTCTGGCTAATAGCTTTAGTCCCGTGGACAAAAATATCTTCTATAGGCTTCTGCCTCCCAAATCTTGACCATATCACCGAGTTCCAGATTTGCACATCCAATGACCAACTCAGCATCTCTTTTTGAAAGTTTAAAGTTCATATGACCAAGGAGAACCCTCAAGTTGCATCCTGTCTCCAAGCACCAACCTGTTTTTTTTAGTCTTCTCCATCAACACAGGTGCTCAGGCAAATTATAGGAGTATCTGCGTCATCCCTCACCATCCCCATAGTCCACAGCCTCTCAGGAAGTTCTGTTGCCTCTACCACCCTTAAAATATACCCAAGCCCAGCCACTTCTAGCCACTTCTCACCACCTGCCTGGGTATCACCCTAGTCCTAACCACTCTCAGCCCCTGGGGCTATTGCAGCAAACTCCTAACTATACCTCCTGCATATCCTATCACTCCTCTGCTTAAAACCCTTTCACTGCTTCCCATCAGAGCTGTGATGAAAATCCAAAGGCTAACTGGATCTCAAGGCATATGGGGTCTGGTCCTCCTCCACTTCTGCCCTCACCTCCTGCCGCTCCTGTTCCTCTCAGGGCTCCAGCCCCACTGGTCCTCTCTCTTGAACACATCACACTTCTCCGGTTGGGGCCTGTGGCTGTGCTGCTCCTTCTGTCTGCAGCATCCTTCACCCAGATCTTCAGATGCCAGGTACCTCCTTATTTACCATTTAGATCAAATGTCCCCTCTGCAAGGTGGCCTTCCTGACACCCACATCTGGAGTCACTCTCTGTTCCATCTGCCCCATTTTGCTTTCCTCAAAGTACTTATCACATCTTGAGATCATCTTTTCAATTAACCAGCTCACAAGTTTATTTCTATCTTTGCCAAGGAAAATGTCAGTTCTAAGAGGATGGAGACCTTCTGTTGTGCACAAGGACCCCAACACCTAGAGTAGTCCCTGTACATAGCAGATCCTCAGCAAATATTTGTTGGATAAACCTGGAAAACGACGCTACTAAGACCTCCCCTGTGGGTTTGATTTCAAGGACTACAGGAAGGGAATGAGCAGCTACAGTAATAGCACAGAGCTCAGCCCAGAGTAGGTGCTTAATGATGTTTTATCTTTCAAATTGGGAAGTGAAGGTGGGGTGGGGGCACTGGAAACAAAGTACCACCCAGTGCAGTGTGGCTGAGGAGCTGTGCTGAGGGGCTTAATCTATGCAGTTATAAACCAAATATATGTAAATGAAGACAAGTCCTCCTACTCCTTATAGGCGGAGGGGAGCCTGCCGGAGACATTAAGGAAATCCCCATCGAAATGACTGCTTTAGTTGTTTGTTATGATAGACTGAGAAAGAGACCCTAAGAAGAAACATAAATTGCCCAGAATGCTCAAAGTAGTAATTTATTCACAAGCACTACTAAAAAGTAATGGAACAATACTGAAACTAAATTAAACTAACTGCTTTTAGTAACACTAGACTTTGACACCAAATAAATGAAGTGACTTCTTAGAGATGTTAAAAATCAGTCGGCATGTCTGAGAGGTGAGCACAGGGGTTGAGGACACAGGTTCCGCCACTGTGCGACAGTGTCGCACCCTCAGACACTCCAGACCTGCTGCAGATGCAAGCGAACTGAAGCTCACGTGAGTAAAAGGCCCAGCAAACCCTGCACTTAGTGGCTATTTCTTCTTAATACCCTTCTCTACCCTGCTTTTCTCTTCCTTCTGCAAAATGAGGTGATTTCACAGTAAGATCTCAACTGATGCTTCTCATTCAAAGAGTCTGTGCTTTAAATATAGACATGCTGGTCCAGGAAAGCTCTATGCTTCTATCACAAGCAAGTTTACAGCTTTTTAATCTTGGTTTGCCCCCCAGGATAGATGATTCCCATACAGCCTGGAGTTTAATAGTACAGGCTCTGTGTTTGGAATGTGCCGCCATTGATACCTTTTACTGAGTATGACCTGGGGACAAGTTATTGAAACTCTGAGTGCCTCAGTCTGTCCTCTGTAAATCGGGGCAGTGATAGCCCTACCTTGCTTCAGACTGTGCATGTAGGAAATGCTCAATAAATGATAGCCTCACTCATGAGGCCTGTCATGCAAGGAAGACTATGAGCCCAGTACCAAACACATGGTACTTTGTTGCTCTAGGGTCCCTGTCATCCAAATTCAAAAATGACTCTCTTGGCTTGCAGTTGAATTTGTGGACTTTCATGATGTCTTTCAGGACAAACCAGCCTGACTCTGAAGACACTGGACTCCACGATGGTGCATGTGCCCATCCAGTATAAGACACAACCATCCTGGGTCTTTGTGAGTCTATGAGCAGAGAGAATGAGCATCTTACCAGGCCATGGCAGTGAAGACCACAGGAAACAGAAGCCACCAGTAATAATCAAATTTCTTGGAGAACACGGCCATCAGCAGTCCAACCAGCATCCCATTGTACCCGTGGAGTCCGGAGGCAATAGCGGACCTGGGGCGAAACAGAGTTACTCTGTGGTCAAATTTCATGGTCCCTCCCTCCTGGTACTCCCAGAAAAAAGTCAGTTTATTCGATGAATGTCACACAATCACATAGCTGCCAGCACCTTTCCACACACACACACACACACACACGCCTTGATCACCTTTGCTGATCTAGAATTAAATTATGCACCTTTGTCTTCTCTGTGTCTGAACTCTTCTTCTCAGGGGAGGCTCAGATTGCTACATATAGCGGGAAATCTAAAGGAAACCTGAGGTGTGACACTGGGAAGGTGTGTGTGTGTGTGTGTAAGAGAGGAGTTTTGGGGGGTGGAAGCCAGGAATACATGGGGCAGCTGCAGAGGGGGCGCTGGAAAGAAAAGGGGGTGGCAGGGAAGACCACTGCTGTTCAGAATCTCCTTGGGACTAGGATAACTATCGAAGGAGCAGAAACCCGTGTTTTGGGAAAATCATTATTTTTAATTGTGCTTGCATTTTTGTTGTATTTCCCCATTTGTGTTCAGGGTTAGACTTTAGCCCTTTTTTTTTTTTTCATTTCAAATACCAGCTGCTTCAGGCCAACTGAGCAGAGACAGTTGGCCCCCACTGGTCTGCGCCTGCCTCAGAGGGAGTGTTTTCGGAAGGCTCTGCAGTCAAATGGAGCCTGGCACTGTCATTTGCTGTGAGCATGGGAGCAGCGTAAGTCTGTAAGGATCTCTACTGACCTGTTCAAAGTTGATACTCAGGAGACCTTGGCCGGGTTGATAGGATAAGTTTGATAGGAAGTAATCACCTCTCCACCTGTCTGCCCCAAGACCCAAGACCAATATAGAACGGGACCCACCTGTCCTGGCTCAAGGCAAGGGCAGTTAAGGTCGAGACCACTGCTCCCAGGCCTCCAGCAATCGTCCACCAGGGATTCTGGATCAGGAGACCGATGAAGATGATGAACCCGCTGAGAGGGTTGTTGACGAACATCACCTGAGCAGCCCCCCTCAGGACCCAGTCTGCAAACTGGAGAGCCAGCGGCTTATCTGAAAGAGGCAGGCAGGGCTGTCAGCAGGGTCTAGCGGACACTTCCCTGCTGGACCACCGGTTGGCATGCAACCAAGACAGACAGGGATGCAAGAGCTGGGATATTTCCCCTCACTCAGCCTGGCACCCAGCCCATCTCTGAGTGGCTCGGCAATCAGTCTGCAGTGGGTGCTAGTTTTTGCCGTATGGACTGAGGCACCGTGCTGAGACCAATTTAATGCTGTTCCAGACACTGGCTTGGTTGGCAAGGAAGCCGCAGGGGCATTCCAAGGGAAATTTATTGATCCAAGAGAAGAGGTGGAGAAGGTAGGGAACCTTATTTTCAGTGCTCTATGACTCAGTTGAGGGCTTGTATCTGAGCAGCAAAGAAAGTAGTCATGAGAAAGGAAGCTGGGAAGGAAGTCAGTACTGAGACAGGACCTGGAGAAAGTGAAGTCCAGAAGAGGGGACACACATCCTGCCTCAGTCTCTGGTTTGGTTTCCAGGACAGCCTGTACAGGCAGGGGCAGGGGGTTAGGGTGTTTGTTGGAGCATTTAGTTTAGGGAAACAAGGAGAAGGAAGGAACTACAAGGAATGAGCCCTGGAACATGGGGGAGGGGGAGGCCAATACTACATGGCACATACTACATGGCTAGGAAAAGTGAAAGAAAGACCAACCAGCTCATTTGGGAAATGGCTTATATGTCGCTAAGTGGTTGCCCTGTAGCTTCCTTATCCCATGAAGGAGTGAAGAATTTTCAAAGAGCTAAAATTCATGAAATGCATTTAATTCTGAAACCTTGGGAATCTAAGTTAGGAGGGTATGTTATGCCTCCCTGGAGTCAACTCGGGGCTGGAGCAGCCCCAGCTGTGGGTGAGTGGGGGAGCAGCTTCCTCCGTTCAAGCCAGAGGGAGGGCTCTCTCTCAGGCCTGGCCTGGCCCTGCTGCTTCTTTCCTGGCGGTTGCTTACCTTTCAGCCAGCTCCTGCACTCCTTCATCTCGCCCGTGAGGTAGCCCACTGCTTCGAAGAGGCTGATGCCCCCGCCTCCTGCGGAGCCCCGGGGCGTGGCCCTGCTTTCTCTCCTTTTACTCCTCTCATGGGGCTTTTCGATTTTCACGATGTGACTCTCTTCGTTGGATGACCGGAGATCCTTTCAGGAGAAGCCACGACAAAATATCAGATCATAGAGCTTTTGGAGAGCAGGGGAATTTGGGGATAAAGAAGGTTATCAGGTATTTTTTTTTTGATATAAAGGATCATAAGACAAATATGCCCAGAGCACCCCACACAGGCCTGCTGTTCCCAGGATTACTGCACATTCTTCGTAGCAGGGTTTCCTAACCGTTTGTGCCATGGATCCCTTTTGGAACCGTGGCAAAGCTATGGACTTCTTTACAGAATGTAGTGTTTGTAAATAAATAAAGTAAGTAGGATTACAGGGAAAACCAATGACATTGAAATGCAGTTATGATAATATTAAAAAAACTGCGATGCATGTATAGGCGCAACAGATCCAATGCCTACTGTAAGTTCAAAGGAGTGATGCGTGAGTATCGGGGCCCGTTCGCTCCAACTCAGGACGACTCTGTGGAGCCAACGCGTTTCTGGAGCTGCTGAGGCCTTTTGTGCGACTGCATTGCAGCCCAACTCCCGTCTAACCCTGCTGCCTTATTTCTCTACAAGTATTGACCCCAATGGCATACCCCTATAAGCTTCCTTTTTTAAAAAAAGGTTTTATTTATTTTTAGGGAAAGGGGAAGGGAGGGAGAAAGAGAGGGAGATGTGTGAGAGAAACAACGGTTGGTTGCTTCTCACACATGTCCCAACCAGGGACCAGACCCCCAACCCAGGCATGTGCCCTGACAGGGAACTGAACCAGTGACCTTTTCCTTTGCAGGATGATGATCAACTAACTGAGCTACACCGGTGAGGGCCTCTGTAAACTTCTTACATATGAATCTCCAAGTCAGCTTCCTAGAGGAACCCAATCTGACAATGACAAAAATCTCAGATGTTCTAATATGACTGTTGTTCATTTCTCATATTCATAATTGAGATAAATGCTAAAGTTTGTGGAGGTTAATGAAAATAAAGATAAATTATTTTCCCCACCCAAGTTCATAACCCCTCAAGTCTGTCTAAGGACCCCTTGGTCAGGATTCCTTATTCTAAAGCTAAGCTGTCCAATATAGTAGCCAATAGGTCATGTGGCTATTGAGCCCTTGAAATGTGGCTAGTCTTAACCGAGATGTGCTTTAAGTGAATTTAAAGGACAGTATAAAAAAATAATGTGCAAATTATCTCAGTGATACTTTATATTGATTATATGGAATAGATAGACATAATAATACTATATATTCATATGTTAGGATAAACAAAATTTATTAAAATTAATTTCACGTGCTTCTTTTTACTTTAAAAAACTGGGGTTAAGAAATTTAAACTTACGTATGTGGCTCACATTATATTTTAGTTGTACGCTGATGGTCTGTAGATTTCTCCAGCCTCTTGCCTGCCTCAAAACTTAAATACCTGGAGCATATCAATGAAAATATCCCCTCAAAACTCTCTCCTCCTTAAAGGCTGAGAACACTGGAAAAAATTGTGCCTGAGGTACTGGGTAACAGTTGAGGAAAGCAGTGAGCTAGTCAAAAAGCTTAAGAGGATAAACCGGGGAATGGGATGTGCAAAGTGGGTTTTAAAAAGCTTGGATATACTTCTGTGGCTCTAGAAGGGCTGGTGCACGTGTAGGGCTGGCACATGTCCGGGGCCGTGTGCGTGCTCAGTGGACAACTGAGAAGGCCCTACGCTCGCACCTGGCTGAGTCTGAGTCTCAGTCAAGCAGAAAGTGAAGGCGAAGGCACACGCGAAAACTTCCTGCATGAGTGTTGAAGATATGTGCCAGCACGCACACAGGTCCCTGAGGAAATATTTGTCCAATCATTAGCCGACCAGTAGGCTAACTGAGCAGGGACATCAGTAGCTAGAAATGACAGAAAATGTAGGCTTTCCAGAATCAGTTCAGACAAGCCGTTAGACCAGCAAGCCAATAATTGACTTGTCTTTAAATTTTCCGACTCTTCTGACTGCACCAATCTGTTGTTGAGCTCCTCTGGCCAATTTTTTTTGTTTATATTCTTCAACTTCAGAATTTCTACTTCTTTCTTTTTTTTATAATTTCCTCTTTATTGAGATTCTCTATTTGATGAGATACTATGGTCATACTTCTCGTACTTTCCTTTAGCTCTTTAGACATGTTTTATTGTTGTTTCTTGATTCTACGTAAGGTAATTTGAAGTCTTTTTCTAATAAATGCAATGTCTGAGCTTCCTCAAGGACAGTTCTATGGATTGCTTTGTTTCCCCTGTTTCATACTTTCTTGTTTCCTGACATTTCATAATTATTGAAAACTGGAAGTTTTAGGTAAGGTAGTGTGGCAACTCTGGGGATCAGGTTCTTCCCTCTCCCCAGGGTTCGTTGTTGCCTAACTATCCCTCTCCACTGCATCAGGCTAAAGCTGGCGTGTGAATGAAGGCCTTCCTTGAGGAGACAGTAAGTAATTCAAGCAGGCAGGTCTAAGGGGGCAAGATTTTGGAGACTGGTCGGAAGAATGGGGTGTGAAGGTGTGCATTTCTTACTTGTCCTTAAAATCACATTGCATACAAGCCACATTTCTGTTTTAGGCCATGTGGGACCCATCACGGGTGGGACCATGTATTGATTTGGGGCAGAAGCTTCCCAGACAGAGGCCCCTCTGTGGCGTTCCATAGCACACACACACTGGGTAGTTGGGAAAGCATCTTTCACCACCCTTCTCCCCCACCATCCCCATCGCATCTGGGGAACATCTTGGGAGGGACATTGCTCACCTTTTCTTCAGGCATTTCCAGGAGGGGCAGGGCCGGGTGTGTATCCTGGGGGCTGGAGGGCCAGCTAGGGCTGGGTAACCCTGACTCGTAGAGTTTGTATCTGCTGGAAAGAGGCTCTAGCAGAAGAGGACTGCTGTGAGAATCAGCCATCTCCTTCAGGGGCCGGCCGCTCATTGGTCGTGCAGCTGGTGGGAAAAAAGGGTGGAGCGAGCGGGTCAGAACTGGGCCCACCTGGGCTTGGCTGAGGCTGGATGGAGGCCTGCGGAGGCATAAGGTCTGACCTGACACACAGGGGACCTACTGTTCCAGTAGCTCGTGCTGCCAGAGGGGCCTGCAGCCATTCCCCCACCCACGTGGCCTTTACCTTTCAAGTTACCCCCATTTTTCCAAGTCCAGAATAAAGTCCATTTCCATTGTGAAGATTTCCTTCACCACCCAGTTAAGATACATGTCTCCCCTTTCTGATTTCTAAAGTATTTTTTCCTCTACTTTTTATATTCATTATTGTACTATCTTATTGTGGTAGCTAGCTATACATATATCTTGATACATACACATAGATTGGGCTCTTCCAATCGAGGGGGATCGAAGAGGAACTTCTTTTCTTAATTGCCATGGAGACTATATTGCTTACAGTTGACCTACAGTCTCCTTTATCTCCCCTCTGCCCTCAATGCTCTTCCCAGCCCCTTCACCGCTTTCCTTCCCTAGAAACAGTAAGAAGCTCTGGTGTAATCTGTTTGACACTGTGCGCACCAGGCTGGACATCCTTCCCCCTCTGTGGGAGTGCTAAGGCCAGGGTTTATGCTGTGAACTGCTTTTGGAACAACATTTACCCAAGGTCCTCAGTTTCCCAATCTATTTTGGTGTTGCAGGTAGTACTGTACTTCTCCCCTTCCCATTCAATAATCTTAACCACTCTTCTTTGGCCCCCTCCAGTTCAGCTGTCTTCCATTTCTTTCTTGTTTCTTTGAGACGTAATTTTGAACCTGCACATAGCCTCTGCAATATGATCTAGATTTTCCCCATTGCTCAATGTTTCTTCCCCTGAGTCACAGGACAGTGTATCTTAGGACAGTGATTGCAGATCTCTGGCCTGGGGGTTAGCATTCCTTACACTTACTCTTGCAGACATCGCTAAAAGATTGCAGAGTTCTTTTCCAAAGGGGATGAAGTCCCCCTTTGTATTCCTGCATTAGTACCATTTCCCTGGGCTATCTTCTCTTCTACTCCCAATGAGAGTAATTCTTGTTCTTCACGGTTGCTTTCAGACCACTATTTACCTTGCTTGTACAGAACCTTCTCTTATTTGAGGTTTATACAACCCCTGTAACCGCTCACTGCTGTATTACTGATTTCTGCTCACTCTTCTCATTCTATGAAGACTTTAGAGGATCCCAATAGGTATCTTCATCTTCACTCCAATAATTTTCAACAACTTCAATGTCCAGGCATTGACACTGATCTCACTGACACAAGGTCGTTATTTATTCTCTGACTTTGCAGATCCTTTTCTTCCCCATCTCCAGTGACTTGCTTTTCCTCTTCTTTCCAGCCACTGATTTCCATAACCACCACCTGGACTTGATATCACACAAACTATGAGATCTCAAGAGCCTGAGCCTCTCCTCTGGCCACCACCTCCTGGACTTCCAGCTCACCTGCTCAAGTGTGCCCTTTGATACAGTTTTTGTCACCTCCTGGAGACACTCAATCCCTTACCTCCACCAGCCTCCATCTCCCCTTTTCTCCTTATCCAACCTAAATTTCATGGCCTGTCATTTTCCTTCTTTCAGCTCCCTTGCTCCTCCTCCTCTCCCTCCCTCATTATTGTGGGGTGAAATTCCAGCCAGGTTAACCCACCTCTCATCAAACAACTGAACATTGCTAGAGAAAAACTGCATCATCGGGTAGGCTATTTTCACTTTAAATTTATGCTTCCCATCCTCAAATGAATTCTTGGCATTTTCCCTTTCTCTCTATAGCCACCCCAGGCTGGTTTCTGCTGCTACTGCCCTTGCACTGAGACGTCCATGTTGGCAAATCCAAACATGCTTCAGTCCTTATCCCGTTAGACCCCTCAGTGGTATTTTATGGACTTGGCCTTTCCTCCAGACACCCTCTCCTCTCTTTAGCTTTCACACTTGATCCTCTGTCTGGCTGCTCCTTCACACTCTCCTTGGCTCCTCTTGTCAATATGAGCGTCTGCAGAGCTTTGTTCTGGATCTTCTGCCCTTTAGTGATGCTTCTACCCAGTTAACTCAGCTCTCACCATGGCTTGATCTTCCCTCTGCATGCCCATGACTCCAAAATCTATTTCCAGCCCAGTTTTGAGCGTTGGATTCATGGACTTCGTTGTCTAGTTTACACTTGCATGTGGATATTCCAGAAGTAGCTTAAAGTTAAGATCATGCATCAACTCATAATGTTTTTTTCCCAAGTCCTGTCCTCTTCCCTCAAAGGTGCTCATCCAAGGACAAGTCCATTCCCCGCTCCAAACTACTCCTTCAGAAATCTCAGGAGTCAAATTTAATATTCCCTTCTCTTCCACTCTCCAAATCCAGTAATTCTATTTCTAAAATACACCCTCATGTCCAATATTACTGTCTGGCTGCCATTATCCCTTGCCGCTTCTCCAGTACCTCCCACCTGGACGCCCCACTTCTCATATTTCTCCTCCAATCATGCTCCGTGGGGTGATCAAACTTGTCATGATAATACTCAAGTCCACCTATGTCAGTTCTTTGCTTAAATCCTTTCAATGGCTACAGATAGAAAAATATGCCTTCAACATGGTGTGCGAGGCTGCGCATCACCGAGTTCCTGTGACGTTTTAGGCCATCCTGTGCTTCCCCTGCCCTTTGTCTCTGGGCTCCACGCTGGCCTCCTTTTAGCGCCTGGAAGGTGTTAATCCGATACTTTTCCACCTCAGGGCTTCTGCAAATGGTGGTCTATCTGCATGAATTACTCTCCCTTGCTCTTTACCTGGGTAACTCCTACTCATCTTTCAGGCTTTGTCTCAACAATCACTCTTTGGAGAAGCCTTCCCAGATGCTCCCCTGACTGTGTTCTCCTGTCGCAGGCTGTCAGGGCCCTTATATTTTTTCTTGTAGCAGTTTTTTGCACCATTCAAGAATGGATTGTATTCATATAGTATCTATAGCACCATTCAATGATTGATTTTATTCATATAGTATCTATAGTATTTATTTGTATAGTGTCACTGGCACTTAAGCTGCATGAGGGCAGTGACCTTTTCCATTCTGTTTACTGCTGTAACCCCAGCTCCTACCACAGTGCCCGGCACATAGTAGGTAATGAAATGGTAAATAGCTAAATGAGGGAAGGGAGGAGAGGAGGGAGGACAGGAAGCTACAGGTGACTAGAGCGGGAATGTTTCCCAGGAGAGCTTTAGAAATCATATGGGTCTCAGGAGACTTGAATGGCTTAAGGAGGGTGTGGGGCCACCCATCAGCCCTGCATTTCGGAGCCAGTACTCCGTCATGTCTAGCACCTGTCCTCATTTCTAGGAGGCGCTCATTAAACAACAGCTGATTTTTAGTGTAGATCTGTAAATATCATTCAGATCCGACTAAGTGCTCTTTGCGATGCTGCTATTGCTCTAGAAGGGGGTCTTTTCTCTATTCCGACCCTGCAAGTGAGTGTCAGTGAGTTCAGACCACTGTGGGGGGAGCAAGTGGCAAAGGTTTAGGAGAGCAAAAGCTAACAAGGCTGACAACCTGTCCCTCTCCAACGCTCTCTCTCCCTCTGGTGGCCAGGAGGTGGCAAAGCATTCTGGTCTTTTGGTACAAGATTCCTTCCAAGCCATCTAGATAAAAAGCGAGGAGCAATTAGATATCTAGACACATGATTTCCGTGACACCATACATCTAGAGGAAGTAGACATATTTTGGAAGGAGCTTATATTAAATTCAGTGGCTGTAAAATCCATTAAAAATCCAGTTGAAAAATAACATTTTTCCTTTAATGTATTTCATTGAATCTAAGATGTTATCAACTGTGTGATATATCTTTATTTTGTGTATCACTGAGAAAGGATAAAATGCTGCCAATCAAAATTGTAGGATGCATCTCGATTTCAGAAATGTTAAAATATAAAAGCAATGTATACCATCTAATCAAGGATTTTTTTTTGGGGGGGGTGATGGGTCTCAAGTATACAGGCTAGAGTTGAGAATGGATAGCTTAAAAAAATTATTTGCTAACCATGAGGCTGCAAACACTTTTATATTTCTTTTGATAGAAAATGTGTATACACATTACGAGCCCTTTAAATAGAGGGCCTGTTACCTTATTAATTGCTGTGTCAGGAGAAAGCCTGACACATAATAAGCCTTCGATATATGTTCATTGAATTACAGAAAAATGAATGACTGCATAAGGGATGTACGCTCCAGAGTCCGCTCCGAAAACACACTTGCTTTCTCACCTTTGAGTCCCTCCTTTATGCAAACAAGATTCCCAGTTACAGATGGAGACATCAAGGTGCAAGAAAACAAAGCAGGTGTTGTTTCTCACATGGATGTCAGTCTCCATGCTTTCTGAAGCAAGCTTTCCACCTTGTGATGGACACAGGAAGCAGAGATCAGCAAACCTGGAAGTTTGCTGCAGAGTCAAGATCGGACCCAGTTCCCCTCCCTGGGCTCCTTCTGTTGCTTCAGTGGCCTTGTGGGGTACAGCTGGGGGGTGCAGGGGAGGGGTGGCTGCCCCAAGCCTGGGTCCAGGCTCTCAGCCCAGAGTTCTATTTCATAAGCCTGCGTGGCTTCAGCAGGAACAATGTGATTGCATCTCCTCTGGGGAACACAGCGTTCCTTTGCCATGGGAATGTTTATCCTGTTCAAACGGGGGAATTTTGGCTTTGGGGTAGGAGTGAGACGTGCAGCAGAAATGACCTTGTAAAAAAAAAAGGTCGCTGTGTCTGGAAAAAGCACAGGCTGCAGCTCTGATGCCCAGGTTCACCGTTTTCTCTGCCACCAGGGAATGCATGGGCCTTTTCTCCCCTTTTACAGGACAGCGTAGGATGGTTGGGAGAGTAAAATTGCTGAGTTGGTTCCTGGCACATAGGCGGCACTCAGTGATTTTTAGTTTCCCTTCTTCTTGTGCTCCCAAGTGGAAGGGAAAGATGGCTAGAGCAACCAGATGAAGTACAAGCTGGCTGGTCCCAAACAGAATGCCTTTCAAAAGTTTCCATAAGGCGTCGGCCACTCGTTAGAACTGGACGGCAAAATCCCTGCCTGAGCCACGTCCCGTCTGAAGGCGCAGGTCTCAGAGTCCGTTCCCAGCTCAGCTCTGAGCCAGCCCATTAAACCTGCTTCCAAGAACACATAATTATCTGCTTGGCGTGCTCACGCTCTCCTTGGCCGCCCGCACCTTCGTCTTCTCCTTCAGAAATGTGGACAGAGAGGGCTGTTTGGATTAGCCTCACATCTCTCCAAAAAGCCAGACTTTGAAATGGTCTCTCAAGGAGGCTCCTCCATCCTTCCAGTGAGAATACTCCTTGTCGAGTACCTACTGTATGCCCCTGGGCTACCTAAAAAGGAGCAGAAGCCAGAGGCCCAGGCCCCAGCTGCAGAAAGGGGCAGGGAGAGGGAAGTGAACAGACATTCAGTTCTCAGAGGAGAAACGCAATGGCTAAGGGGAGGCAAGGAGAAGAGGGCAGCTTCCTAACCTCCCAGCCTTGGAGAGACGGGGCCCAGGCTTTCACATTGGGAAGAGGGGAGGAACACATTCCAGGCCAGGGAAATGCCTGAGAAACACACGGCTTGTGCCAGGAAATCCCAGTTGTGCACCCAGCTGGAATGTGAGGAGGGTGTCAGCAGGCAATAAAAGATGAAGATAGGGCATCAGAAGCCAGACAGAGAAGAGTTCTTGGTTCCTGTATTCGGGTCCCAATTCTTCTTCCAGGGTTTACAAAACATGGCTCTGAGTCTATCGTATTAATTTAGAAACTCTTCTCCTGGCTCTTTTCTCTGGAAGGCTATCCATTCCTGGTAGGAAGGCAAACACCCATCCATGCCCCTGGAGAGAGGCTGTGCCCTCTCGAGCATGCCCGTGCTGACCTGGGTGAAAGCGGCCTGTGATTGGAGGGGTTTCTTGAGTTGCTGCTGCGAATCAGTGCAGATTCGAAGCTCTCTCCTTCCCTGTGACCTATTGGTTTTAAGTAGGCCAGCAAACTTGTTATAGGAGAGGCTGAATCTAGAATGGCCTCATCTATGTCATTTTCCAATCAACTGAGTTATTGAGGTCACAGCAGCTCTGGAGAAGGAAAAGGGATCAGCAGCTTCTCCAAAATATTTGTTGAATTAATTAATTCTACCCAGGACTTTGCAGTTGATGCAATTATAGAAAGGGAGAGTTTCCCAAAATTTCTGTAACTTAAGGACCAAAAGGAATGCTCTTTGTCTCTCTCAAGTAATGAAAGAACCTAACTTTTTAGTGCCTCTGACTAAAGGCACTGGGTTCCTTTTGACCCCTCGGGGCAGGTGGGTCTCATTGTAAACAGCTCGGATTACAAGAAAGCCTTGGGTCTATGGAGCTGATGTCAAGTCTCCGTGACATTTACCCATGGCCAGTTCCAGCTCTGTCCACCGTATCAGCACTGGACAAGTGGACTACTTTCTCCACTTGAGAGCACTGTGGAGATTAATCCTAAGCCTCCTTTTTTTTTTTTTTTTCTTTCCTCTAGGGCAGATCTCTCCCTTTCTTTCTGCTCAGCTCACCAGACACAGCTCCCGACTCTGCCATCTGCCACTGGATCAAAGGCAGAGACATCACCCCGGCAGGACCTTGCTGAGTCAGCCTGGGTTGCTGGGCCAGGGGCTGGGCTGACCCCTGCACCGGGTGGACAGCTGCTGGAAGCGAGAGATCTGTTGTGCAGGGCTAAGTGCATGCTGGAATGGGGACAGAAGAGGCTTATGGCTGGTGGCTCACCCCCCGGGAGGCCAGGGAGGGGATGAAGCCAGGAGGGGCCTGGTGACGAGACAGATAGGGCAAGGGAACAGAGGAAAGGGGCTTGGGCTGCAGCTGGGCTAAGGTGAGAGGTGCTTTTCCCGGGGCTGGGTTGTGTAAGCGTTTGGCTGAGGGCTGCCTCTTATTGAGGGTGGCTCGGAGCTGTTCTTGGCAGCTCCGCCAACGAATATGATGTGGGCTGAGAGGAGCCTGACTCACTGGGGCCACAGGGTCAGCCTGGGTGGGGTGAGAGTCAGGAGGCAGCACAACCTCCCCTGGGCCATCTGCAGACTGTCGGGTTACAGATGGCTGGTGGCCAGCGCGCTCGGGGCTGTATCTTTCTGAGTTATCTGGCAGGGCCAGCTGGGAGTCTAAGCAGGCCTGGCAGGGGAGCCCTGGCCCTCAGCTGAATGGCTCGGGAGCCTGGTGGGGTGGGGTGGGGGTTAGAGGCCAGGGCTCCTTTCATCTCCTCCTTACATATTAGCTGTGTTTGGAAGGACACTTGGAGGGGCGTGGCTCACCATTCTCAGCTGATACTCTGAAAGCGGGATGAGCCTCCGATGTGCTATATATCGAGCCCCTGTCTTGCCACCTCCCAGCAACAGCAATTACAGCTGTCAGACTTTCCTTCCAGAACCTCTGTCTGAATCTGTCTATTTTCTGCCACTGGGCCAGTCCCTCCCCTGTCCAGGTCAGCTCCCAGCTGGTCTCCCTGACTTCAGGCCCCCCGTCCCTCTCCAGCTCACCACTGGTAATGGACCAATTATCTTAAAACACTACTTGGTCACGCCATGGCTCAGAAAGCTTCCGAGGCGTCCAGTCTGAGTGGCTTGCTGCTGGAGCCGGGCATGTGACCCCTGGGGGTGGCCCAGGCCCAGAGCGTGGTGACAGCCGGTGTTCTGGAATGGTAATTGTACTCGTTGGGAACAGATAAAGAATACCAGTTGTACATTTAAGCAAACAGGGCTTATAAAAGAGTGGAGTGCAAATCTTCTTATTTTTGAAACAAATTTCTGGGAATGGACTTTGAATCTGCAGGCAGCTGCTTCAGGTGTGTCCCCACACCACCGGGGGGCAACGTGTCCGGCCTCCCCAGCAGTGGGGGCGCCTCTGGGGGAAAGGTAAGCAGCCCTGAAGGCAGCCACTGCTCTTGCTCTCCCACGGTTCTGTCCTGGGGTTGGGGGGCTCCGCTCTGCCTGAGCCGATTCTGGCTTCACTGTAGCACATGTGCCTCCATTCTGGGCAGGTGGCCTCCACTGGCCACACAGCCACCTCAGGCTTGCCCCGGCCTCCAGGTACGTCATTCTCCATGAGCCACTTTGGCGCTGCCCGCATGCCCCGGCCCTGTATCCTCACGGTGCCTTCCTGACCATCTAGAGCGCTATGACCTCGCTTTCGGCCTGTGTGGAAGTTAGGATCTATTTCGCAGTGCAGTAGTCACACACACACACACATGTTCATACACACATACACATTCATACATGCACACAGGATTATATGCACGTGCACACACACTCTCCTGTGACTCAAGGGTGTGCACATGTACCCTTGCAAACACACACACGCTATGAACAGAGCAAATGCCGCACCGCTTTGAACCTTGATGCATGTCATATTTCATGCTTCCCGAAGTACTTGCCTCTCTGGGACTGCCTTTGTTTCCGTGGACAATCCTGTGAGGGGGAGAGTGTTTGGGGGTTCTATTCTCCTTTCACAGGCCTAGAGAAGTGAGGGTTCCTGCCTAAAGTCACACAGGGGGTTGACACAGTAGCTGGGACTGACACAGCCTAATGCTCAGACCAGGGCTCTGTCCTCAGCAGCCACAGGCCCTGGGTCCTTACTGAGGATGTCCCTCCTCTCATGTGGGGACCAGGGGCTAGAGGGTGTTTGATTCCCCCTGCAGCCTGCCTTTATGTAGTTTAGGTTTTTGGTCTTTGGATTTGATGTGCACAAACACATACCTCCCTTCAGGAACAGGACCAGGGCGCAAAGCTGAGAATTCCCGTGTGTAACCTGGGGTGGCATGTAAGCCCCGCCCCTCCTTTGGCAGGGATGGAAGTTCTTAAGCTCTTGAGCTATGTTCATTTTTTGCGACAAAACCTTGATAATACTGTCCCTGGGCAGATGTTTATTTCCTGAAAGCGACGCTGATTAGAGTGGGGAGGCCAGGCTGTCCCTGAGAAGAGCAGAAACTGGGGCAGATCCCATCAGGCTCTGTCCCTGGAGCCTCTCATTCAGGTAAGACTCTATTAAAGGTCTTCTGTAGACAGAGTGGGGTGTTCAAAGAGGATGAGGCATTGTGTTGGGTGGGGGTGAGGGGAGGGAGTTAGTGGGCTGCTGTTAAATCTCAGGTCTTTCTTAAGCACCACCCCAAGGGGCACAGGGCTGGGTCCTGCTCCAGCAGCACCCCACGTGTCCCACCCTCCCTGCCCACAGACGGTGCTTCTCAGCATGCCTGCACGTGCTCAGGAGTTGCCGCAGACACTGGCTTTCTTTCCCTAAGTCACCTGGTCTTCAAACTGGCCTCACCTAGCCTGCGTTCTGCACATGATGAAGCTGAGCCACCCTTTTTCTGGCTTGGTGGCGAACCGACTGGGCGAGTGGGGGCAATGCTGTTTTCAGAAGCACGCTCTTCCGCCCCTTCAGCTGCATGTGGATGCTCCTATCTTTAAACCCGGGAGCAGAGATCCACAACCTTGATGGCACACGGGCTTTGCCATCTGGGGAGCTTAAAAATGCTTGTGCCTGGGCTCTGCTCCAGATGGAAGTGACCTGGGGTGCACTGTGGGCAGTGAATGGTTAAAAGCTTCCTAGGTGAGGCTAATGTGTGGCCCGGACTGGGGAGCACTGGCCTATGTCTCTGTATTTGTTCCTGCTGCACCCGTTTTATTTCCTTGCAGCTCCAGGGGAGGGCTGAGGATCAGCTGCACATCTGAGTACAGGATCTCAGCCCCACCCCCAAATGCGAATCTGCATTTGGACAAGGTCCCGTGATGGTTCCTCTGTTCCTTCAGGTCTAAGCAGCCCAGGTAGTCGTCTAACTGGGCAGGGCGGTTGCTGAGACATGGGCTGTGGGTACTCAGAGCTAGAAGAAGGGGGGGGGCGTGCCTGCTGGGAGAGGGCCTGGAAACAATCTTCATTCATTTCAGAACTTTTGCTTAGTGGTCAAAGCATTCAGATTAGACAAGCAAGACCAGATTAGAGCTAGGAATAGCAAAACCCAAATGAAACAAAAGCTAGATTTATGACTTTAATTAAATATTTTTTTACATCCTCTATCTTTAGATGAAAGGAGGTGGCAATGCCTCAGTCTTTCCCAGCATATGTCTTGGCCTGCGGAAACTAAATCCCTGCTTCCCACACACCCAGGGTCGTAGCAACGGCACACTCCCAAGGAAGCGAGCTGTAGAGTGTGCATAATTTCAGACATGAAAATGTGCCATCTATAGAGATGGACGCTCACTCAATGGTTGAAATTTACACTGAATGCTCACCTTTGCTTTGTAAGCTCACACAAGCTCATAAAGAGGAGTCAGATGGGTGATTGATTTGCCCAGCCCTGAGAAGGATAGATGCATGGTCCCATGTTGGGGCTAGTCAAAGTCAGGGCGCTTCTGTTATGGACCCTCATGCAGCCTTGCTATGAACTTCAGTGGGGAATGCTGGGCAGGGCGGAGGCAGGAATGGAGAACGCTAGTGAAAACCACCAGAAGCCAAGTGATAAGCTTGTGTAACACCAGGGGAGAGAACAGGGAAAACCCCACCAGGAGTTGAAAAGGACACTTTGTGGAAGGGCGAGAAGAGAAATAGAGTTGGAATGGGCAGAAAGTACAGAATGAATGGAAGGATTGGGGAACAATTGATAGACACAGGGAAGAAGAAAGAAGAGGAGAAAAAAGTAAACGAGGAGAAGAGAGTAGAGAAAACAGTCCCAGCAGGAGAAGTTGCAGTGCTGGAGGGGAGGAGGTGCAGAGAGGGAAGCAAAACCAGCGGAAGAAGAGATGGGGCGGGGGAGACAGAGGGATGCGCCCCTGGGCCATGTCCTGGCTCTGAAGGGGCCAACAGGCTTCAAGCTGTCGGACTGCCGGTGGGCTTCCCTTTCTCCTCCCCTCCTCCGGGAATCCTGTGAAGGAGGGAGCAACAATCTTCCCTGCGAAGAGGAACTGGGGTGCCTCTTTTTCATTGCCCCGTGGCTCCTGCGTATCATCTGGACTTAGAAATAAACAGCCCCTGGACCAGCCACGTGAGAAGGAAAACCAGAGCAAACCTGATGTGGGGACAAGCACTTAACAATTCCAGCTCCACCCCACCCTTTCTCCTCCTTCAACCAAAGCCAGACTTTCAAAATGAATTTTCTTCAGATCCCAAGAAGCCACTTGGGGTTGCATCAGTGGAGTATTAAGGAATGTATTCATTTTGGAAGTGGCCGAAGGCAGTTGCCAACGTGCTTGTCCTCTGACCCCTGTGGCTGGACTGAGGTAATGGGAGAGACAAGTCGGCTCTATTTATACAACCAAGACTCTGAAGAAATGGAATTCGTCTGGACATCCTGGAAAATAAATTAAGCTTGTTGTGAAATCTCTGAAGATGTGTTTTCTCGAGAGCATCTGAAAGGAGGGTGAGCTGATGAGCAAACCCCACTGCAACGGTCACAGTGGGTGGGACACAAAAGCCTGGACTTCGAAATCCAGCCACATACCAGCTCTGCCATTTCCCCTGGCACAGACGCCCCCTCCTCTGGGGAGCAGGATGGTGGTCACTACCTCCTACGGCCCCATGCAGGAGTCTAGTGCTGTGCCGGGCGTGGGGCAGGTGTCAACAACTGCTTATTTCTGCCTCAGTTCTCCTGTCTTTTCTGGGGTTGTCCACAAGCTCTAAAGGCTCCAACGACCAGGGATTTATGTAGATATTTAAAAATGGTAATCTTCCTAAGACACCAGTGTCTCTACCACCATAGGAAATCCTGTATTGGTTATTGTTCGTTCATTCAAATGTTTTGGTTGAGCACCTACTATGTGCCAATCACTGGAGATTCAACAGTGAGTAAGAAAAAGCTTTCTGTCCTAATGGAAACCAGAGGTAAACTGTAAAGTGCCCAAGGATGGAACTGCCCTGGTCCCATCTGTGCAGGATGGGAGTGTGGAACGGAGGTAGAAATGAAGGGAGTATCTTATGACTGAAGAGCACCTCTGGTATTTACTGGGTAAAGGCCAGGAAGGCTAAGTATCTTGCAATATGCAGGGCAAGACTAAATGACAAGGGATTGTCCCACTCAAAATGCTCTGAGAGAAGCCCTGGTACCCCAAGGATGAAAAGTCATGAAAAGCAAAAACTTGCCTCTTGGTAGAAAGATTTTTAATATCATCAGTTTCCTAAGATCAACTGTTAACAGATCTTTGACTTGGGTGTTAAGGGGTGCTGTGTCCTGTTTCTTTCTGTTTTTCAGATTCTATAGGTGCCTCCCTCTTCTCCTGGGGCCTTTCCTTCCACATGTCAATTTTGCTGCTGCTTTTTTTGGGTAATGTTTTTACTTTCTTCAGACACAAGACTAATGCTTTGACTGTGAACTAAGAAGTAGGATTTGATCAGGATCTAGGAGTGACTCCTGATCAGTGATCTGCCTCTGCAAGAGGTTCAGCGCTAGTTAGGGGTGTGGATGGAGGCCACAGGCTCAGGAGAAGACAAATGGTTTATTTGGGGCCCGAACCCACTGTCTTTGCTGCATTAAGTCTATACTCTCACCACTAGGACAAGAAGCAGGTGAAGTGCGCCTCTGCAAACTATGGCCCATCTGTAACATCTTCGAGGGCTTCTGAGTTTTAGACATTTTGGGGCACAAATATTAAAATGAGATGACAAAATATTCCACCAAATAATATTCTTTTTTTTAAGTCCCTCATCATCATGTTCATAAAACTGCATATTCAGCTGTGCATATTCATTGTGAAAACTTCAACTAGTAAAGCATATAGGAGAGAGCAAAACTCACTGCCATTTCCAAATGCAGGAATGGCCACTATAAACATCTGTACTATCCTTCCAGATATCTCTCTGCTCGAACTCACAAGCAGCAGGAGAAATGGATAGACAAAAAGAATGTTCTAGAAACAGGATCATGCCTTATGAACTATTTTTTAAAATTAGTATTATATTTAGTTTTATGTGACCTTAAAACAAGAGAAATGAATTCAAGTGAAACAAAAGAAACTGCTAAAATTCAGATAAACGTTTATTCATCATGGAAAGTATTTTTAGTTTTTATAACCCTTTAAGGTTAAGAAAACAGAAAAACTATTTGGAAAAAAATTAAGAGCTTAGTATCTTTCAAAAAAAATTCCAGGTTTCCTATTTAGGTAGTGTTGATTGCCTTCTCACTAAGAAAAATAAGAAAATTGGTTTTCTTATACGTTAATCAATTTTTAAAAGAGATTTTATTTATTTATTTTTAGAGGGAGGGGAAAGGAGGGAGAGAGAGAGGAAGAGAAACATCAGTGTTTTGTTGCCTCTTGCTTGTTCCCCAGTGGGGACCTGGCCTGCAACCCAGGCATGTGCCCTGACTGGGAATTGAACCAGTGACCCTTTGGTTCACAGGCCGGCACTCAATCCACTGAGCCACACCAGCCAGGGCTACTTTAATAGATTTTTAATAATTTTATTACTATTGTTATTTTTGCTTTGTTAAGGTTTATACAATTTCATTCTGTTATTTCTTTGTAATTCAGAGTTGTCATATATTTTTTAATCTCTATTTGCTGAGAGAAGAAAGAATATATATATGTAGAATATATATTTACATGTTTGTATGATATATATACACATATATGCATATGTATAGGAATTCGGTGACCATCAGTACTTTTTAATTATAGCTTACACATTTCTAAGTTCTATATTGTATTTTGTTTTGTGGATGATATTTGATCATGCACACACATACCCATAATTCATATACAGGTATATTTAAAAGAAAGGGCTCATCGATGCTCCATCCCTTGAATTGCTCCACGTTTGAGAATGTCTACATATTGCTTAAAGGGCAAATTTATTCATTCTTCACATACTTCCTGAGTGTCTAATAAATATACTGCAGAGGTAAAATGTCGGCAAAGACTAATCCATCTCTAAGGGTATGTACTGAGACATTCAAAATCTCTCCCAAATCACAATTACAGTCACTGGCAGGGCTAACATCTGAGTCTGGTGACAGAAGCGGCAGCCAGCCTCCAAGGCAGTGCTCGCTGATCCTTCTTGCCTCCTGGTGCTCACAGAGCTGACCTGGGTAACTGGTAAGTCACTGTAGAAATGACAGTGTGGCTTCTGAGGCTAGGCCATCAAAGGCATCGCCACTTTAGCCTTGCACTCTTGAGTCACTCGCTCGGCGGAAACAGCTGCCATGCCATGACGACTCTCAGCAGCCTTAGGAGTTCCTCGTGGAGAGGAATGGAAACCTCTCGCCAGTAACCGGTGTCAGTTCTCAGCTGGGAGAGCGGGCCACCACGAGAACGGATCCTGTGGCTGCAGGCACGTCTTCAAACGACAGAAACCCTGGCTGACATCTTGAGTGTTATCTCAGAGACGCTAGGCCAGAACAGCCCAGCCAAGTTGCTCCTGGATTTCTGGCCAAAGGCATTGTGAGGACAACACCTGTTGATTGGTGTTTTAAGCCGCTAAATTTTGGGCAATTTTTACCTATCAATTGGTTAGTAATATGTTAGCCATGGATACCTCTTCAAAGATCTGATTAGTCAGTCTCCTAGCAAGAACCCAGAAAGGCATATGTTTTATATATTTTTTCTTTTTCTTTTTTTCATCCTCACTTGAGGACATTTTTTTCATTGCCTTTCTTTTTAGAGAGAGAGGAAGGGAGAGAAAAACATTGATTAGTTGCTCCCTGTCAGCGCCCCAACAGGAGGTCGAACCCCCAACCCAGGTAAGTGCCCTGACCAGGGATTGAACTTGCAACCCTTCAGCTACAGGGTGCTGCTCCAACCAGCTGAGCCATACCAGCCAGGGCAGAAAGGCTGGTGTGGAGGAAAAGACTTTTTTGAGGAAAAAAAGAAAAAGAAACTAATATTTATTGAACACCTACTATGTCGTAGGTACTGTTACCTATGTTACCTTAGTTCATTTTCATAGCAACCAGGCAGAATAGTGTAGAGGGCACTTGCTTACCAATTTGGAGGTAGTTTCCTGCCAAAATGGGATTACAGGGATCTAAGAAAGATCTGTTGGCCTCACACTTTTGTAGGAAATTAGTTTCCCATTGGTTGAGCTTCATGGGCAGAAATGTCTCTTTGGGTAAAAACTTTGAGGATCAGGTTTGAAATACAAGCCACTAACTCAGGAATGTATGTACCTAGGCCTTTGGCTCACTCTGTGGGGACATACCTGAGAAATACTAACCAACATCGCCTTCAAGTAGGTTTAATGCAGAGACATTACTTAAATGTGGGAACAGAATCAGAAAACAAAGTAAGAAAGTGCTGAAAGTTCGAGTGCTCCATCATTCAATTATTTGGCTGTCCTTAGCAAGGATGTCTCGTTTGCAAGGGTCGCAGCCTGATGGATGTGAAATTTATAATCCCTGTCCTCCAGTAACTGAGGGGCGGTTAGACACAGAGACAATGCAGGATGGATTATTTGGAAAATTCCCGTAGCTTTGAACCTGTAGTTCAGCTTGCTCAATCCTTCTTCGAGGGTATCTTATTATACTCAAGAGTCTGAAAAGTTAAAAGTCAAGTTTCTCAGCATCCCTTGCAGCTAAGAGTTTAGAAGAAAAGCAGGCTTTGTCAAGGAGAGGCATTTAGGCAAAATTTAGAAGGTGAAAGTGAAGCAGAAGTACTGTTCTTTCAACTCTTTTCTCGTGAAAGTAAGGTCATGAATGCATGCTGTTTTCTGGCATTCGGTGCTCAGCCACCAGCTCTGGGGGCTTGAGAGGCAGTAGCTATACTGACTTCCTGATTCTGGCTTCCTGATTCTGGAATCCTGTGGCAGGTTCTGGAACTCAGTAGTGTCAGTGGTGGCCTCAGAGGCCGTGGTAGATCCATTCTGTAGTGTTCCAGGAGCCATTTCAACCCCAACCTAGAGACCTCCCTTCTAGAACTCTGCCCAAATTTTATATGCCCTTAAATCCCTGTATTAAATCTCTTTCTGCTCAAAATGCCTGGAGTGGTTTCTGTTTCTTGCACTGGACCGAGTGATAGATACTGTAAAAAAATGGGGCAGGGGACGAGAAGGAAGGGATAATTAGAAAGGAGTTTGGGGAGGAGGTAACTTTTTAGCACAAAGGAAGAACTTCAAACAGTCCAGAAGGCTAGATGAGTGCTCCGTGTGGGAGTGATTACAATAGCTTGCTTCTCTTTCCCCAGGTTGGTACCTCCCTATCAACGTCCACCCTTCAGCTGGATGGATTATGGTTTTTATTAAGGCCTGGACTGGAATGAATAGTTACTCAGAGTATCTGTTTGTTGTCACTGGGAAGTGTGTTATTTCAATATGGGATTCAATACCCAGAAAACAGATTGTCATGGAACCCCGCGCGGATCCTGTAAAGATAAATACATCTGGAGAAGGCAGTGCTTTTCCTTCCCTGTTGCCTCCCTTCATCACCCAGCTGGAAACTACAGGCTGCTGTCTGGGCTCAGCTCCTGATCACCTATCTCCCTGGGGGAGCATAAAACAGAGGGACCAGGTGTTCTCTGACATGGCAAATCAGAAGAAAAATCACTATATTGGGAGTGAGGAGACTTGGGATCTAAAATTAGCTCTGCTGCCTACCTGCTGTTTAACCTTGGCCAAGTTTAATTAATAACCAAAATTTTACTATCTTGTGAATCTGTCCACTTCTGTCCATTTTAAAGGCTGTGACCTTAACTCAGACCATTATAATTCCTCCTGTTACAACTTCTGCTCTCTGGGCATGCTCCAGAATCCATTCTTGTTGGGGCATCCAGAATAATCTTGTAAGAATGCAAACCAGATCACGCTATTTTTTCTTTAAGACCCTTTAATGCTTCCCAGTATCCCCAAGATGTCAAGTCTTATGGGCAGGACATTAAGTCTGATTTGGTGTCAGTGGGCCTCTCTACCTTCCTCTCTGGTAAAGTCTGTATTTTAAAGTGAACTAGAACCAGAGGTTCCCAAAGTCGGGCATGAGTCCTGAGGGGTGTGTAAGACAGCCTAGTGGAGTGGGGGTTGAAAATATTAGAACTTCTATGTATATTTTCCTCTAAAAAATAAGGAGATTAAGCTTTACCATCATCTAGCATAAGGCATCCTTGTTCAGCTCATCTTTCAAGTTGTCACATGTCATGTATGGACTTTGTGTACCATGTGTGAAGGTCAGCATCACAAGGTTAAGAGGTTGGTGACTGTCTGTGCAGGCTCTGGAAGCTAGCCTTCCTGGATAAGAGCTTTTTATTAGTGATTATTATTATTATTATTGTTAATTATTATTATCATCATTCTGACAAAGAGTAGAGCTCCTGTGGTACGAAAGGAATTACATGAAATTGATAAGTGGATTAATATAATTCCTGAAAAGAGTTTCAGATGATAAAGAACAATTTACTAATTTAAGCCCAAATGAATCCCAAGAAAGTGGTGAGGCTATTGCTTCCTCAGTTCTAATTATGAAGTCATCACTATCACATTAGGAAGTAAAGGCAGTGACAACCTATTAGCCATGATGAGAATTAGGCCAAAAAAAAGTCAAAATTATGAAATCTGCTTTAAAAAAGATTTACATTCACTGCTATTAAAGATAACCTATACTTGGTGTATGTATTATGCTTTGACATATTGGCTGTTGGAAGTACATAAGTATAATTTATAATTAATCAAATATCTTGGTGGTGACTCCTTAAAAATATTTTCTGGTAGAATGGTACAGTAAAGAAATTTGGAGACCATTGAGCTAGGCACAGACTTGGGTTTAAACTGTGTAACAACTTGACCTAGACCTGATACATGATCTTGGGTCTAATGAAAGGAGGTGGACTCCTTGGTCATCGATACCTCTACTGCATTTATAGAGCCAAGTTGTGACTCTGCAGTATACTTTCAGTGGGCTTTAAAGAAGTAGTCTTTAAAATTTAGAGTATGTTATCTGCAAAATTATTTGATTTGGATATTGTCCTCCTACATTTACTCAAAATAAAAGAAAAAAGGAAAATGTTCTGTGCCATACAAAAATCATGTCACCAGTAGGATGGGTTATGGTGACCTGTGCCCCTATGATGGTGAATTTCTCTTGATGTTAGGACCAATTGGATCACACACTGGTTCCGTCATTTAGAAGCCAGCAAGCAATGCCCTTTGTCCACCTCAGTCGTTCCCGAAGTGATTTGTTTACCCCAGCCATCAGAACAGAGTCAATAAATGGCAGGGATTGACAAAGTGGCACAGTATAGGCAACAGAGGGAAATTGGAAAAGTGAATTATAGGTGATGAGTGACTGGCCATAAGTAATCGGCTTATTCCCATTGCAAAAGTGTCTGTGACCCGGAGAAAATCTGGCCAGTGGAAAATTTGAATTGGACAGAAGTGGGCCACAGAATTCTGTATGAATACATTCAAGAACGAATATATTCCGAATGTCTAAGCACAACGGCTCTTCACAACACCTGGTTTTGTTAAACCCACGTCTGCTGACACTTGGATACTCTCCAGTTACCTGGCATCTGAAATTATACCATTACTGATTCACTCCTTGGAACTAATCACAGACTTCTTCCTGTATTCTTTTTTGAAAAGCAAGCACCCCTGGAAAGAGTTAGCACTTCGAGATCCCTTAATGTGACTTGGTTTATTAAATGGTTCTGCCTTGTGGGGAGAGCTCTGGGACACTCTTAGGGCTCCGGGCATCCTGGAAGGGGGTGCCCAGAGAAGGTGGTTTGCTGCTGAGACTTGGGGAAAGAGGAAGGGCAGAGGAGAGTGCCCAAGGCTAACTTTAATGGTTTTCGTTTTAACAAAGGAAAAAGCTGATCTGAACCCTTTTGTTTGGGTCTACAATAGACTGTGTAAACCACTGAATTTATCATGATCTTTGGACTTAGGAAGAAATCACATCTTTCAGAATTCATTCAGTATAATACAACATTCAAGGGACCCCAATAAGGACAGTCAGCCCTCAGTGTTCAGGGACCCTGACATTGGCTTTTTGATGGTCGATGGACAATTTGGGATACAAATCATGGCACTGTCTGGGCAATCACATCCATTTTCTTATTATCAGTTATGGACAAACAAGACAGGATGGTGAATTTCTAGGAACACAAAGGTCTTCAGCACATCAAGTTGTTTTGATTAGGTATTACCTGTCATACATTTTGCAAGATCCCATTTCTTATTGTTATTGTGGATGACTGAGCAGTGGCCATTCTGGTGAAATCCTTTGGATGATTTTATTTGTGATATTCACCTGCCTGCTTGTTCAGCAAGCTGGCACATCTGTTCAACAGTCCCCCACCCACACACAGACATGATGGATTTAGTAGATCCAGGGGAAAAAGCAATCGAAATCATTTGACAAAAATGTAGTTTTTTGATAGAAGTTATTCGTCTGTTTCTAACTAAATTGTAGGCTACTTTTATCTTGAGTTTCTGTTTTTGTTTTCAGAAATAACAAGTTTAGTTAACTAAGAAGACGAGGCGTCTAGTCAGCGCGGCTGGTTATGCTGACAGATATTTGATGTGAGATCAATCGACTGAACTGACGGGAACTTGAATGAGTTCAGTCAAAATGTTTGAATCCATCAGTGGGGAGTGTCAAACAATTTTTGCTCTGGAAAAAGCACTCAAGTGTCTGTGTTTTACAACAGGGAAGTACAAGGTTTTTGGCCTTACGAAGCAAAAAGCTGGTCCAAAAGAAGACTTCTTTGGAAGAGCCTGAGTAACTTTTTATGTCTTCTGATCTCTTGCAAAAACCTGAGTTTCTCAAGGAAAGACTGCCCTCATCTCTGCTGTGCAGCCACAGAGCGTTTACAGTATGAAGCATGAACACTGTTCTCTTTAGGCACTCGGGGCTGAGATCAGTTGCCTAGGGAGGGGTGGGGAAAAGCCAGGGAAGGGGGGAGATGGCTCTTCCACTTGCTTCCATGTTAGGTGACACTGGTGCTTCCAAATAAATGTAACTTTATGACCCCATAGTTTTTATTTTCTTTACAGTCCCTCCATGTGGCAGGATGGGCTAAAGCTTGAGGGAACTAAGTGAGTTGCCCAAGGTCACACAGCCAGGTGGTAACTTAGTCAGCAGGATGGGGCAGGTTTGGGTGTACATGCTCTTCTGCCTTTTTTCACCAGACCACGTGGTGTTGTGTTAACCACTTTGGGGGAGGCATTCAGGTTTGGGGGAATGGGGAACGCATAGAGAAGTAATAAAGAAGATGACTGAGTTTGAGTCTTAGTGTCCCCCGCCCCCACTTCCCAGCATCATGACCTTGGGCAGATTACAGAGCCTGTGTCTCCCACTTACACAATGAGGATGGTAGTAATGTCTGCCCAGGATCAGTTTCATGGGCAAACAGCCAATGCAATTGTGTATGACCTGTCCTTAAAGAGCCCCAGGCTTGGGGTTTGATGCTCTACAATTGAAATTCTTAATAATTCAGAGATCTTCAATTATTCAGTGAAGTCTGAGAGGACAATGGATCACAAGTGGGGAAGGCTTGGATCCTTGGCTCACACTCAGTTCTCCCTTCCACTGCCTCTCCTTGCTCTCGATCACCTACTTCCTCTTTTCCCTCCTAGCCCTCACCTGGGCACTGCTGCTGCCCTCTGTGCACAGTTGGGCCCGGCTGCCTGTGTACGGGAGTGCGGAGGATCTGAGTTGAACACCCTGCAGCACTTTGGTCCATTCCAGCTACCAAGCACATCCTAGCTCAGAGGTGGCAATCCCTTGGGGGTTGCCCCCTCACAGTGGGTTGGGGCAGAGGGCCTGTGGGAAGGGGAGATGCCTGGCTCAACTCCTGCGCCCTGGTTGGGCTGTGGGGTATCAGTCCGATGCCTGGTGGGAGAAAAGCCTGGCAGCCAGTGGGCCTTTTATGAGTTCACTGAGTGGCAGGGTAGGGCCCCTGGGTGCCTGTGAGGATCTTGTACACTCACCTGGCAGGTGTCCTGGTATCCCAGGAAGGGAAATATTACATAGCAGATAAAAATACCATGGCAGGTAGAGAGAAAGAGAGATAGAGAGAGACAGAGAGAGGGAAACCACCCAAGGAAGAATGAAAAAGTCTTATCATTTAGTACTTTTAATTGCCCTCTCTCTCTGCTTTTTGAACAAGGACCCCCAATTTCATTCTGCACTGGGTCCTACAGATTCTGCAGTGGGCCCTCAGGGCTGCGGTGAGGATTGGATGAGAAAGCACCTAGTTCTGAAAGCGCTCAGAACAGGGCCCGGTGTCAGGCAGCGCTCACTGCACCTGTGTCCACTTGGACTCTGTCCCTTTGGGGAGGGTAGGCCACAGTCCTGCCCCACGGGGGGGCTTCCCTCAGCCCATCAAGCCCGTAATGAAACAGAGAATGATCTGCTCTCTCCCTAACTCCTGACATGCTTCTTTAATTCGGGCCAGGTATTGAGTGGTAATTAATTTTGCAATAGTCAGAGCAGGTCAGGACCAGGGTTGTGGCAGGCATCTCGCTGAACCCAACTGGAAAGGAGCAGGGGGATGTCATGTGGTCACATCTACTGCGATTCAGCTCATTTCCAGCATGATAATGAATTCACGAATGAGCTTCTGAAATGAACTCTCTATCAGGAGGGAGGCAGTAATTGTGCTGGTTATTAGTGAGTACTCCTGGATGGGGGTTAGGGGCGTGAGCAATAGAATTAAATGAATTTCCTTTGAAAGTTCTGCTGTGCAAAGTAAGAGATATAAATGCTACATTATGCATTTAAAATACCTCCAGGGTTTGGATTATAGACTTGTTTATATTTATATATTTATTTGAGTGTTTATGGCTTTCTCTCTGTCATTTTCACATTGGTATCTCTATACTCATTATGGTTTTATGGCTGCTTTTTGGAAATCAGTGGCTGCACACACCAGCACATGATTTGATGAGTGAAGGAGATCCAGGAAAGGAAAACGAATTTAATATTATAGAGGGGGAAAGAGCCTTCCCTTGGGGTAACAGAGTTAAACATGAATCTTGAGGTCTGCATGCATTAGTTAGAATCTTGGGGAGTTACCCATAGAAGGCAGTTGAGAGATGGTTCAATCCTGCCCCTCCTGGAAAGGGGAGGAGGCAGAGGTCTTGAGAGGTGAAGAGACTGACCATAGGTCTCATAGCTTATTGTTCAGAAGTCAAGACTAGGGCCCAGCTCCCCTAATGGCCATTGCTACTCCAGCCCCACCTTCCTTTCCTTCCTATACATGCAGGTGACATTCGGTTGGGCCCAGTGGGCAAAATGCCTAGAGCCCACAATGCTGTTGAAGGCCCACAAACATGCTTTAATTTATTTTAAAATCAGAAGAAAAAATTGCATATAATCCAGCTTGCATTAGATTCATCTTGATACCAATGCAGTCATAAAACACAATTTTAATATTTTTTTATGGAGAAAGGGACCTATGAAAGCCAAGTGCCAGGGCCCCACAAGGTATACCGTGGCTCCGGAGAGCCATGGGGGAAGCATGAGGGGAGCAGCCCCCTGAGCCACCCTTACCCCACAAAGATGCCGAGGCTCTGCTCCCTCCCCACCCCACCTGCTTTTAAGCTGCAGTGTCTCAAAGGCGTTTTTTGTCTCTCTCTCTCCAGAGAGATCATTTTAAACAGGGGCAATGGGGTTCTGAGTAACATGTTATGATGGGCAGAGAGTGACAGAGGTCACCTACGTGGGCGAATCCCCACTGAAGAGTAAATGCCTGTGGACTCAATGTCAATCAGAAGACACTTGAGGGTGTTCCAGGCCTTAGGGTCTCCGTGGGGTGTGCAAGTCAGAGCTGCTGGGTAAATGTGTGGGTGGCCCACTGATAGAAGGATCCATTTAGTAAAATGAAAGACGTGTTGGGTACATCTGGGTGGGCATGTGTCGATCGGTCTGTGCTTCTCCAAACCTGATCGGCCACGGAGGCTCCCCAATCTCAGTAAAAGAGACTGCCACTCACTGCTCTACACGGAACGTTTGTGTCCCCCACCCTCCAGATTCATAGGCTGAAATCCTACCTTCCTATGCGATAGTCTCGGGAGGTGGAGCCTGTGGCAGGTGACTAGGTCATGAGCCTGGAGCCTTTGCAGTGGGGTTAGCTCTCTTACAAACGAGGCCCAGAAAGCTCTGCTGCTCCTCCTCACACAAGGGCACAACCTAAAGATGGATGTCTGTGAACCGGGAAGTGGGCTCTCACCAGACACTGAATCTGATGACGCCTTGATCTTGGACTTCTAGCCTCCCGAACTGTGAGAAGTAAATGCTTGTTGTTTATAAGCCACTCAGTCAGTGGTATTTTGTTATAGCATGTTGAACAGACTAGAGACACTAACCCGATACTCGGGCTCCTCTCTCTCTCTCTCTCACACTCCCCACCCCCACCCAATAGTCGAGCAATTCCTGTTAGCTCCACCTCGAAACCGCATCTGGAACTGGCCTTTCTCATCACCTGTCACTGCCACGTGGCCGAGCCAAAGGCACTGTCATCCTGGGTTGTGTGAGTAAGACCCGTGCCACCATCGCCTACTGTGCCCGCCTTCAGTTCAGCCTGAGCGCCTGAGCGGTTCTGTGAATAGCTAGTCCGAGTCCCGCCCCCGCTCAGGACCTGCGACTGCCCAGCTCACTCAGAGTCAGAGTCCTTCTGCCACCCAATTGGCCTCCACAGTCTGGCCTCTGGCTACTCCTCTGATGCAATCTCCTCGCCCTCGATTTCCTCCCCTGCCTGGAGCATGCCAAACCCACTCCTGCCCCATGACCTTTGCATGAGTCATTCCCTTCTGCTTAGAAGACCCTGCCCTGCTAGTCAAGGCTCCTTCTCAGAAAGGCATTCTTCAGCCACCTCTTTGCTATAGCATTCCCACCCTGACTTTTCACGGCACAATCACCACCACCTGACACTCTGACATACCCCATTTGTTTTCTCAGGGCACAGACGATGTCATACTCACTGTCACATCTTTAGCCTTAAAACAAATCACATGTTCAAATCACATGCATGGGCAGCTTTTATTTTTATTCCAGATCTGGATCCTCAAGTCCGGTTGATCCCTTCTTGTCTCATTGGGGCCCCTGCCTAGTTCCCATTCCTCATCTCTTCTCAAGCGCTTTCTGGATGTAGCTGGGGAGCTGGTCTCCCCACCTGTCCTCATCTCGCCATTGGAGGGTACTTCTGAGATATAGCCTGAGTCTGTCCCTCCCCTGGGGAGAACCTTGCAGAGTCTCCCCGCAGCCTTCATGGTGGAAGGTGCTGCTTGGACCAGCGTCCAGCCTCCCTCCTCACCCGCCTGCCCCACCCGCGTGGCTGCAGCCGCCTGTGCTTTGTCAGTTCCTGAAACGGGTCCCACCATCTCAGGCCATAATTTCTGTATATCATAAATTATCATGACACTATTATTGCTCAAAAACAGTTCTCCAATTGACAGGGAAGGAATGGGGAGAAGAAAAGAAGTCACTTCTCACCCCCAATAAATTTCAGATGGAACCATGGGAAGAGAAAGAAAGTGAGGAGCATTGCAGGAAGAGCTGGCAATGCAGCGGAGGGGCCGGGATAATGTTCCTGGCAAACATTTTGTCCATTAATTCAGCCGGCATTCACGGGAGACACACTGGGAGCCAGATGGATGTCGGGACGGGCACTCACTGGGGGCGTGTACAGAGGTGCCACGTTCATCGGTTTGTGGTGGGGGCAGACAGGAGGCAGGTAATTAGGACACAGAATGATGACCGTCCCAATGGAAGGAAGCCAGGGGGCTGAGGGAGCCTAGAGAGGGGGCTCCCTACACCTGGAGAACAGTGTTCTCTGAGCTAGTCTTTAACGGGGACTAACAGCTGGTAAGGCAAGACATGCATGAAGGCCAGAGGAGAGCGTGGGCCCTCCTGCTGAGGATGGAGCTGCGTGGCCAGTTTGAGGATGGTTGCAGAAAAGAGGGTGAGGCGCACAGGTGAGAGGGTAGAGTGGGCAGGTGAGAAGCACACAGTTTACCTGGTAGCCTGTGGGGAGCGGTTCAAGGAGCTGATCCAGATGCAGGGCTTAGAAATATACCCTGTTGACAATGTGGATTTGGAGGCAGGCAGAGCAGCCAGGAGCTCATTTCAGGAACTCACTTGGAAAGTGATGAACAGCGAGAAGACGGGCAAGCAACCTATCTTGGAGACTTGTTTGAGGTTTATGTGGCAAACAGCTCAAAGGCATCCCTAGGGACAAGGACACTAGAGGAGGAAGCCTTCAGGAGGGGCTCGATGGGTCTGAGAGTAAGGAGGTGGGGGGCAGAGTGGCAGGAAGGGCAGAGCAGTTGTGAATGCCAGTTGAATGCATCAGCTTGGCTGGGCTATAGTGCCCAGTTATTCAACCAAACACCGATCTAGGTGTTGGTGTCAAGGTACTTTGTAAATGCGACTCAAGTCTGTTATCAGTGGACTATAAGAAAGGAAGATTAGATGATCTCCGGTGGGCTCGATTTAATCAGTTGAAAGGACTTTTAAAAGCAGAACTGAAGCTTTTCTGACCAAAAAAAAAAAGGAATTCTACCTGTGGACTGTAGCTTTAGCCCGTACCTGAAAGTTCCCTACAGATTTTGGACTTGCCACCCATCCCCACAATTGCATAAGCCAGTTCCTTGCAATAAATCAATATCTATCTATCTATCTATCTACCTACCTATCTATCTATCTATGATCTATCTACCTATCTCACCAGCTTTTCTGGTTGGCCCCTGACTGATACACCAGCGATGAAGGGAACCAAACCCAGCCCCTCCCCTGAGGCAGGCCTTTTGGTCTTCTCCAGCCTGTCGTTGGGTCTGGCTGCGGAAGGAAGGCACCTGCCTGTCCACCTTGTGCGTGTGGGTAAAATGCACACGCCTGCAGTGATAGACCTAATTCCTGCCTCTCAGAGAGACAGACCCAAAGCGGCCTACCCAATGTGCCTCACTTTATGCTCACCCCTTTCTCTTATACAACTCCTGAGCAATTCCCTTTGGGTTTAACACCCCACAGGAAAACACCCTTTCTAGGATCTGTCTTTCCCTTTTAATTCTAATATCTCCCTGCTCCCCAATAAGGGTTTGAAATATATCCACTGTGTTTTTAATGAAGATCCCACTCTCTCTGCAATTGCCTCCATTAAGCAAAGCCAATCTCAGGAGTCTGGGGGTGAAATCAGTTTCGTTCCAGGTAACTGTGCCAATTTCCACTGCTTCCAATAGTATTTCAAACTTATCAGGAGCACTTGGCAAGCCAAACATTTCCACATGGTTTACCCATTAATTAATTTAGCCGCCTGCTACCATGGCGAGACAATGGGGGCGCATAAGGAGAGGGTAAAGGGGTACTGGAGGGGTGAGGGTCCTGGTGAACCCTTGGTGGGGGGTCTTCTCAAAGCAGATGCTTCCCTCCCATCCGCAATGGGTGGTCTTCTTTTTCTTGGATAAAATCCGTACTGCTCAGCAGGAGGGCCTCCATGAAGCATGCGCAGCACAGGCCCCATGCTCCCATCTCTGCACTGGCTTCGTGATTGTCAGAGGGCAGAAACCTCCTTCTGAATGTGCTGGGGGCGGCCTGCTCAGTCTGACACTGGCTCCCACAGGCTGAGTCAGGTGAACTGAACAAGGACTCGGCCTGCAGGACTGCAGCCTGTGGGAGGGAGGGAGGCTTCGAGGAAGAGAAGAGGCTGGAGCTTGCCACTAACTGACTCCCAGTTCCATGCTGGGAAGGGTGAGTCTTCCTTGGTGCTTATCCTCACAGCAACCCTGCTGGGTAATTATCACTATTTTTGTCTTGCAGAAGGGGAAACTGAGGCTCTGCCTGGCTTTAAAGTCTTTGCTGTTCCCTGTATGTGCGATGTCCCCTGCACGAAAGGGAGAATGCAATTTTGAAGCTTGGAAGAAGCCGTGAGTCTCCGTGGAAAGACCCTGGTGACTAGCCCCAAACACGTGACTTTGGGAAATTCACTTAATGCTTGAGTGCCTCAGTTGAGATAATGGTTACATGGAAAGATAATGTAACCCAGTGGCAAAGTGAGGGGTTTGAAATCAGATTGCCTTATGTTCTAGAACCTTCTATGCCACAGCTCTTAAAAAATCTATAATGCCAACTTTATAGGGCTATTGATGAAATGAGATATTGCCCATGAAGTGCTTAGCACAGTGCCAGCCACATTGTTAACTGCTGACTAAACATTAATTATTATTAATTCCGCACAGAAACACCGTGCAGATCATTTTTTCAGTTCATTTTTAATGAGCTCCTGCTCTTTGTATGATATTATGCTTGGTAATGTACTAGATCTGGAAACGCATCGAACGGGTACAAAGCATACTATTATTATTTCTATAATGCAAGAAAATAATTTTAAAAAGTGGTTGTGCAAGTAGGTAAAACTTGAGGAGATGGTTGAATAAATGAGGTGGTCCGATTTTGGGGCGATTAGTGCAGAAATATTTCATGGAAGATTAAAAGTCTAGGCAGGGTTTGGAAAGAGGTAAGGGCTGTGTTTTGGGGAAAAAAGCATTCATTTCTGGAGGTGGGTAAAGTCTCGCAGAGGTGGGAGACAGTCTTTTGTGTGTGTATTTATGTATGTGTGTCTGTGTGTATATTTGTGTGACTGTGCGTATGTCGGTGTGTGTCTATGTGTGTATCTGTGTGTGACTGTGTATATGTCAGTGTGTGTCTATGTGTGTATCTGTGTGTGACTGTGTATATGTCGTTGTGTGTCTGTGTGTGTATCTGTGTGACTGTATATATGTCGGTGTGTGTGTGTGTATCTGTGTGTGACTGTGTATATGTCGTTGTGTGTCTGTGTGTATCTGTGTGACTGTGTATATGTCGGTGTGTGTCTGTGTGTATATCTGTGTGACTGTGTCTATGTCGGTGTGTGTCTATGTGTATATATCTGTGTGACTGTGTCTATGTCGTTGTGTGTCTGTGTGTATATCTGTGTGACTGTATATATGTCGGTGTGTGTCTATGTATGTATCTGTGTGTGACTGTGTGTATGTCGGTGCGTGTCTATGTGTGTATCTGTGTGTGACTGTGTGTACATCTAAACTACCTCGCTCAGCCTCCAGTCTATCAGGCTCATAAGTATTATCCCATTTTCTCATTTAAAAGGAGGAGACTAGTAGGGTGCCCAGAGTTGTGATGGGCCTGCTCTCCCATACCCCACTCTCCCCTGGTCTGTCCTGATGCCTTCTGTTAACAGAGGCAACTGTCAGTCCAGGATTGTGGCAGGAGGTGGTGTCAGGGGAGAAGGGAGGGACAAGTGGGACCTTGCAATCCTAAATACAAATAAGGTAAGTCATGAAGCTAGTGGTGAAAACCTGCAGCACTATTCTCTGGAGGAGGCCATGAGTTATTCAAACCCTGCTTTCCCCTCGGTGCTTACCCTGGTTCCTTTGAACCTCATGTCTAATGCCCAATATTCTATGGCAGGCCTTACACTTAAATCCCCCATTGCTATAGCACAGCTCCTAAAACCATGCATCCTGGCACCCTCTCGCCTGGTACCCTGCACTTGAGTCATCTGTACCGTCTGTATTGGGGCACTTCTCAAGCCTCTCCTTTACCAGCAAATATTCCATACCGTCCGCCCGCCCCCTAGTTCTCTGACTCGGTATTCTAAACCCTGCACCCACACTGTCTGTTCTACCAGCACCCTGTAGTCAAGGGCCTCATTTAAATCACATTTTAAAATTAAACGGATGGAACACTTCGTTTGCTGAGGGACTGATCCTGCAGGTGTTTTCTGTGCTCCTGCCCAACGCCTGCTCCACTGGTCACTCGTGGTTCTAAAACCTTTTCATCCAAGGAGCTTAGGGACAACGGTCTGGCTGGAAGGGGGTGACGTGAATGGCTTAAAGTTGCATCTGCCTAGGAAAGCCATGGTTCTTACCTTGGCTCAAATACTAAAGATCAATAAAAATAGCAAAGTTTTCTAAAAATCCTTTTTTTTGTTTACCTTTTACACAAGCTTGAGGAAATGCCTAGTCACTACATCTAAGAACATCATTCTTAGGATTTTATCGTTACTAATGTTATTATTTGTCTGGGGTGGTGGCATTGGTGATGTCGGAACTAAATCCTGCCCACCTCCCAGCCAGCTTTCGTTGCCACTGCGGGCATGCTGCCTCCTGGAGTCTCCTGTTCTCTATCTGCACTTTGTGGGAGAGTTGTCACTGGCCATGGGTGGCTAGTGAGTGCTTGATATATGGCTGGCCCCAACGGCAATGTGCTCTGACTGTGAAATGACACTGAATTTCAAAGTGCAAAAAAGAAAAGAATGTAAAATATATCACTCATAATTTTTAATGTTGATTTCATGTTGAAATGATACTATTTTGGATATATTAGGATAAATTACATAAGTGATCATAATGAATTGGGTCTGTTACATGTAATTTTTAGTTAATATACTTGAACTTTTAAAAACTGTTTACTAAAAAACTACTTCGATGACACACGATGGCTTGCATTAGATTTCTATTGAACAGTGCTGGTCTAGAACCCTGGATCTTCAGTTGTTTGCCAACACAGGTTTCCACAGTTCCCTTGGACTCTGTCAGATTGGCGAACAGATCTGGGGAGTGTCTGATGAGTACCCACAGTCACTGAGAGGAACAGCTTCACCTTGTTGTCCACCTACTCCGGGCCTAGCCTTTTCAAGGAATGATGCTCACAGGAATGTTCAAGACCACAGAGGTTGTGAGTCTGTAACTCAGATCTGGGAGGGCTAGGATTCAAGCCCAGATCTGCTGGGCCAGTCGTCTTACTGGGCATCCCGCGCACAACGCTTTGCCTCCCCTTGCCAGAGAACCAGAAGGAAGGGGCCAGGGGTCAAGTGCTGCCCCTTTCCACTCTCACACGCCTGTTCCTCTTGGCTGTACAGGCCTTCACAGCTGGGAGGAACACAAGATGGTGTGTTCTGGCCATGAACAGAGCGAAGGAGCCCTGGGGACAAGGCTCCCACCTTCCAGTCTTGGCTCTTGGGCAGCAAGCTTGACGATTGCAGTGAATCGGCCTCCTGTGTTTGCTTTCCCAAGATGCAGGCAGGGGCAATGGGGTGCCCAGCTTCAAGTGAGAGATGTTAATGGTGCTCAGCCTCCAGCGGGACAGGAAACTGCTTCTATCTGATATTCTATGTGTGGTGTCGGCAATAGGACATCTGAGTATTTAGACATGCAGATGAAGGGCTGAATTTTTATTTACTGTCCATGCATTTATAGACTCATAGACTGGGACAGCAAGAAGAGGAGGGATCGACAGATTATCTAGTGCAAGCTTCTCATTTTACATACCAAACAAATGGAACCAGGAAGGTTCAACGTCTGCCCTGACTCACCAGCAAGAGGTGGAAACCGCCACCTTGGGCCAGTTCCCCTTGGTGAGCAGCCTTACCCCCGGGATGTGAGAGGACTCATGTGAACTGTTCTGACCCAGTGATCACTGTGCACTCATTGCTGTCTCTGCCAGGGAGGCAGAGACACTAGACCCTCCATTCCTGTGGTGCTTAGCTGCTGCCAGCTGCTGCCAAGATTTCGGTCAAAGGGATTCTCATGGCCCCAAAGACTCTACCCCTTCCCCAGGTCTCCCAGGGCCAGAGTCTTGCATCTTGGACATCTAGTGGCTCTACTGATGGGTGGAAGGAGGGCGAGTTCTGGGTCACTGCTGTGAAATTGATAAAATGCCTTTGGCCCTCCCAGCTGCCTCCTTGTACATGTAACTTCATGTGGGTGCCTGTTTGGTGGAGGATAGCAATCAGGTCAAGAGCCCAGAGCCTTGCTGCTCATGGTGTGCTCCATAGCCCAGCACTACCTGCCAGTTCATTAGAAATGCAGCGTCTCAGACTCCTCCACAGACTGATGGAATGAACCTACATTTCAACAAGATAGCTAGGAAATTTGTATGCCCCTAAGAGTTTGAGAAACCCTGGCTTAGAGTATTAGTGACTTATACATTATCACACTCAGGGATATTTGCATATTTGAAGGGTGAGGAAACAATGTGAAAAGTCTCATTCAAAGAGTACACCTCCAAGAGGGGTGAGAAGGGGGAGTTAAAACCCCAGTCTCCACCACTGGTATTTAGGTCTGGGTGTGGTGCGGTAGGGTGAAGGTGGGTAGGGTGGTGGGTAGGGAAGGTGGTGGGAACTTTGAGAATGCAGGTTCTGGATCCTGACTGTGGAGGTTCAAATATTGGCTCAGTCAGTTATGCCAGTTATGGGATCTTATTTGGTTAGAAGACCTTGGGCAACTTGCTTCCATTTTCTTATCTGCGAAAGGGGGATAATAGCATCGTTACATCATAGGGTTGTTAGAATGAAATGATTTAATTCGTGCCAAAGCCTTAGAACAGCACCTGAGGCACTGTAAGCACTCAATCAAAGGCAGCTTTTATTCCGATCATTTTCTGTGTCTGAAGCTGCGCCTGGCACCTGGGTTAGCGGTGTTGCTGCTTTTAGAGTGTGCCATTCCCATTTCAGGGACGACTGCATGGATGACAGGCAAGTCATTATGTTCTGGGTGCTCTTCCATTCCAGGAGTCTGGACTTTGGATCCCTAGGGTGCTGGGACATCTGGGGCAGGGGGGCCCCACTTGGCTTCCTGTGAGGTAAACTCTGCACACACACCTGCAACTGCCCAGGTCCTGTGGCGGCTTCTAGAGAACAAACCCAATTCGCCTTCAGGGAGCCCTCACCCTGTTCTGTTTGAAAACACGCAATCTTTTTATGATGTGAATTACAGTCTAATAGGAAATGAACTCAGAGTGTCTAGCTTCTTCAGGATGGGCCATTTCATAGCTGGGTGGGGCAGGGGGAGTGTCTGGGCCCACGAGTTCGTGTGAAATACAACCTTGTCAGCAGCTCTGATCAGAGGCAGGGTACGCCAGGGCCCAGGGGAAGAAGGCTCAGCCTCAGGTACCCAGAGAAGGGGCATGCTTTGGTGGAATGAACCAAACTGGGATTCAGGAACTCTGGGTTTTCAATATGCTGGACCTTGGCCAAGCCATTCTTTCTTTCCTCTGTCCTCGGCCCCTCAGCTATAATAAAACAAAGGGGTGGATCCTACATATCCTTTGAGAGATTTCTGGGGTCTCGGGCTCTGAAATGAATCATCCCAGCAGCTAAGTGGTCACTGTTACATCCTCAGCAGATTGACAGGGAGAGGAATCATGGTGGTCACCCCCTTTTCTAAGAAGGGTCAAAGCTTGAGAAAGCCTGGTGCTGCCGGGGTCTGCAGGAGCCCTCTCACCCAGACACAGAGATTTACAGCCTCTTAGGAATTCCCAGCACTTCTTTCCTCAACAGCGTCTCCCGCCTCCCACCCTGCCCCCGCCATGCCACTTCCCCTTCTCCGGCGAGTTAACCAAATTCTCTCTTCATGGACAGTTCAATGGAAAGTTAGTCTGAAACGACAGTATATCATATTTCACGAATTTAATAGGGTTTTCATGATTTTACAAAGTGCCTCCACCAGACACTCGCAGCTGGAGGCGGCTCAGCGGGAGGCTGAAGCCCTGCATCTGGGTTTTTCAACTCTTGCCAAAATCCATTGAATTTGATCCGGAATGACTATGAATCTTTGGAATGTACAGTCCCTTTTCTCTTGCCTTATCCAAATAAAAAAAGGGGAGGGGGGCGGGCGGTGCGGGGGAAACGTCCTATGAGATTTCCATATGGAAACACTAGACGTGCATTATAAAGGATTTCCTATAAACAAAATCACAGTCAGAGATGTTGGACCTTCACCATGTCGCAAACAAAGGGCCCTTGTGCGGGTGTTTGTGTGCACTTTGAAACACACACAGGTATTCCTTTGGGGTGCCATGGCAGGCCCCCTTTCTCTCTCTAGCTAACTCGCCCCCTTCCATCCCCCTGCCCCCCAAACTAGCCCCAAACTCCTCACATGAACAAAACTTTAATCGTTCTGCGCAGTAAATCCCCTACAAATAAATATCCAGCGCAACTTCAAACGCGCTTAATTGGAAGCACATGGGAAGAACTCCACAGTCCTGGCCGGGGCTGCACAGTTGTAATTTCATGTTATGATCGGCCATAAATATGCGCCGTAATGAGCAGAGTTTGGGTTTCCCTTCTGTGTATCAGAAAGCTGCAGGTTTGAGTTTTTTCACACTCTCTTTTCTCCTTTGCTCTGCTTTCGTGCAGTCATCAAACCCCACATTTGACATCCTCCCTGTCAACCCCGACCTGAACAAACCTGCCTCTCCCTTAACCTCTCCCCTCAACGCCCGCCCTCCAAACCGTGCACGAAGGTCCTGTCTTTCCCGCTGCTGTCAAAGAATTATGGTTTGGGGTTTATAGGATTTTAAAAAATGTGTTCAATCATCCAAATGGGAGAAATGAGGCTAAATCACCTCTGGGCCTTCTAATGGTTTTATCATAGAATTAGAGCTGGAACCAGCTGGCGGGAACTGGGAGAGGTCACGAGGTTCATCCCCCTGTGTCCACGCTCCTTTGTCTACAGGGCCGAGGTCCGTGGGCATCCACCTTCTCAGGGACCACCAGAGAGAGGTTTCTAGAGCATCCGCTGGCGACTGAACTCTACCTCCGAGCTCACCATATAGGAAGTCTTTCACAGGTCCTATGTGAGTCACATGATTTAAAGCCATTTCTCCTCATTCCATCCTTGGGGGATGAAAGACCTTTAAATGCTATCCCTTGGGAAGACTTCGTTGGGGAGAATGTCTCCTGCCAAGTGGGTGGGATATACTCTTTCTAGTTTCAAAAGGAGGGAACCTAATGTGAGTTTCCCAGTGCATAAAAATTGCTGAATATCAGGCTTAGAAGGGACTTCAGAGGCCATTCCGTCTAACTGCCCTAAGGAGCTGGGGCCCTCAACAGTACCCCTGACTGGTTGACTTCTAGCCTGAGCTCAGGTCCTTCCAGGAATCAGGAGCCTACCACCTATGTTATCCCAAGAAGTGAGAATTACTATGAAGAATGTAAAAGAGGGAGCAGGGGTTGCAGTTTAAATGGGGTGGTCAGGGACTACCTTACCAAAGGGTGTCGGCTGCGTGAGAAGTGAGGGTCAAGGGAACCATAAGAAGGTCTGAATGGCTGCAGTCTAGAGCAAGTGGAAGCGGAAAAAGCAGAGAGTGTCAGGGAGTGGGGTGGGGGCAGTTGGACTCCAGGGGAGATGGGAAGCCATGAGACGGTAGTAATAGAGGATCAACTTACACTGGTCACCTAGAGGGGCCCTTTCACTCCAGTGATGAGGAAAAGGCTCAGAGAGGTAACATGATTCTGTCACAGCCAAGAGAAGAACCCAGGTTTTCCTGGTTCCAGTCTGTACACCTCCCACCGAGGTCAGCTGCTTTTGGCCAACCAACAGGTGCATTCCTGAACACCTCCACTTCCCATCCAGCTGCTGAAAATCAAGTCTTGTTATCTGTGTTCCCATACACTCCCTAGCAGTCACGGGAAGGGAGGAATAGCCCTGGGAAGCGGGCAGTTTATGAGGCTAAATTGGCATGTGGGGTAGAGAAAAACGTGTAGCTGGTGTGCATTAGCTGCTTTCAATCTCACTTATTGAAAGCTGGAAAGAATGTGTGGTAACTAATAAGTGCTCGGGATTCTGATGGAGCAGGCCTATGGGTGGAGGAGGCATGAGGTCCAGAGAAGGCACAACAGATCTGGCCCTCTTTTAAATTAATCTACCCCTGGGACAAGCACTGTTTCTGCCTAAAGTTATAAAAAGGGCAACACTATTTAAAAAATTTCATCATCGATAAAAATTAAAAAAATGGCAGGATGGTCATGTCACTGTCTCTGTGTGGCTCTGACGCTGATTCTAGACCAGAAGCCACCAGCCACGTGTGACTAGTCCAGGTGAAGCCATATTGCCATGTAAAACACAAACTGGCATTTCAAAGACTTACTATGAAACCAAGAATGTGAAATACCTCATTAATAGTCTTTTATAAGGATTAGATGATGAAATAATATTTTGCATATGTTGAGCTAAAATGTTATTAAGATTAATTTTGGCTGTTCCTTTTTACAAATGGGACCACTAGAAAAATTAAAATTACAGGTGTAGCTTGCATTTAATGGTGCTCTGGAGCTGGCCCATACCAGTTTATGAGAACAGCTCTGTGTTTCCTGAGGTCAAGTTGATAGCTTGAAATCAGCCATGGTGGAAGACTTTTGCACCACGGACATCGGGGATTGGCATATGCTACAAAGTGGGATTTTATTTTTTGAACACTGTTTTGTTTACTAATATACCTCAGCTCACATTCTATTTCTCAGTTCTATTCTAGATATTTTGTTTCCTAAGATTTCTTTTCTAGGGTGCAGGTTATGGGAGGGAGTTCTGCCTGCTTTCCTGGGGACCATGTGACACTGAATGTGCTATCTCAGCTCGCTGGCTGTCTCAACTGCTTTGTCTGTACGATGGGGATAAAGTTCCTAACGTCCTTCATAGAGACTCTCCAAGGATCAGAATGGGCACTAGATCATAGCAGCTGAATAACCAGGGAGGAGGTGGAACTGAGCTGTCCCTGTTGGGTTTTGTACTCTGTACCCCTCAGCGAGCACTTACTGATGGGCTGATTGTCACGACAGTAGTTCCGGTGATGTTTCCCTTAAACTGTTTCTCTAACAAACACATAAGCAGGAAAAATTGTACATGGGTATGTTTGGAGCTGAATATGCTTAGTTGGAAAAAAAGGAAGAAAAGATGTGGGTTGGGGGGCAGATACGGTAATCGCTATTTTCAAACACTTGAAGGGCTGTTGGGTTGAGATTTATTCTACTTGGAGCTGGTTGGCAGAAGGAGGCTGTAGACATGCTGAAGGAGGCAGATGTTTTAGGGAGGAAAGAAACTTCTAGTTGGTAGAGCTGTCCCTGGGCCCTGGGGCTATGGGCAGCAGAGGAGCCCCGGAGGGCTGCAGACACGAGGGCTCATTCCCCAGGGTGAGCACACATTGGGGAAATGAGGGCAGTTTCTCTGGGGGCCTAGAAATGCCTGAGGCCGTGGTTCTCCTTGTGCTGCTCAGAGAGCAGACTGATGACTGTCCCCAGGCTTGCTCAGCACTCAGAGGCTGCTTGATCACAACACAGCCAACATTGTTCATTGGCCACACACCTCTCCAAACTGTGAGTAGAGCTATTCCTATGTCCATTTGCAGGTGAGCAAACTGAGGCTGAGAGAAGATATACCACTTGCCTTAGGTGTTATGGCAGAGGCAACATTCAAACCCGGTCTCTCTGACTCAGAGCCCTTGACATTGGTGCTGCTTTTCACCACTACCCGTTGAGCTTGGTGATTCTCTCTTCTCCTTTGACCTCTGGCTCTCCTTTCCTCTTAGACAGTCTGCTCTTCACAGTGTTACTGCTTTCCCTGGCCATATGGCTCAGTTGGTTGGAACGTTGTCCCATGCACCAACAGGCTGTGGGTTCAATTCCTGCTCAGGGCATATATCTAGGTTTGATCCCTGGTTGGGGTGCGTATGGGAGGCAACTGCTAAATGTTTCTCTCTCTCTCAAATCAATAAACATATCTTCAGTTGAGGATTTAAAAAGAAAAAAGGGTGCTACTTCTTAGCTCTCTCTCTTGTTTCCCCTCCCCACCACACACACCCACTGCTCTGGACTCTCTCCCCTCTGCGGCCTCCCCACTTATCTTGGATCCTGAGCCTGGACCCTGGACCCCCAGGATCCTATGCCATCCCATGTTTGTGATTTGGCTCTGCAGCCCTGCCCTGGGGTGCTAAGTTCTATGGGGGAGGGTAGGCACACACGTAGCCCATGCCTATCTGGTGCCCAGCCTGCTGGGCCATAGCCCTCCTGCTTCTGTTTTCAGCTCCCTTTCTATTTCCCGGGTACATATTTTAAACATCCATTGCTCTTTTTATCACCCTCCACTCTCTCACATTCTTTCCCCTCCCGGAGGCCATGACTCTGTCTTCCTGTCTTCGCCCTGGCCTTGCTGCCCCTCTGTTAAGTCTTTTTCCAAGGCCTCCCCTCCTTCCGTCCGTCCTGTGGAACAGCCAGGCCTCCTGCCCCCTGCCCAGCCTGGCTTGCCTGCCTCATCTGCCTTTAATCTTTCTCTAGCAGCAGTTTTTTCTTGACCTCCATTGGTCCTGCTTCTCTCATCCTAAAAGTCAGGCCCTTGCCCATTGTTCCCTTGAAATTACAGTCTTCTTTGTCTTTCCTTCCACTACCACTTTTGAAAGAGGCCTCTGCTCTCGGTCCCTGCTTCCTCAGTCCCCAGTCTTCACTCCCTGACATCTGCCTCTGGGTTGTTCCAGATTGCTTTGTCTTTGCATGGCTCGGCCACAGGCCTATGGCCTGTTCCTGTCCCCACTAGCCATGTCCATCTTCATCATGGGAGGTCACACAGCACAGTACAGAGAGCACGGCCTCTCTCGACAGGCTCAGCCTGAATCTGGGTTTTGCTTCTTACTAATTTTGTGACCTTTAGGTAGTTATACGACCTCTTTGAGCCTCAGTTTTCTCATCTGTAAATGGAGTCCGTAACACAACCAGCAACATAAGGCTGTTGTGAGGATTAGAACAATTAGAATGGGGCTGGCTCACGGTGAGCCCTCAAGGAGAATTGGCTGTAATGATTGTCCTTCCTAGTCCCTCAGACTGTTTCCTCTTGGGGTGCCTGAGTATCATTTTCTTCTAGGCTTCCCTGTCCCCGAGGGCTGAGCCTTCTAAGGCTCCTCTGCAGGACTGGCCTCCTTCCCAGGCCCTCCTTAGAGGTCGGTGCTCTCTCAGCCCTCCCGTCTCTGTCTCCCTGCGTATTCTTCCTTGGTGAGCTCATCTACTCCCATGACTGATTGAGACAGAGTTGCTGAAAATGCCCACATTTCTTTTCTTTCTTTTATAAAAAAATTTAGCCTTAAAAAAAAAAGATTTTTATTTATTTTCAGAGAGGGGAAGGGAGGGAGAAGGGGAGGGAGAGAAACATCAATGAGTGGTTGCCTCTTGAGCGCCCCCTCCTGGGGACCTGGCCCACAACCCAGGCATGTACCCTAAGTGGGAATCGAACCTGCAACTGTTTGGTTTGCAGGCTGGCACTCAATCCCCTGAGCCACACCAGCCAGGCTGTATTTCTTTTTCTTTTTTTTTTTTTTGAAAATTCTGATACTTTTGTTACACAAGCAATTCATGTTCATCATAAAAAATTATATAGTATAGTTAAGAAAAGAGAAAAATAAATATGCATCATTTATAACTCCACCCCTGAGAGACACCAACTGTTCATACCTCTGTAATAGCCTCTAAGTCTTCTCTCTATGTGTGTTTATATGACATATAATATATACATTTATATGTACTTACAATAATACATGCAGATCTCTGTCATCATCTTAAAGGCTGTGTAGTACTCCAGTATATGCTATACCACGATCTAGTCAACCAGTTTCTGTGGGCCACCCAGCTGCTCCCAGTCTGTTGCTATGACGACCCTCTTTGTACTGTCAGCACCACGAACTTAGCTGTTCCCTCTCTTGGAGAAAGCCCTGGGAGATCTAGACCCACATTCCTAACTTCTCACTGGGCACACCTCCACTAAAGGTGCTTTAACATCAACAAACTCCAAATGAAACTTGTGTGTCCTCCTCTTGTTCTCCCAGCCTCAGCAAATAGTGGCTTTCGACTCATTCTGTCTCTCAGACTAGAAATCAGACAGATTCTCTCCATGTTCGAGCCATCGTGTTTATTCCCTCCCCCCGGAGCTGTCTCCTGCACATGGCCCTTCCTTTGCATTCCCATGTTGGTGCCGGCTCATCTTGCCACGTTTCTTGCATGACTGCAAGCCTCCCTGCTGCCAGCAGACTTCTTCCAGGTCTGATCTCATGACTTTGAAGTGCTGTGGCCTCTTTGCATGATCTGCCCCAATCTATTCCTCCATCATCAAGATTCTAACACTCCCTTCTACTCATCACCTACTCCAGTTTCAAGGCACACCCCGGCACCCCTTCACTTCCACAACTCCATGCTTTTGCACATGCTGTTTCCTCCATCTGGTATACCTTCTTCTTGGCTCTCGGTGTGGTGTGTACTCTCTTTCTCTAGCACTCAGTTTCCTTTCACTGAGAAGACTTTTCTGATTCCCCCAAGCAGAACCAGATGCTTGTCTTTGTGTTTCCTATGGGTTTCAGTTCGTACCCCCAGTACTTTTAACTCCCACTAATCTATGAGCATCTTGAGGGCAGGGATAGGTCTCATTTGTCATTGCAATCCTAGTGTGTGTTGCAGGCGTGGTGCAGAGCTAGTGCCTGGCCTATCCCTAGTGAATGAATGAGTGAACTACCTGATTCCACACTGCTGACATGGGAGCTTAAGGCTTGGCAATGACACATACCTAACAATGATAGAGAGCGAAACCATGAAAGCAGGTCTCTTCCTTTTCTTTTAAAAGGAAACACAATCTAAAAACATTTGAGAATAATTATAACTTACAAAACCATTTCAGGAGTGGGGAGCAAGTTACCTGTTCTCTATGTAGTCCTGTTAATGTGAACACCTGAATGTGTCTTAGATCATCACTACCATCCCAATGTTATTGATGAGAAAAAGAAAATCCTTGTGATAATATCTATTCCTTGCATTACACTGAATATTTTTCAACGACCTCTACATATATGATCTCATTTGATCTTCATGACTTTGCAAAGAACCTTCGTAACTGTTTCCACCAAGAGGTAGAATCTATTTTCCTTGGATCCGGGTTGCACTGTGACTTGCTTTGACCAGTAGAACACGAGCATTGTGCTAGTTCCCGTCTAGGCCACCAAAGACCTTGCAGCTTCTGCTCTCTCTGCTGGACCCCTGTGACTACTTGCGAACAAGTCTAAACCAGGCTGCTGGAGGATGAGAGACTGTATGGTGCACAGCTCAGTTAGCTGATTCAGCCCAGCAAGGCCTCTGACATGTAAGCATGCTAAGCTAAGCCAACCACAGTTGACCTTTCAGCTGTCAGAAGACACAGGAACAAAGTCATTCTCGAGAAGCCAGCCCTCAGTCAATGTTCCACTCACGAGCTAAATAAATTCTTTTTTAAAGATTTTTTTTATTTTGTTTATTTTCACAGAGAGGAGAAGGGAGGGAGAAAGGGCAATATATGGTTGTCTCTCGCATGGCCCTCACTGGGGACCTGGCCCGCAACCCAGGCATGTGCCCCGACTGGGAATTGAACCGGGACCCTCTGGTTCCCAGCCCGCGCTCAATCCACTGAGCTACACCAGCCAGGCAAATTCTTTTTTAAGCCTCTAAGTTTGGGTGGTTTCTTATCCAGCACTAGCTAACTGATACACTCTCTGTGAGAAAAGTAGTACAGGAATGGAAGGTATTCCCATATTCTAGCCAAGGAATCAGAGGCTTGATGAACCAAAATTCTGGTTCTTAATTCAATGCTGTTTCCATAACAACAGTGGTTTTTAATGGTTGATCACAGAGCCTTTTCTTCAAGCAAAATTAGATGGAAAATCAACCAGAAGAAGTTATCTTGGGCCTTAGAGCCCCACATGTTTCTCCCTTTGTGGTTTTTCTCTGCATGATAGCTTGTGGGGGGACCCCTAGAGGAACACAGTTTGACAACCACTACACTCACACCACCACTTACTCACCCACTCCCAAAATATACACGGAGTAGCTACTGTATGCTTAAAACTTGGCTTTGAGATAGTTGGCAGCACTCAGGGCAAGCAGAATGAGTGAGATATGGTCTGCAATAACCTCAATCTAGTGGGGGAGGGGGAAACAGATCAACCAGTCTGAAATAACATAAACAACATAAAAGTGGTGACATGTAAGTGAGTGATGAGCTATGTGGTAGAAGTTCTAGGTCCTCGGGGTGTGGTAGAGATGGAGTTGGCTGATGGGGAGTAGTCAGAAAGTTGAAATGGAGAAACGAGTGAAAAGCAGGGCAAGATTTTAATGGGTGAAGAAAGGGAGAATGACTTCCTTTCCTGTCCTACTTTTGTTGCCTTCGAGGAAGAGATTTATATGGCCCAGGGGAAGGGAGGAACATATTTTTGTGTGTGTAGAACAGACCAGGAGGTTTGGCCCACATGGCTAAAGAGACTTCCAGGCTTTGGAAGAAAGTGAGTGAACCATGAATGTGGACACAAGCTGCCTCCACATCCTCCTGAAGCTGTCTCTGGTTCCTCCCCTAAGACTCGTTCACCATTTCTCTGAACTCTGTGCCTTGCATTACATGTCTCATTACTTTTCTTTCCCACCAGAGTGCATGTCCCTGGAGGGCAGAGCTGGTGTCCTCCTTTCTTTATGCCATCCTTGGACTTGGACATCTCCTGGGACAGTCTGACATGTGCACACTGACCACACGATGCACCTCACTGTGGCAGGTTCCTGTAATTCACAGCACTAGGATCACCACACCTGCCCTCGATGCCTGCCACCAGGGAGTCCTGAGGATAATTCTGACTCCACATCCGTGTCCAGGATTTTGACTGGGCGAACGTGGTGCCAGTAGAGAAGCAATTGGATTTAGCAGGTTTCAAGTCTAAGGCTTCTGGATTGTAAGAGATGGGGAAAGGGACCTATTAGTCATTAACAACCAGTGTGGAGACCCTATTACGGGAAGTGTGCTGGTTTTAAAATATATTCACAAATTCTTTGCCACTCCTTCCATCAAGAGGCTCAGTCCAAGCCCCTTCCTTTTGATTATGGGCTGGATTTAGGGACTAGCTTCTTACGTAATAAAAGTGACAAGTGATATTGCATGACTCCTAAAGCTAGCTCATAAAAGGCAATAACAGCTTCTGCCTGGCTCTGTAGCTTTGGACACATGCCTGAGCCACCCTGTGCATTAAACATGGTTTTTATTTTCTGTATTTTGAGGCTTTGATATCTGGGGTCTTACTGACCCTGGCAGGATTGCCCCTCCCAGGAAGAGGTAATTCCTAGAGAAAGCCAACAGTTTGTCTGGGAATGTATCTTTAAACTGAGCAGTACAGAGCCCCAACTGCCTCCTCTATTGGTGTCTCACATTCCAGGCCACTAACCATCTGCTCTAACCACCCCAGGGCTGAGTGCCAGAGAGCAAGGGACAGCCCCTATTTCCCAGAGTCTGCTGAGAATATTCACGCTAGCCAGCCGTAAGGCTAGGTACTCTGTCGTACCTGTCCCTCACCAAAGAAATACAATGAGAGCCCTTGTCTATATTCTACATGCTTCCCCCAACCACCAACTAACACTAGCACCCCCATGTGACTCCCCATGGTATGAATATCCCCTCCTCTTAGGATCTGTGCATTTATAACAAACTATCTTTTCAATGACAATTGTCTCCTGATCGATTGGTCTCCTCATACTTGCACAATAATAAAACCTACATTTTAAAGTACCATATAAAAAGTCTGGCTACCCTGAAGCCATCATGCCGTCATGCTGGAGGCACCCCATGGAGAGATGACCTAGAGAGGGAGGCAGATACTCGAGGAGCCCTGGCTGTTGCAGTCCCAGATGTAGCTACCCTCCCAGCCCAGGTGCCGGTTATGTGGGCAAAGCTCTGCTCCAGCCACCAATCTCATGGAAGAGGCCAAGCAAGAACTGCCAGTCAACCCTCATGAGAGATGATCACATAAAGTGACTGTTGTTTTGTAACAATAAGCTTGGATGTTTCGTTAGAGTTGTAGGTATTTGAAACATGAGGGATGATCAAAGTTATGTTCCTGCTAATTTCCTTTCTATTCCTTTGGAGTGCCAAATCACTCTTTATGCCTTTTTGGGATCATTTAATTCCCGAAATTTGAAATTTCTCCAGTTCTAGCAAAATGCTGTAGACTGCCCCTCTGCCCAACCCTAGAGCACCAATAATATTTCTCTGGTATTACTTGGTGTAGTGCCTGGAAGAAAACATCTAAAACTACTTAGAAATATTCCTAGGGGCACCAGGATAAAACTCAGAGCTCAGCATGGCCAATCAGAACAGGAAAAAAAGAGGGGGGAAGAAAGAAAACAAGACAAACTAGGCTTTCGAAGAAAATTGAAGATCTGGAGAGCCTTCAACTATTTTGATTTATATTTAAACATTTCTCGAGATTGAAGTTATGATTAGCTCAGTCCTCTCAACTTCTGCCTCGGCCCTGATTTATGGGAAGGCCAGGCCAGAGCAAAATGAAAGCAAAATGAGGTATTCTTTAAAATTACCTTGGAGCACTTGAAGGAGGTCGCAAGTGCTAACGTGGAGATTAAAAAGGAACTGATGAGATGTGCTTCTGAAGCCCTAGATCACCTGGCAGCGTTGTGGGGGAGGAGGGCCTGTGAAGGATGGGTTACAGTCTCTGCGGGTGAGACCCCCGCAGGGCGCTGTGTTTGGCTTGGCTCCCGATAGACGATAGATGGAGCTCTCCATGAAAGGGCGGATCCGAGCCCTGGCTGGCAATTTGATTTAGTGACCCTTCCATCACCAGCTGGAAGGGAGAAATTTTCTAACATGGGGAGAATGACAGGAGTGTGGAGAGAGGGACTGACTGGCAGTGGGTTGTGAAAGGAGAATCTGGACTCACAGTGGCTCAGGGGAGAGGAGCCCCTGATCCTGGCTCCCTAGTCAGACTCTCCTCCAGCCACGCATTCCACTCAGGCAAGAAACCCGTGAGGCCAAGAAGACGTGCTCACTTGAAGCCCATTGTCCTCTTCTGGACTTCACTCTGGGTATTGGGGTCTTTAATTCCCTGACCAAGTGGCCCCACGTCAACTTCTAGGGGCTGCATGAGCCTCCTTCTTGGTTCACCTTTTTGAGGACCAACCCACTGGTGCTGTGCACATTTCAAAACATCATGAGTGGCCAAGTGGTGGCTATTTACAGGAGGCTGTGGAGAAGCTGGGACATATGGTCTGTGATGCCCAAACACACATGCACAAGGCCCTTAAATGTGGGGTGGAGCCAAGGGCGGGAAGGGAAGAGAGATATAGGCCAGAGGCTGGAACCTACACATCTTAAGCCTGAGGATTCTGGGAGTTCTAAATTCAAATACAGTTTTCCAGGTTGACATAAAGGTATATGTGTCGATGGAAGAGGAGGGAACATACTGTACTTGACATTTGTTATCTTGATTTTTAACTCTTGCATATGTAGCCATATGGCACATGTGGGCCTCCATATGTACTCCGTCCCCGGACTTGCCAATGTCAGGGGAGAGGCTGTGCACGAGGCAGAGGCGGAGTGTGACTTTGGGCTGTTGTGTCAGCTGCAGGGAGCTTGGCCTTTCTTGAGCCTTCTCCCTTGAGGGTGGGCTGGTACTGCTTTCGACTTTCACGTGCCTCATAAACCTTCCCAGCTCATGAGTCAGCAATGGCTGCTTTCATTTATGGAAAGAGCCCTGAAGACCTGTGGGTCATTCTGGGCCCAATCTAGTTCCTAAACCTCCCTCTCACCACTAACCTCTTCACCTCCATGAACCTTTTGTGTGTGGGTACAAACCTCATCACTGCTCCATCCTACTCACCTACACACACACACACACTTTACTCATGACACTCTGTCCCGAATACCATTTCTCTTCCTCTCCATCCATCCAAATCCTACCCATTTCAAAAGATCTAGTTCAAGTTGAACTCAAACTGTTTATTCATTGGGGCATTCATCCAATGATCTGTCAGCGAAACCTGGGCATATACCACTTCCTGGGTTACAGCCATGAAGACATATATTTTTTTTTCCCACTTCAATTTACCCTGATCTTGATATTCCTAACTTCTACGTCATATAATGTCATTACTACTAAATTTTAGTGAAATTACAACATTGCTCTCCAATTTTCTTACTTGTAGATTTTGTATCCAAAACTAGTATAAACAGTTGGGCCACTTTTATAGTCCACTCATTGGCCAGCAAAGGTGAATGGTACAAAGCTGATATACAGCAAAGGTCCATTGATTAAGTACTAGGCAGATGCATGGAGGGATCAGTTGATTTGCTGCCAACTCCCCTGCTGCGTAAAGGAATGTGCAAAGAGCTCTGGTGGTCTGGCTTCCATGCTCGCCTTGCCATTTTTTTTATCATTGCATTGGATTATTTCTGATCCATTATGCATCTATCATGTCTGAATGTATTTCAACTCCTTTGAACATATTGATATTTTGGCTTGAAGTCTTAACAAGAATGATTTCTTTATTACATATTTGAGTTTTTATTTGTAATTTATAACAAATTACTCTTATAGACAGGCATATGTTGAAATAAATAAGTTTAGTCATTTATTATTTCTTATTATTTCCATATGACTCTGGTTTGCTTTTCTTACATCTCTTCTAATAGGCCTGAAATCTCTATTTCTATCTTTTTTTAAGGAAACAGCCTGTGGTCCTCAAAAGCATGGTCCCTGGACCAGGACCATCAACACTACCTGGGAACTTGCTAGAAATGTGGTTGTCCGAGGCTGGCGCAGACCTGCTCTTTGAATAAGTCCTCTAGGTGATCCCAATGGATGCTAATGTTTGAGAATCACTCTATGGGCTGAAAGAACACTGAGCTGGCAGTGTAGGCCCTGAATTTTAGCTCTGACTCTATTATTAAAAGGAGGCATGACTCACTCTGAGTCTTAGTTTCCTCATGCCAGTTTTTCTGTCTGTCTTGGCATCTTTGGGGATAAAGATGGACTGTTCTTTCAGTTTTTTCAATTGGTGACGTGGTGAAAATAACGATATTTCACAAGGGGGTTCTAAAGATAATTAACTTCATGCACATCCTCACAGGATTCTTTTTTGAACCTCTCAGAATTCTCAGGGGAGCCCAGGTTCTTATTATTTTATGTCGGATCACACAATCAAGAAACCTTGGTTTCCACCATAGGTGTTACAGCCTTTGGCTCTACAGTGCCAATGCAGTGTATTGGAAGTGACCAAATGAATGGTACCTGCAATGGACGATAAACTCAGAAGAGGAAGCAGATTCTGAGAGCTGGAGTGGTCACACAGAGGAGCATATCAAAGATGGGTTCTGAGTTGAGACTTGAAAGATAGGCTACAAGACTTGATTGTGGGGAAGGGCACTCCTGGCCAGCCCAGGGAGGTAAATGCCAGGACTAAACATGCAGACTAAAACGGGGGTTCAGAGGGGGGCAGTGAGCAAGTAGCAGCAGTTGGGTATATGTTGAGGGATATAATGGAAAAAAGTTTGGAAAGGATGTTGGGCCAGGTGCTGAGGGTCTTGATGATAGGTGAGGGAATCTGGAAACTCTGAGTGATAACTAACATAAGAGGTCACAGTGGGTCATTAGATTTCCCTAGGGTCAGCAGGATATTCACCTGGTGATGTGTTTGGGGGCATCTGGCCCATGCTTTCAGGAGAGAAGACAGAAGTCTGAAGCCTGAACTCTGAAAACCAATCTTGGGAACTACATTAGCTGGCTCAGTGAAACCAGTCTAAATGCATATGTGTTAATTAAGTCCTAATAACTTTAACAACTAGCCTAACCACAAAGTTTCAGACACTCCAGAGGAAAAAGAGCAAGCTCATCATAGCAGTAGTTCTCAATCCTGGCTGCATGTTAGAATCACTGGGGAGCTTTAAAAAAATCCATATCTGGACCCCCCGCCCAGACATTTTGATTTAATTGGTCCAGGGTAGGGTCTTTGTGCTGTTTAAAAAGCTCCCTGAGTGATTCTGATGTGCAGCTCAGGTTGTGACCAGCTGCCCCCGGAGGGTCCGGCAGATATAAATTGTAGGTCTCAGATAATGTTCAACCAACCCTAACAACTTGTCACGTATTCTGCTCAATGAGAAAATATCTCTGTTGTTTCAGACAGGAGTTGTTTCTGATTTCTGTGGCTCTTCAAATAATGGAGCAGATTGCCATAGTCATGGCAGGCTGGGACATCTGGAAAACACAAGGGATCTTGGCTGGAATATTAGAAAATATGGACCCAGAGAAGAAAAGAAGGTGTGGTGGAGTGGCGGAATGGGCTCGGAGTGTGGGCATGAAGACTTCTGCATAACGCCCAATAAGAAGTCAGGAGTTCCAGATCAGGACCATTGTCTAATTTCTGAGATTTTATCACCACTCACATGTTTACTTTTTATAACCCTCTCTATAGCCCAATAGAAACCAGCAGTAAATTTTTGCAATTGAAAAAGAATGGCAAACCTGTTGTCAGGGATCAGAAGGAGAATGGAGGGCTCTGTGGCAAGGTATCCTGGGGGAAAGGAATGCCCAGGCTAGGCTGGGGTATGGACAGAGAGAAGACGGCGAGCCGAAAGCAGAGGTCCCTTATGACTCCACTGTGTTTAAAAGTACAGCTAACTCAATACCCAGCACACAGCATTTATTAAAGAAATGATTCTCAAACTGATGTGTTCTAGTCCTGGCCGCCATTACTTCTGGGTTGTGTGTCCTTGAGTATGATCTTCATCTAGAGCTCTGCTTCCTCCTCTGTGAAGTGGGGCCCATCATATCCTAATTTCTCCTCTTCAGGAAGTGTCCCAAAGGTATAGGTAAATAAAGGATAAACTTAAAGGAATCTAGGATTAGAGTTTAAAGTGACATGCCTTTGAGGATATCATTTCCCCAAAGTCTCAAGTTTTAGCTTAAAAATTCATATACAATGTGCATTCATTCATCAACATTTTACTGAGTGTCTATTACATACGTGGTATTACTCTAGGTACTGCAGATTCAACAAGGAACAACAACAATAAAAAAGACCTTAGTCTCATGATGATTCTAGTCTGGTGGAGGGAGACACAATAAGCTCCATAATTTATGTGTTTGTTTAAGATTGAAGCAAGGAAACATTATTTACAACTTCAAATTCCTGAACATCCTCTCTGCCCCTGCTTCACAGTCTTGGCGTCACGTGGTGCCGCAGGAGGAGGTACCTGGTCCAGGCCCCTGGCTTGCCTTGGTCTACTGCAAAAGGCACGTGGTCCCAGATGGGAAACTGAGAATGAGAGGATTGTGAAGATCAAAGAAAATGATGGAAGTCACACTGCTTGAAGACTTCAACGTACTGGGTAAACGTGAAGGATGGCTACACTCTTAAAGAATTTTATGATGTACTGTGGGCCAGAATACAGAGAACCTAGTGCCTGTAAGCGGCGAATTCTCTAACCTGCTGTTCTGTTTTCTCAGGTTGCTCTTGGACTCCAGTATTTGGATACGTGTAGGCATGGGTGGTCTTAGAGTAGGATATTGCCCAGGCAGTCTGCTATGGGAGATGTTAGAAAGGACATCTGCGTTAAAATCCACCATTTGGGTCAAGTGCCAACCATATGATACAAGAAGAACTTCATTTCAAGGTGATGGTAGGGTGAGGGTTTGGGGAGATTGCAGACTGGGTTTTAAAGAACATGTGAGATGTCATGGAATTTTAGAGCCAAAGCTAGCCCAGCATAGTTCAGTGACTGGTTCAAGATCACACAGCTAATACCAGCTGTTGCTGAGATGAGAACAGAGGGCTGTGCTGTTTCTCTGCTTCCTCTCTGCTTAGACATGCTCACCACACACCAGCCCATGCCAATCCCTCATGAGCTGGTCCTCCTGTACGGTATACACTTGCTACAGGATGAAAGATACTTTTTTCCTGTTTATAGGAACAAACTGATACAGTGCCAATTCTTTCTTCATTCCTGACAACGCTATGCTTCAGCACAGAGAAGAATGATGAGGGAGAATCAAAGAATGTTTGAGTTTCAAGGCCATTGCGGGGCCTTCAGTCAAACTCTCTCAGTGGAAGGTGGAGGTAGGTGGGCTGCAAACTAAAGCCTGAAGAAGGGTGACTGGCTCAAGGTCACATAGCTGGTTATGTGACATCTGAGACAGGGACCCAGAACTCCTGACTTCCATCCCAGGGCTCTGTCCCCCACTGGCAATGACAACAGATATTGGTGTGGACCAGCACTCTTGGCAGACAGATTACTCAATGAGCCAAATTATTTCACCATAATGGCATGAGCACTTCATAGTAAATCAGGTCCACTGTCACTATAGCATACCTAATTGCCTACATGTAGCCAGCCAGGGTGAACTTTCCTCTGGAAATTGCTATTTCATAGAATATTGATTTCCTAGACACTATATTGCGAGATAGCTAACACTGGCCAGGGATGAGATATAGTCTGGATTAAGTATACCTTAAGTTTCTTTTTTATAGCATCTGATCCCTAAATCTTGAATTTTATTTTGTAAGGAGGAAGCTCATAGTGAATTCTAATGGAATGATATATTAATAGAATTGGTATATTAATGAATCATTTAGAATAAAGGGGTTGGTTCAAGGTCAAGAGATGATTTTTATTTCAAGTAGGAAGGTGTTTGAGAGCATTTATAGGCTGTTGATGAGGAACCAGTGGAGAGGGAGGAGGGAGGTATAAACACAAGGGGGTGGGGGATGGTGAACAACTGAGGGAGTGAGGTCCCTGAGAGTTGGTGGAATAGATTTGATTTGGACTGAAGGAGGGCATCATATTTTCTCAGACTGGATGTAAGGGTGAGTGAACATAGAAATAAAGAGAAGGTTGAGGGTGTGTATTGAGAAGTAACTGGGATGAGGGGAAGGTGTCATGAGGGGTGCAATCGAAGCCTGATGGCCCCCTAACTAATGAGATGTTGGAAGTGAAATTTAGGTTGGAATCAGCACACAACTTAGGGAGAAACAGGAGAGGTGGACATTTCCTCCTACTCCCATTGGCCTAACTTAAATCCTGCTCAGATAACTAGAAGTGCTCTCAAACCATGCCGGCTTATAACAACTTCCTCTTTCGTCGCAGCCAGAGTTTACCACCTTCTCTATAACATTCAGAATATGACCGTCCACAGCCTTGTTTTACTCCCATCGTGTCTAAGACCTACATGCTTATGTCTCTGTATCCGTCAGGGTAGGTTAGGCTGTTCTGCAGTAACAACCCCCAAATCTCTGCAGATTAAAACTTAAGTTCATTTCTTGCTCATGCTAAATATCTGTCATGGTTAAAGGGGGATGGGATTGGGTTCTGCTCCAGATTGTCCTTCAGGGACTCGGGCTGGCAAAGGAGATGGCTTCTTGAAGTAGTTGGTCTTCACGCCAGAGACAAAATTCTTCTTTGTGAGGTCTTGACTCAGCAATGAGACAGGTGACTTGGAAGTGACATCACACTTTTGCTCACAGCTCATGGGCCACAGCTATTCTCATGGAACCACCCACCACAAGGAGCAGGACGTGTAACCCTACCATGTGCCCTGAATGGGGAACCACCCTAAATATTTAGCCAACAGCTCTCATGACTGCCATGCTCGTTCAGTCAGACAGCATGCTCTCTGAAGGTAAGGCCAGATGGGCCTCCTGTGTCTCTGGCAGAGGTGCCATCGTGGGCAGCTACAGAACCAGGAACAAGAGAGCCACGTATTGTTGCACCCATAGACCTCACCAATTAGCCCGGTGTTACAGCCACCCAGGGAGTGGGTGAGGCAAGGTGCTGTTGGGGGTGGCGGGGAGGGATCACAGGAAGTGAGAAACAGGAAGGAAGACACAGAAGCTGCTCATTGTGATCGGCACATTGTTACTGCCATCTTCAGCATTCAGTCCCCCCAGTGCTGGGCACTTCCACGAGTGTCTGGATGAGGGGACAAAGATAGCTCAACACTGATGAAGTTTCCTTGGCAGTGAGTCGAGCATCGTAACACTAGAAAGGTCAGCCTAGGCCAAGCCCTGTGATATTGAGGGGCAGGTTCCGAGACACCATGGCTGCCCTTCTCTGTATCATCCTGCTCATCTCCTGAAGGTCCTGGGATGGGTCTGGTATTCATAAAATTCTTTGCACTTGCCTCCCTTTCATAACACCTTCTTTACAGGCCTCCTTTTGGGGTAACTAACCATTGTGACTTTGAACCCAACCATTCTCCAACGAAGTGGTCAGCAAAGGCGGAGGCCCAGAGAGGCAGACAGCTTGCTCAAGGCAGATTAGCTAGTGACCAGGAGTCCTACCTTCTCACATTTGTGATGTGCCACACACCCACCTGGCTGTTCCCCAGAGAGAGGATAGCTCTTTCAGAAGCAGAGTGAAAATAACCCCAGGCTTCTGAGTTTAAGGGATGCTCTTCCCCAGTTTTAATGCACATGAGACATTGAAAAATACAGTAACACTTCCCTCTTTTCAAGGACAACAGCTCAAAACTAGGCTGTCCAGTCAGCTTGCTGTCTCTTGGCCAGTGGGGGGGTCCCTTTAAGATGCAAGAACTTGGAGGTAGGGAGGTCAACCACAGGCCAGTGGAAGTTTCCACACTCTGTGTGTCTCTGCTGGGGAAGGGTGGGCCCTGTTCCCACAAGCCTGAGATTTATGACTTCAGTCTAGAAGGGGGGGTGTTGCCCTTTACTTTTTGGCATGAACAGTGATAAACAGAGCTAGGAAGAAAATTTGGAACCGGTACCCTTCAGTCTGTGTCAGGCTAACTCTCTGGTCCTTTCTCTCCTTGTGAGCTGCACATGTGCACACACACACTCACACACACATGCTCTGTGCACACATTCAGCTATAAAATGAGACAGAATGATAGAGTAGCTTGCTTCTAGATCTCCTCAAATACTCAACCCAAATAAATTGCCAGACTCCCATTTAACCACATAAGGCTGCAACTTTAGTTGTCACTTAAAAATACCTTCACATACACACATACCCACACACATTTTGAACACCTTTCACCTTACCCACCGGCCTCAGCAGCGCCCCTCATAAACCTGACCTACCAAGCAAAGCTGGAAGTATTTTCAGCCTGCACTGCCCTGCAGAAGGTATCTGTGAATGCAGATAGAATCTCTCACCCCGGAGACTCTTCCTTTAATAACTGAAATATTCAGGAGCAGAAGCTGTTAGTCTTGAAGGTCCATATGGAGATTAAACAGGAGTCAAAGATCAGCAACTAAGCAGCTGAAGCCTTAATTATTGGTGGGGGGACAGTCACAGGAAGGAAGTCTGGCCCAGGCCAGGGAGGCAGCGACGTGAACGTGTGTGTGGGGGTTGGAGATGACAGCACAGAGAAGGCTGCCATCAGCTTTCTGTTTAGGGTTTTTTTCAACATCCCCATGTTTTAGGGGTTCTGGTCAAGGTTCTGTGCTTATGGGAGAAATATCCCGCTTACTTCCGTTACAGGCAGTAGTATGTAGAGGTTAAGACACAGACCCTGAAATCAGACTATCTAAATCCAAATTTGGGCTGTGCTTCTTCTACCTGTGTGCCTTGGGAAAAATCCTTGACTTCTCTAAATCTCAGTTTCCTTGTCTGTAAAATGGGTGTGATCAGAAAATTGCCATTATAGAGTTGAGACTGCTGAATGCAGAGCACAGAGCTGGAAATCCAAAGTTACTATTATTATTCTTTCACTTTCTACTGGAACTGATGTTTGGGCTATTTTTTCACCTGCAATAATGCATAAACCATCTAGAATTCTTACTTCTGGGACCCACGCCCACTCTGTTTCCTTAAGGAAGCAGTGGGTAAACCGCCACAACTGTCATTGAAACAAAAGACGCACCTCCTCTCTCACTTGACACTCAGTGCCTGGTGGGTTTAAATGGGGGCAGAGCTGGAGCTGAGGCATCAGGGTAAAAGGGTAAGGCAACTGCCTTCTCTCCTAAGTCAGGACTGGCTGGGTGATTTATAGCAACTGAGTGACTCTCAGAGGAGGCAGGAGGACCGCATCAGGTTCATTTGCGTTCCTTCCTGCATCCACAGGGGCGCTCTGCCTGTGGAGAAGCAGGTCAGGGTGCACTAATACAGCCCCAGCAAGGAACCTGAGATTGTGTGTGGGGTGCTGGACAACGTCTTGGATGCAGGGCCAGGAGGCCCAGGGATGGTTCTGTGTTCTGCTGCTGACTAACTGCAGAACCTGGGGCAAATTGTCTCACCTTTCTAAGCCTCAGTGTCCTCCTCATTTGTCACCGTGATGTCACCTTACGCCAGGCCATTTCTCCTGCAGTCTTTATGTCAATCCCTTTATTTCTTCCCTACAGATACCCACATAGAGACATATACATGTATACATGCACATGTGGCATACCACAGGCACATGCACATGTGTGCACACACATACCCATGAACACAGGCATGCTCCTCTTCAGCCATCTGAACCACTCCCAGTTCAAGTTCTACCTCCTGCCTTCCCGGGCCTTCCCATTGCACCCTGATCGCTGGCTTGGCTGAATATCACTGGCAGCCCCACCCAAGGCTCCCTTCAATTTCCTGGTCACGTTTGGGTGGCATGCAGTTTTGTGTTTTTACATCTCCACATGAAGTTAATCCCCTGACAGCTCTAGGTTCAAGGTCCTCTCCCCAGCTCTTCCATGACGTGCAGAAGTGAATTTTCTGTGATGTTAATGACACTCTGGCTTCCGGGCCCTTCATCAATCAGTAGAGTCACGTGTTTTCACACAGCTGGTGAACCCGAGATACCTTAACTACAATCTGTGTACCTCACTTTTTTTTCACCTCTGATTAGCCTCCTGTCATACTTTTCTGCTTTTGATGGCACCAGAGTGGCCACTTTGGAAACTAGCTCTGGGGCAGTTGCGTTGGGGGTGCGTGTGGTTTAGTGGGATGTATTTACACGGTGGTTGGTCACTTCTCTGTGTAATTCACGTATCGCTAGCTGTCACCCTGTAGGAAAGGCTCCTAGGAACAGCCTGCTGCCCCCTGGGCAGAGTGCTCTGTGTCATGCCACGAGGGTCCACCTGAAGCTGTAGGGAGACCTGAGGGAACGTGTCCCACGGTGCCCAGCACTGGAAGCGCAAGGAGACTGGAAGAGAAACAAGGTGTAAAACAGAGAAGCCAGTTGGCAGGGAATTCCTCCAATCATCAGGTATGTGAAATTCTAAGCAGAGGATTCTGCTCTCATTACCGCCTAGTCAAAGAGGAAAGCTCTTTCCTGTCAGGAATATACTCGATCATGCAAAGTAATGCAATTATAAATGCACCATTCATTTTGTTTCCTTTTTGATGGGAATTACCGACATAGAATTTATCAGAATCCCCATGTTCAAGTGTCTGGCTGATTTGACAGGAAATACTGACATTGACAGAGATAACATAAAACTCATTATATGCCACTGCAATGAGGACATCGATGACAATCTGGTTAGTAAGTTTCATAAATTCAGAGAGTATTTTAGATTTGTCACTGTAAAAGAGGAGTGGAAATGCCCTGAAATCTCATAGCTCATAATGAAAGAGACTTGACAGAGGTTTTCCCAAGGTTGAGAGCAATCCTGAAAATTCGCATGGCATTACCAGTGACAAATTGCGAGACGGAGAGAAATCTTTCCAAAGCGTGAGTAATAAAATTCAAAATAGGATCAACTTGTTAGAGGAGAGACTGAATTATCTTTGTATTCTTTTTTATAAAAATGACATTGAAAAAATGATAGTCATTTAAAGAGATGATCAAAGAGTTCATAGCCAAAACAAAAAAAAAAGGAAGAAAAAGTACTCTGGAGGAGTGTCAGTTATTCTAAATTTTGTGGTGCCTGTGGAATTCGTCAGCTTTTTAAAATTTATAATTTGCTTTGATTTCTTTTTTCTTTCTAAATACCATTTATTTCACTTTCAAACATGATTTTGTATTTGGAATTCCTTTTCTTCAAGAAGGCCCCCTCCACTGTGAAAGCTTCTGGCCCCCACAAGTGGGGTGCCCTGCATACCCCCTGGCCCTGCAGGGAGCTCTGTTGGCCTGTAGCTGCCAGCAGAGGGTTTGGATACGGGCACAGGGCTCGGGTGCTCTGTGTGGGGGGGTGGATGCGGGCCTGGCTGATGTTACACGTCTTTGGAGACCACCTGCCTCCAATTCCAACAGGGCCAAAGCTCTTGTCACGCCGCCTGTGAGGGCCCAAACGTTTCCACCAACAGTCGCGTCAGGACCTGGCTGGGCCCTGCCAGCCCCCCTGCATTTCCTTTTAATAAAATTTAATGTTTTCATTTTCAAAGTCCTAGAAAATCCAAACACTTTTTAAAAGCCCCGAGGAACTATAAAAATTAATAGCACAGGGATAATTTCTTTTTCAGTGGCGACTCAATTAAACCTGCCAAAGTCAGACAGTGTGATTTAAACGCACCACTTGCATGGGGACCTGAGTGGAGCAGGCAAACATGGAATGAAACAATAATATTTACCAATTACCCTCTTGGATGTTTCCCACCCGGCTCCTTCCCCCTGGGGAGAATTTTTTCCTTCCCTCCCTCCTCTCCAGGGGCCAGAGGTCAGCATCCCTAATTGTTTTCTCCTTGAATGGTCACATTGCTATCAACAAGTGACTGAACTTCTTCTCTGCTCAGGGTAATGGAAAAATACCACCGGGCTGGCTGCCCAGGGCAACGGGCCACGTGGACATCATCCCAAATGTGGGGCTGAGCTCAAATTTGAAAATGGAAGAATGGCTGCCAGCCCATCTTAGTCCCCGCTCCAGCCAGACCAGACATCTCCCGTGCCACGCTTAGTCCTGCCCCAGGGCACTTGCTCCTGCAGTTCCCCCCCAGGAACGCCCTCTGTTCGGTTTATTAAATGCCACTAAGCACTTAAATCTGATATTTTCCTGAAGGTCCCTATGAAGATGAAGTTCTCTTAAGAAAGCTTTTGTGATAAAATCCACATCCATGTAGATTTTCTGCTTAATCTCACTGCCTTCAACTCCTCTGTTGAGTGAACTATGAATTATCTCTTCATTGCATGCGGGCTGCCTGGGCACCGTCCTAGAGCTTTTCTAGAAGGCTTATCTTTGCCTCTAGACGGTAAGCTCCGCCAAGGCAGCACCACCTCTGGATGCATTGTTTTGCGCTATTTGTTGCATTCAGTTTGGTGTTCTGCATGCCATAGAGGCTTAATAATTGTATTTGGGCTGGAATAGAGATATGATCTCTATATTATCTCAACATTATCTCTGTGACTGGAGAACGTGGGCTTCAGAAAATAGCTACAAGGATTTCAATGCAGCATGGTTTATGCAGAAGAAATACAAAATAAATTAATAAATAATGAAAAGGTCCTGAGCTAAATGTCCATCGATGGGGGATGGGTGAGGAGAATGTGGAACATGATGACATGCTTGAGAACAGTTAAAGCAAAAGAAATGGAGGTGAATTATCAATATGTGTGGATTCCCCAAACAGAAATGCTGTTTGTTAAGATATGATTTATGAAGGTTCAATGCCACATAAACCAATACTACATAGTGTTTTATGGATCTACATGAATATGTCCACGTGTGAACACAGGATGAGAAAGAAATACATGCAGTTCTTGCCAGGGGTTGCCTCTTGAGAGAGAAAGTAAAGGGAATAGGGAATGGGACATATGATTCTTTAACTCCTTCTGTATATATTTTTTTCCTCATAATAAAAATCTGAAGCAAATAAGAGAATGTCAACATTTACTAATTCTGCTTGGCGATTACGCAGGTGTCCATGAGGAAGAGATGGGCCTAATAGGCTGCCCCTCCTCCTGGCCCATGCCCGGACCCCATTTCTCAGCCACCCCAGCATTGAGGTGCAGCCATGCAGCCTCAGTCTGGCTGGCAAAGTGGGCAGGTGGGTGGGAGTGACAGATATTAACTCTAGGCTTGGCCCCTGCACACCTGGCCTGGGCAGCAGCCCCAGAAGCAGAGAACCAGCATTGATTTTGCTGTAACTCTCCTCGGGGAGCTTTTCCAGACTAAGCTGGACTGTGAGGAACAAGAAAAGGACAGCAAGACCACTGAGCAAAGTCCAGGAGCCTCTGCTGTCTGCAGGATGGAGGGGGAGGCTTCGATTCCTGCGTGGCACTTTGCCTTTTGATTCATCTCAGTGGCCTCCTCAGTGTCCCCCAAACACACTTTGCTGACTCCTGACCTGCTCTCCTACCGAGAACGTTCCCCCTACACCCCTGCTTTCACAGCACATACGGTACCGTAAAACCCTCTGCCTGGCCCGGCCGCCATCCCCATGACTCCACATCCCCCCTCCCTTCCTACCCAGCTCCAGCCCTCAGAACTCTTATCTGTACTGCTTGTTTTGGCTTTAACCCCACACTATGGCTTATATCTTGATGATGGGAACAATGCCTTATTTTTGTATCTGTCCAGGAAGGACTTAAGTTGACTTTTTCTATGCTAAGCAGGGGGACAAGAAAAACAGAGTCTATCTAGTGCCCTTTGTGTGTCTGATGGGCTTACAATACATTGCTCAAAGCTTCCAGAGTCAGGGTGAAAGAGAACCTTCCGGGAGAGGGGTGGGGACAAGCAGGAATGCACCCTCAGGACTGAAAGAGCAGAGCATGGAAGCCTCTACAAGGAACTTTTGGGGAAGAGGACTGTAAACCCAAGGCTGGGTTTTAATCTCATTTCAGAGAAGATCAAGGTTAACTCCAGCCAGGGTTTCTTAACATTGCTTGTTTCACTTCTGGGTCCTCTCTAGGATCTCAGGATAAGATCCCATAGAATACAGAAGTGGTATTAGTTTCAGAAGGTGGGGGAAGCCATGAGAAATCAGCGCCCTATTTCTCAGCCAGTCCCTGGGGAGGAGAAGGCTCAGGAGGGAGAATTGGAGGCCATGACAGGGAAGGAGAGAGGTAACTGGGCTACACCCTGAGGCTTATGGGTAGAACAAGGGTGGTAGTAAGGGAGCCCAGGATGGGGAGGAGGTCCTGGGGGCAAGTGTGGGGTCCTCATCTGTGGTATTGCAATGGCCTGGCATGGATTCTTTGGCTTTGGACAAAGCCAGCTACTTTCCCTGAGACCCAGGTTTCTTATTTCTGGGAAAGGGATGATTCAGCTTTGCTGGGCTGCTGAGGTTTAAATGAATAAAGTATGTGAAAGTGTTTATCAACACTTGAGTGCTGGACAAATATATGCTATCACTGTGGCTAACATAAGAGATGCCAGATAAATGTAGGCCAATCAGAATGAATAGGTGAATGAACCAGTGAGTGAATGAATTAAGGAATGAACCAGGGAGACGGGCATAGGCTCACAGGTGGTCTAGAGGCCCACAGTGTGGACTTGCGGGTGGAGGGTCTAGCTCAGAAAAGAACAGTAAGTAGGGACACGGGCCACACCCAGGAAGCCTCTACTCCATGACCTTGATGTGGCTGATCCCTTATCTCTTGAAAGCCAGAGAGCTTGGTCAAGCATCCTCTTTCCTATGGCAGAGATCTTGGACTGATATTTTTTACTTGCAGCTAGCGGAGGGCCCTTGGTGTTCTAGCATCCCAATCAGAACCTTGAATTGAGTCTATGCCAAGGAGGGCATGGGAAACAAAGTCCCTCGGATGTTAGTAGTCTGATCAAATGGTGCATAGAGCACTATCAAAGCATGTTCAGAAGATGAAGAGACAATTGTAAAGGCTGTTAGGGAAGACATTGACACAAACCCAGGATGGAAATAAATACTCTGGAGGAGAGTGTAAGGATCATCCACGTTTCACACCAGAGGGCTTTGTCATTCTGACATGCCTTACTTCCTACTTCCCTGGGAAATAAAATCTGAACATCCTGTTTGGACACTGAAGACTCCCACAGATGGCCAGGTGGTCTTTCTTGTGTTCTCTCCCACTTCGGCGTCATGTACAAACCTTCTCTCTGCTGAGTGGGGCTGAGCATACTGACCCGTTACCACGCGCCATCTGCTCCTCTCTCTCTAGCCCACTCTTTGCCATCATCAAGGCCCCACTCAGATCCCATCTTCTTCCCACTGGATCACGTGGTTCAAATTCAACTAGACCTTTTGGTCTTCGCCACTCACTCATTCCCAACCTCCCAAACATTCAGTGTCTCTACTCCCCATCTGACTGAGCATTCCCTTCTTAGCATTGTGGGTGTTTAAGTGTCTCACCTTTTATGTGGTGAGGTGTCTGAAGGCATTGCTTATATTTAGCTTTTAATTTCCTGTGTCCCCTAATCCACTGAGCACAATGCTGGACATATAAGGAACCCCCAAGTATTTGATGACTGGTTGGGAAGAGAGAGTCCTTAGTGACCAAGTCATTCCTTATCTCTTAGTATCTACCACTAAGTGGACACTTGTGGGGAATTAGAACTTCTCATGCTCACCAAGGCTCAGACATTCACAAGTGACCACAACCTGGCTTCAGTTCCCACCTCCACATTCCCCTCAGCCCACCGCAGTGAGGCTAGACTCATTACTAGTCCCTACAGAACATGCAGCATCTGTGCGGTCCTGCTGTGGGGATGCTGCTTTTGTGGTTTCCTCTCTGCTCTACACCGCAATTTCCAGCCACTTCCCTTCTGCTCCTGCGAAACCAACTCCCGGCCCAGTGTGGTCTGCCAGCGACCGTCCTCCTCAGAGCCATTCCTGTCTCAGAGCCACCTTCTCTGCCGTGTGCCCGGCACTCAAGCTCCTGTGGTTCCATTGGGGTTGCATGGGGCAGACCAGAGTCTCAGACTAACACCACCCGAGGCAGGGTCTGACTAGTGGCACAAAGCACGGCTGTTCAGAGAGCATGGATTCACTTCCTCGTGGTGTCCTTAGGGATTCACAGAGGCCGTTGTACTTGAATTGAGCCTTGAGGACAGGCAGGATTTCAATTGGCAAAGGAGAAAGAGAAATGCTGAACCAAGAAGACAAGAGTGCTGGGAAAAGTGAATTAACGAAGTGGCTGGAAAGGAGGGATTATAGGAGATGTGGCCAAGAGTGGAAATTATTCATAACGGCTCAAGTACTTCCACTTGATGTGTGTCTGAGGGTCTATGAGTATTCACCTGTGCTGGGCCAGGGACAATCAGAGTGGCTCATGCCTGTGTCACTCATAGACATACTCAAACATTCAGCCTCTCTTTTACAGTAGCTAGGAGTTAGGGGAAGGGCATCCCTGTGGGTCCACATTCATGTGGCTCTAAGGATGGTCTCTCCTAGGTGCCTACCGTGCTGTAGGAGTGTGAATTGTCTGTAGCTGAGGTTAAGTGGGCAAGGAGCTACTCCTAGGCTCCTTGCTCTTCAGAGAGCAAAAGCTCACCAGCCAGAATAAGCAAAAGTAGGGGAGGTCACCACACTGGTGGTGGTGGTGGATGTTTATCACATACCACAGGTCCCAAACATGGGGACTCTGATGTGTCTCGTGAAGGCAAGAACTTCCCGTGGCTGTAACCTAAGACCAGAGATGCTGGGAACTGGGACCCTGAAAGAAGCATTGTTGGGGACACATTTTTGGGAGGGTGAAAGGAAAGTGTGAGTTAAACCCCACTGCCCCAGGCTGTTTCCAAATGCCTTTCCTTAGGAAGTTCATTCAGGAATGTGGAGCCACAGTACCTGAGCCTGCAATGCTGCAAAGCCATAGGGCTGGCAGAAAAATACATGCAAACTTAGACATATTCATGGGGCTCAGCAGCCTGGTCTGACCACGCACCCTTTTTTAAGACAGACACTGGCAAAGAGCATCCAGACCACGGGGCGGGGTCAAAAAGGAACGCACTGCAGAAACTATGAGGGAAGGGAAATGAAAAGCGTGGGGAAACTGACGGGTGTGAGAGGGACGGACAGTACAAAACAGCAGTCGTTAAATATTTGATGATCGGCCACTGGGTGAGGGCTTCAGCTCTGTGGGCAGTGTTTCCATGGGGGCAAAACCAAGAATTTAGAGGACACCGGCTTCCTAACACGTGAGGACTATACTGTGAGCAAACGTACTGCCTGTACGAGCATCGCCCGCTCCCCCGAGCATTTAGCGCATGCGCAGTGTGATGCTGTGTTGCGTTGTAGCAGAAACATGTGGGAAACGGTTTTTTTCCAGTAAGCGTATTCTAAAGAATTCTCATATGCAGAAACTTTTTATACTTCCTATCGGCAACATCGTGTAGAGGCACTGTGCTCTCAGGAGAGGGAAGGTGGCGCAAACATCTCTGTGGGCGCTTCATGTGAGGGCTCGATTCTTAGCAGAAACCAAACATCGCTTTTGGCGGGCATGCTCAGCTCATCCCGAATCTGGCTCTATAAGGTCGAATGCAAATAAATATAAATTGTGTTGCATAAATAGAAATTTAGAATTCCAAGCAGCAGAAAAATTATAGCAACCTATATTATCTCATTGAATCCTCATGATAATCCCACAAGGTGAGTACTATTATCTTTATTTTGCAGAAAAGGACACCAAAACATAGAAGGATTATATAAATTGTCCAAGGTCACTTAGTGGGTAGATGGCTGAGGTAGGACTTGAACTCACACCTGCTTGAGGGGCTTAGTTTCTGTGCTCTAGAGGAGGTGTCTAAACCAGGACGAAGGGCGTGCTGCCTCAGGGGTGGGAGGGGGTAAGGTTCCTCCCACAGTGTTCGGGTAAACACTAAAACATAGGCTCAGGTGGGCCATGCCTCTGCACCCCTAAGCAATGCCAAAGATACAGCGTTGGGCAGGCAGAACATCGGGCACAGAACGAGGAGGAGAAGTTTGTTTACACCTCTGTGACTCCCTGTTTTCCGTGCAGTTTGTCCTTGCTGTCCCTTTAAGGGTACCTAGACCTTGGGAACCTGAGCAGCTGCTCTGTCTCAATGAAAAAACATTCAGCTGCCAAATGGAGAGCGCTGGAGCCGGAGGCCGCGCATCCATCCACTCAGGGCTTCTCAGCGTCAGCTTTTTTTTTTGACGCATAATAAAATAAATTCCCCTCCTTCCCTGAGAGATCTAGACATGCTTTGGTTTTTGATGGGATAGGAAGTGCCCATTCTGAATTCTAAGGTCAGGTTTTGAATCCTCACCAGCCAGGAAGATCCTGTGGAGCATTTCTTTCTGTAGGTTGTGTTAGGGAAGTGTTTTGTATTAGGGTCAGGCTCTTTGGTTTTCCAAGTATAAAACTATGTTATACTATTGACTATTCTTTCTCAGACCATGAACGCTACCTGTCCCCTCCCCATGCAATTGGATGCAGCCCCTTGGAAAGCAACGCCACCCTCTGCCTCTGCCCTCGCAATTGAGAATCGCCGGTCTAGCATCACCTTTACAGCCGAGAAATCAGAGATAGAAGTCAATGTGGTTAGAGTCACAAAATGACTTATTCAGCTCATTCAGTTCCACTCCAGCCAACAACTAGTTATGGGACCACAACTAGGTGCCTAGTATCGTAAAGGGAGCAGGTGCATCGGCACTTTCAGCTCCCTCTCAGGAGAAGGAGCCTTCGACCAAAGGACTGAATGTGTAGCGGTAGAATTTAGGTACTGCTGGGGTCTGTTTTTTGAGTCGGGAGTCTTCCAGATAGCACTAAAATCTCACACTGCAGACAAATGTCAGCCCCATCACTGCAAAACGGTCCAGTCTGGCACGGGTGTCCAGCTTTGAAGACGGCAAAAGGAGGAGGCTTAGAGACCTCTCCTGGATGCACGGCATCGCTCTGCCGCCTCGTTCTTGTCAACACCGTCCTCTCCCTGGGTTTGCTCTCATACCCTGCCGGCTGTTTTCTTTGTTGTCTTTTCATCCCCACCAAGTTGGGCAGAAGGGTGCCCCCTGCTTATTTCCTCCCATCACCCCCCTTCCCCCCAGCCCCGTCCTTCCCAGCACAAGGTTCCATTCTTCATTAATACTGTTTTAAAGCCAGCACGGAGCTGTTTTCCAGATGTGGCCATGCGCAGACAGTAATTGTGCTCTGTGATCCCTTCCAGCTGCTCCCGCCGCTTGCCAACAGCCTCCCCCTGCCCCCACCTCACAGCCCCAGGAGTCCGTGTTTGGGGGCTGCAAATTAGGGCAAACGTTGTAAAATGATCATGTGCTACACACGGCCTGCCCCACAAGAGTTATGGACTTTATAACTGAGCTAATTGGCATTAGGTCTTGCCTGAAAGGTCAACAGAGTGGCAGAGAAACAGGATCTTTGTAAATTGATCGGCTGGGTCCCCCTCCTTCGTCCCCCCAACTCCCTTCCCCATTTTGAAATATGGCCTACCTGCCCTGTGGAATTGCTGACTCTTGTAAATTACTGCTTTGACTGTTCGGGACTGTGACACATTGTTTCACATCATGTGCAAGGCGTGGGATGTTGAAGGGGTGCATAATTACACCCTGCAAATTCTTCTACCAGACCGCAAGCCTTCACGCACCTTGGTGAAGCAGGGCATTGTAACACTCTTGACCTTCAAATCAAGCGTGATTTACCCAAAGGTAGCATATACGCTTTGGATTATTTATTTATTGCTTCAAATATGTGTGTTCCATGGGAATGACCTTACCCTTCTGTTGTTTCTCAGATGGGAACACTTGCATAGGTTTTTCTTTTTCATGCTGCCAATTTTTAATGAGTGTATCAGAGGCAGGGTGCAAGACTGATAATAGGACAGAAAGAAAGTTGTCTTTCTGGAATCCGAGAAGTTGCATGTTTACCTATAGATCGTGTGGGTCTTTCTGCTCAGGGTGACATGAAGACTGATGGATTGAAAATGTCTGTCCTTTCCCCTCCCCTGCCCCCATCTAGTGCTCACTGTTTGGGGTCAAGCATCGAAAGTCCTTGTGAAAACATATATAGTATCTGGGATGAGTAACTCATTAAACTTGTGGGTCTTACCTTCTTTTTCTTAGTAAAGGTCCCTTGGAGAACCTAATGAAAGTGGACCTCATATTGCAGACACTCACATGTATTTCACCTACAATTCTGGGCTGTTCTTGGATCTGTTGAATCCCAGGGAGGGATCAGTCACAACTTATGAATCCTTGCTCAGTTATCATCGTTGACACCCTGGTCCACATGAACTTATTAGACCCTTCTAGAAGAGAGGTCTGAGGAAAGAGGGCTTAGGCTGGTCAGTGTACTGGGAGAGTTGACAGAAGCAAAGTTTCAGTGGCCTAGTTTTGGGTCACGAAGGGGGAGTGGGGTCTGAAAATCGCCTACTCATGAACATGCAGCCTGCAGGCCTCGTAAATAATGCGGTTTGCATGCATCCACGTACAGCTGTTTTTCCAAAGTATGTACATGCTGTTGCAATGTGAACACTGTGGGTTCATTTAAGAATACGGACCTTAGATGCTGGCCCGACCAACAGGCACTAGAGTGGTCACTGTTATCGTGCTGAGAGGTTAAGTTTGGGAGCCTGGGGTCTACTGATCATCACCTCTCACCTCAGTTCTACCGTAGCCTGAGCGTGCTTCTCCCAGCTTCATGACCCTTTCCCAACACTTCAGGGCAGTCCTTTTAGGGTGTCAGGTCCTCTTAGGTTTATGTTCTCTCACGGCTGCCGTCTTGCGCTGAGTCAAAGCCAACTCCTTGCCCTGGCCTCCTGCTTTTATTCTCCCCTTTGGTCATTTCCCCTCAGCCCCTGGCCACTTCTCAAACATGCTGGGAAAACTACCTCCTCACATCTTTTGCACTTGCTGCTACCCTCTGCTGGTGATGCACCTGTCCCAGGTGTTCTGATGACTGATCCTCCCCCTTCCAAGTTGCTGCTCACTTGTCCACCTTCCTGAGCTGCCTTCCTCCCCACCTTGTCTAACACAGCCACCGGCCACGCCCACCACTCCTGGTCCCTCTTCCCTGCTTTATTTTCCCCACAGCACCCAATACCACCTGACTTCATGTTGATTTGTGTTTGTCTCTGTCTCCCCACCGGAATATCAGCTCCTTGAACACAGCACCTTTGTCTGGGGTGTCCACTGGGGTGTCCAGAATGTGTGATGAGCACTGGAGACTAAGAAAGGAGGAGGGAGGAGGGAGGGCCACACACAGGCAGGGAGGAGAGGAGCCAGGGGACTGGAGAGCCCAGTGCTACTCCCTCCCTTTGTGGTGAGGGTGCTGGGAATCAGTTACCTCATCTCTAACATGGAGCGGGTACCCCTTGTTTTTGCAAGCTGACGGAGTTGCATGGAGCTTTTGCTTGGGTCCATTTCACTCTCCTCTGTCTGTTGCACTTTGAAGGCCTAGGAAGGGCTGGCCTAATGATAAAGGACATACATGGACAAAAGCCCAGTGCTGGGAGCCCACTACAGGTCACACACTTATGGCTCACATGTTATTTTACTTCCCTCAGTCTTATTTTTAACTCTACAAGATGAAGAGATTTGTAATCTCAAAATCTAAGTGTTTGATTCTATGATGGAAATGGATATGAGATACAAATTAATTCTAAACCCTTATAAGAATACTATGCAATAATACCTACTACCATCTCAGGGGCCTCTGAAAAAATCTGAATTCCTTATCTGTGACTGTGGTCCCTTTCCTTCACCTGTCTGAAGGCCACACCCCCTTTATGAACAGGTCATGTGAAGCCCTGTTTCCCTTGCAGAGCCTACCTGGAAGCCCCAGCCACCCCTGCTGCTTCTTCTCCTAACTTCCAATGCTGATGGCGTCGTCGCTGCCTATTCTTGGTTTTAGGTGGCAGCTGACCCCACAACCCACATTACTGAGAGTTTCTCTTCACTCACTTGATGGCCTCCTCTGTCCCCAATAACCTCCTTAGCTGTCATTTAGGGGCAGAAGGCTCTGCCTCCTGTTGGTGGCTGATTCTGAGCAAAGAGGGATGTAGACACATGGCCCCCTTAGTCCTTGCCTACTCATTTTTGTCTGCTCTCTGGCACCAGACCTTTTGGATGCCTGATTCTTCATGCTGCTGGTGGCCTGGCTGGCTCCCTCACTCCTGCGGTCAGCTTACTCTGGTGGACCATAGAGTGGAGTGTGACAAAAGATCAGTGTTCCACAAGGTGGCAGTCAGAGCGGAAAGGTGAGCTTCCACTCAGGTCCCCTCCCGCGTCCATCTCTGGGGTATAGTATGGATGACAGTAAACGTGGGAAAACCCAGCCTGCCACAGTAAAGACATCTGGACACATCTGCAGCCACCAGCCACCCAGAAGTGCCAACTTCGACAGTCACCACCCTGCCCCCGTTCGAGTCACCTAACCTCCCACCAGCACACCCTCACCGCTATCCCCTTCTGGATATTTTTTGCTTCCCTGATGTCTTCAACTCCCAGCCCCCACACGTAGCCCTCAAATGGACTCATCTCCATTCCTCTGTCTCTCAGTGCAGAGTAGGAAATGCCAGAGCACTTTCCTCAGCCTGAGCTAAAATTGAGAGTCAACCCTGACAGAGCCTGGTGAGAAGGGGCCTCCCCCGAGTGGTCCGGGCACTGTTGTTCCAACAGCGGTAGGTTTTTTCTCAAGGAGCTCGGAGCCCTCGGACCCCATCTGCTGCAGCTCTGTGCTTCGAGCATCACACTGCAGCTTCTCCTTCAGAGGTTTTTTCACAAGTTCAGAGCAGTCTTGGGTATTGGGGAGTTGAAATTATTTTTACCCGTGTGCAGCTGAAATAGCCATCTGCCATCACACCGCCCAATTCCCCACTGTGTTTAAAAATCCATCTGGAGTTCTTCTTTTTTAATTCTCCATATTTAAGAAAAAATGAATGTCTTGGTGCAAAGGAAGGTGTCATGTCTTCATGTCTTTTCTGCCTGTGGTGGAATCTGTCTGAGGGTGGAGGAGAGATTTACAGCTACTCATTGCTTGCTTTAAGCCACATTGATTTGTTATTGGTTCTAGACACATGATTATCGCTTATTCTAGGAATGTGTATCTTTCTGAATCTAAATATAATCAAAATTCCAGCTCATGTCACCTCCTCCGTGAAGCCTTCTTAATTACTCTAGCTCTCGCTTTTCTGAAATCTCTGGGGTAGAAAAGCGCAGCTCTTTAGCACACAATCCTTCGTTTTTTTTCTACGTGCCTCAGCTGTGCTGGCTCTGGACCTCTCAGCTCTGTGACAACTGGGACTGTGCCTCGCGTTGATCTTACAGCTGCTACAGAGCCCAGCCTGGAGGACCCTCAATAAAGTCTTGGAATGTCTTACAACTCCTTTTCTTCTTTCAAGGCTCCTCAGATCCTTCCTTAAACAGCTCAGATTGTCACCACACTCAAACTCTTATAATGTTCATTACGTTGTCCAAATTCAATATAGTACAAACATTCTTTCTGCTTTGCCAAAGGCCTCCGTGATCGATAGTGTGTCAACAGTCAACTCACTCACACCCCATTGCCCACATAATGACCAGCTCAAGAAGATGCTCAATGAATGATTTTGATTTAAATTAAGATGGTTTTGGTGATGGAACCATCAATTAGTAAGCATCTACTAGGATCCTAGGAAGTGCCAACCCCCTTGGCAGGTACTGGGGATTGAGTGATGAGTAAATCGTAGATTCTTCCTTCAAAGAGCTCACAGTCCAGTAGAAGGGATAGGTGGAGGGACATGCTAACATTTCAATGTGATTATTTCAGAGGAGGGAGAGATAAACTTATTATGGGATTTAAGAATTTTCATATATGAACTTGAAGTTTTAGGAAGAGGATGCACAAAGGCATGGAGGTGGGAACAGTCTGGTGGGCTCAGGGAGCAGCTGTGGTTCTGAGTGGGTGGGGCCGAGAGGTTGGCCTGGAGGGGCAGGAGGATCAGGGTGCAAGCCCTACCCTGCTTGGCTCAAGACTCCCATCCAAGATTCCTCAGTCATTGTTCCAATCACAATGTGTGCAATTATCTAAACTTCTCTTTAGTAATGAGGTCTACGGGGTTGTCCTCTTCGAAGAAGTGAGTCTTGATTTGCCTTACACTGTCCATGTCCATCTTCCTATATAGGGTTCAGGATAGTTGATATCCCTCAAGTTCCCCAGATTGGTCTCAGTCCCTTTTAACAAACAAGACATACACGGAATAAAATTTGGAAACTAGGAACCTGGATATATATCCGTCTCCTACCTTCATGACTTTGGACAGTTTCTTTAACTCGTCTAAGCCTCAGTCTTTTCACCTGAAGAATAGGAAAATAGAGCAGACCCACCTACTACATTGGGTGGCTATAAAACTCAACTACAACAATAGATGTAGCCTCAAAACACAGAGAACTCAGCCCAAATGCAAGGGCAGAGTCCTCTGATGGAAGGAGGCAGCTGCTCCTTCCTCCCATGACAGCTCCCTCTCCAGGCGGCACAAACTTCGGTGGGGCCCCTTGGTCTCCCATAGCAACTTGCCTTGTCATCCCACTGGCGTTTTTTGCCTCCGCATAAGGAGACTCTTGCTCATTAGGCATAACAAATTACCCACGCTCCACTGGGGTATAGATGGAAAGCTGCGAGGTAGAATAGATTTCTTCCCCTCTGCTTCCCTCCCTCTCCCTTTTCATGTTCACAAGTGTCTCCGGAACAAGCTGTCTCCTGTCTGGGGAAAGCAGAGGCGAGGCCACACAGAGGTGGTGTGTGGGATTTGAGAAGGCAGCTGCTTCAGCCTTTTCCCCAAATGCTTCCCGCAGCTTGGCTGGCTCAGGCCCTGCCGTGCTGGTAGCACATCTGATTCTCGGCTGTTTGCATAAATTGTGAGTCCGGCAGATCTTCGCCTTTCATTGGAGACATCCGAGTTTATTGGCTCTAGGTATCCATTGAGGGCAGAGCATGGGGGGATCAGAAGATAAGCTCTTGTTTCTTGAACTATTCCGATCAACAGAAGGTGAAGGAGCCCCTTGTGGTCACATTTTCAGCCATTGGAACTTTACTTTCCCCCACACCCCATTACCTACATAATGCACATCCCTAATCCTGGCATTCAGCAGAGAGAATTGGTAGCATGGGAAGGAAAACAGGGGAGAAGCCAACCTTCGGTACTATTATGAGTGCTGCTCTCTCCATTCTCCGGGGTCCCTTTTTACTGTCTAGGTACATAGGGCCTTTGCAATACCCACTGCAGATGCCCCACCATGCCCTCCAGGCCTGTGTCTAGGATCCTATGCTTTGACTCCATGTAAGCTGCCTTCAAGGAGTGGAAAGATTAGCAAATGATGAGGCTGCTTTTCACTTCTAGGTTAAGTGATACTATTTGGCTAAGCCTCAGCTTGGGTACAATGAGCGCTCTGAATTGAGGGTCAACTGACCCCATCTAGCTCTAAAGTTTAGATTTCTTTTACCTGCTTCTTCTACCACTCCTCTCTCCTGGTCCAACATTATTTTTCCTCTGGTCATTTCCCTCAGGATCTTGTCCTTCACCAAAGGACATCTTGCTCATATGCTGATGGGAAAAGCTAATGGGGTGGTGTGAGGGCACAAGGCTCCTGGCAGCCTCAAAGCCCACCCTCCCGCCCCCATCCTCAGCTGGGAGCCCAGGACGACAGCACATGTCAGGGCTGCTTTTTCCTCCTCGAGAGCTCCCACTAGACGGCTGTCCCTGTATTCACTGCTCTCTTGGATCATTTTCTTGTTCTGACTTTGGTGATCCTGCCTGCCATGAACAGGTTAGAGAGTTCCCTGACACCTGGAGTCAAGTTGGCAGCAGGCTAAACCCTTAGAAGGCTTTCACTAATAATATTTTGAATAACTGATTAGTTAAAAAAGACTCCAACTTCTAGGCTAGAAAGTTATTTGAATCCCCCATACCCTGTCCACCTTTCAGCATTCCCTCCTCTGTCTCCTCTGGGACAACCCTTTTGATCTTCCACCTAATCCAGGGACTTCTGGCCCTCCTAGACTTTCTTATTACCCATCTATGATGTATTCCTTTCTTCTCCAAAGTTCCTTTTCTACAAGAACTCTTCCTGGGCCTGATCAACATACAGAGGGCTTCAAGTGCTTTTCTTGATTAAAATCCCTCAGAGTTGTATGTACATCTTACAAAGCATTTTCATGGAGGTCATCTCATTTTCTCATTCCATAGACATTAACATTTCCATTTTAAAGCTGAGTAAATTGAGGGTCAAGACTGTCACCAGAAGGCCTATAAGGGGCAGGACAGGGAGTCAAATGCAGCTCCTAGGTTCCAAACTAAGAGTTCTATCAGTTACATTACAGGCTGTGAAACTCAAGTATCTGTGGGGTCTGTGGGCATTCTTTTGGTTTGGCTTAGTTTATTCCAGAGCTTCTTAGTTTACTCTTTATTCGGAGATACCCAAGGCACCAGGGGAGGAGTTTCTGCAGGATGAGCTAGACAAGGAGGGGACGAGAGGATAGGGGCATGGGGCATGAGGTAGAAGGAATGTCAAGGATGTAAAGTCAGGCTTTCAATGTCTCTGAGAAAAGTTCTCCCTGAGCAGATATAGTAAGGGTGGGGATCTGGCTCTCTAACGTTCAAAGCAATGGGTCTCTAAACATAATGGAGAGCAGAAAAACACCCTTCATGCTTCTTAAACCAACAGACACTTTTCTTTTCTTATTGCTTTTGCTTTGCTCAGATGGCAATATTCTTGGCTTTGTAACTATTAAGAACAGGTTGCTCAGGTAGCTGCCTGTACTCAGGACAAGAAGGAGCCCTTGACCTCCTGGCCCATGTCCTAATCAGGAACAGATTAGAAAGTGTAAGTTTCTCAGGTTGGCTCAAAAAGACCCACGGACCAAGAAAGGAAATGGATTAGTTCCTGGGTTGAGAAGGCTGAGTACGGTCTTGTGTGTCTTCCCTATGGCTTTGACTGGTAGCAAGAGGAGCCAGCCTGCAGGAAGCAATGGAAATGCAGGTGGATGTTGCTTTGAGGACATCTAAAAACATCCAAGAAAACAAATAAAATCGAATATCATTGAGAGCTTAATATGTTTCAGGCACTATGCAAAGAATATCGCATTTTTAACTCCATTACAAACTCATGAAGTAGTTATTCCCGTTATACAGGTGAGAAAATGAAGACACAGAGGTTTAAGTAATATGTCTAAAGTCAACAGCTAGCCAGTGGTAGATCTGAAATTAGTCTGGCATCAGATTTAACTGTTCAGCTTTGGCCTTTTGGGGTTCAGAAAAGGTTCTTCTGTAAAAGAACCTGTCCCCAGGCTTCCTTCCTTCCTTTCCTTTTTTTAAGGCTTCCTTTCCATAGCAAGAGCTCTCCTGTTCCTGTGAGGTTGACTGATTTTTCCAGAGCCTGTATCAGAGGGGGAGGCAACTTCCGGCAGAGAAAAGAAAAAGCTTAGCCCAGTACTGTTAGAGATTCGTTTGGTTTGATTCTCTTCAATGTGATTTGGCTCAATTCAATCCAATCCCCATGTATTCTGCACTATTTGTGTGGAGGGGAGTTTTCTCTGTCTTGGGAATTCTCAAACGAAGCCAAGTCAATCTAGAAATAATTTTTGTAAGCTTAAAAGCTTGGTTGATCTTTGAATCAGCAATTCTTCTGGGAGCCTATGCTAAGAACAGAATCTTGAATACCTGAGAATATTGGCTATGAAGATGCTCCTCTTTGTTTATTAAACAGTAAAAAGCAATCTAAATGTCTCAGGGATAGGGGCTGGCATTAGCTGTGTCTAATGCAGGTGGTATCAGCTGTAAGGACACAGTGGCCATGTGGGTTGAGACTAGCTGGACAAGAGTGAAACCGGTCGGTGTTGGTATCTTTAGTTCCTTCCACAAGGAACATGCCAAAGCTTGCCAAACTGCCTCAGTGATGTTTTTACAGTACCCTTAGGCCAAATAAATGCCTCATGTAGGTATATAGGTCCAAATAAACTAGTAAGTCTTTGTGTCCTAACAATTTAGTAGCTGTTTGAAAAAATATTACACTTCTATTGAAAGGAAAATAATATTTATATTTTATTCTTAAATAATCATAATTAATGATTAATGGGATGCATGTGCCTGTTGGGGATTGTACCCTTGGTCAAAGTTTGGAATCGGATTGGACACTTCCACCCTCGTTTCCTGTTCCACATTAATTTCTGTATGGTATTTTCTTTTAAAAATTTTTAAATACTTTTTATTGTATTTTTTCATTACCATTTGTCCCCCTTATAATCCCCATCCCTGCAATCACCACACTGCTGTCCATGTCTATGAGTCCTTTTTCCTCTTTGTTCTATCCCTCCACCCCTAAACCCCTCCTCTCCTCCCCCCTGCCCCCCACCACCGCCATGGCTGTCATCTATCTATGAGTCTGTCTCTGTTTTGCTTGTTAGTTCAGTTTGTTCATTAGATTCCACATAGGAGTGAAATCATATGGTACTTGTCTTTCTCTGGCTGGCTTATTTCACTTGGCATAATGTCCTCCAGGTCCATCCATGTTGTTGCAAAGAGTAAAATTTTATTTTTTATGGCCAAGTAGTATTAACACAGTGACCAATAAAAACCCGGCTTTGCAAAAATATGACAGTATCATATGTAACCTGATCTAAGGTTGAAACTTTGAACTCCCTCAAGCTGGTAGTTTGGGCAATACTTGACAGTAATGACTATCACAATGTGTCCCTTGATCATTAAAAATGATATCCTGCAGTGCTCTTGGGGATTCCCTGTGGTGCACTGGGGTCCTTGGCACACAGTTTAAGGACTTCAGAAATATGTCCTCTTCCATTTTGTTGAAACAAACTGCCTTCTTTGTTTCTTTAGGTCTAGCTTTTGATAGATGTGAGTACAAGAAATATTGCACTTTCTTCTGACTGTAGTAAAAGAAAATCAGCCCAAAGCATGATAAATAACAACTGACCCTCAGCCTCAGTTTCAGGGAGGCAGTAGGGCATGGTGGGGATTGAGGCGAATAGAGACCAAGCCCCATCTAAAAAGGCAGTTTCCACTCTGCTCTATCCATGACACCTCATGGGAATGTGGTGTTACCATATTTAAATAAAAGCAGAAAATATAGACTTTTATGTGAAGTCTCCTAATATATAGATCCTAGAAACTAATTCTAATGTATTATTTATAAATATTGAACAGGTCAATACTATGCTACACACACACACACATACATACAACCATGTGTATAGGTGGTGTTATCAGTTTGGGACACATAATGAGTTATTATTAAGTAACTATTAAAATGACAGTATTGATAAATACATCATCACATGGACAAATGCTTGTTATACATTGAATAAAAGGTAATTAACAAAAATCATGATATCATTTTTATAAAAGCTACTTCCGGATAATGAGAGGACTGAAAGGATATATAACCAAGTGGTTAAAATGGTTATTTCTGGGTGGGGAATCATGGATGGTTTTAATTTTTTTAGCTTCTCTGTATTTTCTAAGGTATTTTTACAATTACCACATATTGTAACCATCTTGTTGCTTTGTTTTGTATTCTTTTTTTTTTTTTTTAGAAAAAGAAACTTAGAACATCTACTATGAATAAGACATTATTTGGCACAAACACAAATGCAAATCAAAGTCATATAAGAAATGATTCCTTGATTTTGTAGAAGCTTATTAACGAATGAGAGAGACACCATGTATTACTGATGATCTATTAATTGAAGAAACTAGGGACAGATTTGCATGATTATATGTAGGTCTAACTTGCTTAAGGAGCTCAGAATAGCAAGAGAAGTGGAGGGTGGGATGGTCATGGAAGGAAGTTGTATGTGGGCTTCCCGAGACCCCTCCTAGGTTCAGGGTTCAGCACCCAGCATAGCATTACACTCACGGCTGAGATGTATTCCAGCGAAAGGACCCAAAGGAAAAGCAGCAAGGGGAGCCAGCACACGGGCTGTCTGCGGGAAACAGGCACAAGCTCTCAAGAGTCCTCTCCCAGGGGAGTCACGCAGGCCATGCTTAATTCTTCCAGCACTGACTTGTGACGACACACGTAGGGTGTCAGCTACCTGGGAAGCTCACTTGAGATGCTGCGTCCATGGTTTTTATTTGGGGCTCTGACACCCTCTGCCTCGCACGTACCCAAACCCCAGACTCCCAGAGAAGGAAGCAGTTGTTCAGCATAAGCCACGTTGTTTGCACACACAGTCCAGGCCCAGGGAGCCATGCTGATTACTTAGAGAATGGTGGGAACACCCATGAAGTCCAAGTTCCCAGACACCAGCCACAGGCCAACCTTGCCAGCAGGCCTTTCTAAAGATGGTGGTCTCACGCCTGCTATGTTACCTCTTTTCAGCACAGAAGCCTTCACGGGGCAGGTGAAATTTGAGCAGGGCCATGATTTAGGAAGGTGGAGAGAAAAGGGGAAGTGCTCCAGGTACTTCCAAAATACTCACAAAGCCAAACCTCTTTGCAGAATCAGAGAACCTTAAAGTTCCATAAAAATCTTCTAGTCTAGTACTTTCTAAAGGGCAAGCAGACACCACTACTGGTATGCAAGAATATTTTAGGCCATGTATGGATGAATGTTTCATATTTTAATGTATATGTATTTATTTTGGTTTTAAGTTATATATAATGTGTAATTAATAATAAAATAATAATATTTTACAATATATTATAGATATTACATATATGTGTGTATGTGTATCTCTATCTAGCTATATGTCCAGCTACCTACCAACTTTGTAAAACCTTGATACTGTAAGTATTCATAGGGTAAGTCTCATTTTTTAAAAATATGGGTTAATTTAGAGATAAATATTAAATAATAAATAAATGTACAATAATTAAAATTAAATAGAAATATGAAATGATATTATATATTCAATAAATAACAGCCCAAAGGTCCAAGGCCGTGTCTAGTCCCTGCAGCACAGGGAATGAATGGCCGATGCAGGTTAGTTCACCACCCCTCCCACTGAGGACAGCTCGCTGTCCCGCTTTTACTTTCATTATGGACTCCTAGTTTCATGTCCTTCACTTATAAATCCTAATAAATTCTTCCCAGGGATTTGATCTAAACCTCGAGGGTACCTCACAGTTCTACTAGGTATTACTTTACTGATTCTATGAGATCTACTAGTGTAAGTCAGTGGGTAAAGGGGGTTTAGTTTTTACTCCATATTTCAGTAATTCTTTTTTTTTCTTGTATAAAACAAGATTCATTTTTATGGATACTATTGTTGTTTATTCATTGCAGTAAGTTTATGGAGAAAAGAAAATACCCAAATTGCCCAGTAGCTGTCTGATACATATAACTTCCTGTGTCTTAAACCAAACTTCCCCATTTCTCCATTCTTTCACCAAATTCCACTCGAATACCTTTTGTGCCCGAGACAAAGGATTGATGAGCTAGTCTGATTCTCTGTTTTCTTCTTGTCCATCCTTCAGGAGAGGCAGTCCTTGGTGTATTTTGATCCTGACCATCCACTATGGGTTCTATTGGGACTTTCAAGGCCACTAACTGAATCTCTCACCTATGACCTCTGAGAATTCCAGCCTACAGGTATTACAGAGTTAGTAGTAACCAGGGAAATACACCTTTGCAATGATCCTGAAGGCTATTTCAGGCAAGAGAGCTGAAAACCTAAGCTAGGCTCTGTGATTGTTGATGCCTGAGGGACCCCAAAATCTAAAGACCCTTTTCTCTTTCATCTAACCAGCCCCTAGGATAGATGCATCTGATAAAATCTGTCAAAGAGCTGAGCCTGCTCTTGGGAAGAGGACTTTATCTTCCAACATTATTAACTCATTCAACAAAGAAGTACCTAGTCTGTGCAGACTGTGTTTAAGCACTGGGAACACAGCAGTCAATGTGGCACCATGATTCTTGTCCGTATGGAGAGTATGTTGCATCAAGAATCCTCAGACATAGGCAATAGGCAACCCAGTGACCCCACACACCCTCATCCACCTCGGCGCCCTCTGCCAATTCTCTCCCATCCTTCACATTTGAGAATCTAGATCTTGTTTCATCCGTAAGGCTTGGATGTCTAATGGCCATAAGACACTGCTAGGTCTGTCTCTTTGACTCTTTCAGGTTTAGAATTATCTCTCTCTGTATACATTTGGACCAACTTTAAGACTCAAAGATAAATCTCTTCTGTGAACCATTCTTTATTTGAAGACCAAAGAAAGCCTATCCTTCCTCAGCTGCCCCTTGGACACGAGTTTGGTCTTTTTTTTTTTTTTTTTTTTTTTACTTGAACAGTTAAACTGGTGCCTGTGAGCCTGTCCCTTACAGATGGATGACTGGACCACAGTGTGCACCTGATCGGGGGCAGCTTCTCTCTATGGTGGCCAGGTGCCAATGAGTAGGTCTTGATGTGAGAGATTTGCCTAAGGACTAGTGACTCCCTTGGGCTATCTGATCTTAGAATTGAGATCATCAGGCTGGTCAGCAGAGGGAGCAGACAGGGACACACACACACATACAGCTGAATCACGGGAGAGGCAGAACCCCGGCACGAGGACCAAACATTCCTGCTGCTGCCGGGGCACAGGACAGCCCCGGAATGGCCTTGGATCCCCATGTTCTTTGATTCCCATTTGTATTGTTGTCCTATAAGGAGGCTCCGCGGTGCTTGAGGTATCTGAGCTCATGTTCCTCCCAATCCAAAGGTCTGAGGTGAGGCATTTCTCCTTCTATTCCAGCCCTATCCTTTTCTCTTGTCATCCTCTCTCACGTGCTACTCCTCGCCTCTCTAGACTGAAACCCAGCTGAATTCCCGATTCTTAGCTTTTTAATCACAAGGGCAAGGCTTTGTGGAGTTTCTGCTGTGTGCTCACCTCTGCGCCAGGTGCCACGACGGGAAAGAAAGAGAGGAAGATGCCAAGCCCTGGCCCTCAGGGAGCCTCCACCCTGGCAGGACAGATAAGGCCTATGAGTACCACTGGGCTTGGTAACTCCCCAAGCCAACATCTGACCAACCCTGAATGTGGTATGTTTGGGGCAGGCACCATATGAGGTCAAAGGAGGTCTCGGAACATTGACGAGAAGGAAGGGGGTGTCAGAAAGTGTGATTGGAACGAAAGGAGCAGGGAGGTTGATCCAGTTATGGAGACCAGAACGTCTGAGGCAGGAAACAAGGCTGGTTAAGGGGACCAGGAAGAGTCCAGATGGGGAGCTGGGGCCTGGGGTTGCTTCACCCTGTACTCCTTACCCTGCCATTAAATTTGGGGAAGCAAAATGGGTACACCAGCCAACCTGCCTTCTCAGTCACCTCATCTGGCACAAATTGCCCAGGATTAAAAAAGGAAAAAAAAAAAAAAAAAAAAGGGAAAGTCCTCATTATATGGTTGGAAATCCTCATACCAGAGATAAAATTTTATGAGTTGCCTATTGCTCAGCACCCCGTATTTTTGACATTCCCTGTTTCACATACAGTATTTTAAACACATGAGACACAGACATTACTGGGTTTTTTTTACCCTTTTATTTTTTTTTTCTTTCTGTCATGGCTTAGTGGGTAGCTCTGAAGTTTTTAATACTGAAGGGCCCATTTCATGTTATTTATTACCCTGCTTGCGTGAAAGCTGAGGCCTATAAATCGTCAACACAGGCCGTCTAATTCCAGCAACGGCAGAGCTTCGTCACATGTAATTAAAAGATCCCAAAGCCATTGGAATGTAATGGATTTGGCAATGACACCGTGGGGGCCCAGGGAGCAGGCCCAGGAAGAGGCAGCCGTATTTCAAAGGCTCTCCTACGTGGTCTGGGATCGATGGGGCTGCCTGGCTGGGCTCCAGCAGGGCTGGCTGCCTGGGGGTAGAGGCAGGGTCTGGATTTGATCTGCTCCTCAGCTCCATGGCCATGCCATTCCATTTCCCACCTGCAGGAGGCGCACCCAGCCCTTGGCCTCAAAACAGCCTGGCCTGCTGAGGTGCCACCTCTGATGGCAGTGAGCATCCACATCCTGGGTTGGGGAGGGTTCCTAGAAGTGGGGTGAGACCCCACCTCACAGACAGAGCCCAAACCAGGATGAGGTGGGGAGGGGTCTTACTTTCACCTTCCTCATAGTACAAGGCTCTCTTATTCTTGGTCCCCAACTTTCTCCCTGAAGTTGTTTCTGGGTGTTCTAGAACCTCACGGTCACTCTTAAGTGACTCCTGTTCTGCTGTGAGGTTTCCTTAATCCCCTCATCCACCTAGAGCTCGGTGCTTCTTCCTCTGGGCTCCCAGGGCACCGGGTCTGTCTGGCTTTGGGACACGATGGTGCTGGTGTGGTTATTTGTAGAGTTGGCTGCCTCACCGTCCCTGGGAACTCCTCAGGAACAAGCACAGTATTTGAGTGATCTCTGGCCCCAGGGGCCTTCCACAGGCCTGTCACACAGTAGGTAGTCAGCAACTATGTGGCAGGAAGGAGGAGATGGAAGATAAAAAAGAGAAAGGAAAGAAAAAAGGACAAAAGGAAAGAAGGAAGGAAGGAAGGAAGAAGGAAGGAAGAAAAAGAGGAAGGAAGGAAGGGGAAGAGGGATCTCTTTAGTGATCCCTCGTTCTGTCTCATGGCTTTACATAATATGAAAACAAAATACCAAGAGGAACTCCAATGATCTCTTCCTCCTGGTATTCATCTCCCGTACCTTCCACATTGTACAGGGTTGGTATTTGTGACTAATAGCATATGGCAGAAGTGTGGCATGTCACTTCTGAGATCAGATTATAAAAAAGACTGCAGCCTCTGTCTTTGTTCCCTCTCCCCTCCTCTCTTGAATTACTTGCTCTGGGGTAGTAAGCTGCCATGTTGTGTGAGCAGCCCTCCAGGGAGACCCACAGGTCAGGGAACTGAAGCCTCTGGTCAGGACTCGGCCAGGAACTGAGGCATGACAGTCAGGTGGTGAACTTGGAAGTGGGTTGTCCAGCTCCAGCAGAGCCTAGCAATGACTGCAGCCCTGGCCAATGGCTTGACCACAGGCCCACTGAGCTGCTGCCAGATTTTTGACCTCAGAAACTGTGTGAGTGAATAAATGGTATTTTTGGTTGCTAAGTTTTGGAATAATATACTACAAAGTTATACATAGCAAAGACAAACGCCACCTATATGTGGGTGGACACCAATTTTTTATTTCCAACTCAGACCTCTCTTCTGAACTCCAGAATTGTATATATAACTGCCTCTTTTACATCTCTGTCCCACACTCCAAACTGAATTCCTGATCATTCTCTCAATCTGCTTCCTCAATAGTCCTCCCCATTTTGGTTGGTGACAATGTTTACCTGGATGCCAGCTGCAGCCCCCTGTCTGCTTCCTGTCCCCTCCCGTGGCTACTGCAGTCTATGTTCTACCCAGCGCCCAGTGACAAGCCTTGCTGAGGCCAGGACGCAGGGAATGCATTTGACTGGTATGCCTTTGCCCACCCAGGAATCCCTGTTTCACTGTTCTTGCAATTCAGCAAACTTGGATAACTTCACTTCTGCAGTTTTTAACATCCAGCCTCTCTGCTTTTTATGCTTTGTCATGGGTTGAACTGTGTCTCCTCCAAAAGATATATTGAAGTCTCAACTCCTTGGTACCTTAAAATGTGCCTTTATTTGGAAGTAAGATTGTGGCAAATATAATTAACTAAGGTAAGATGAGGTCATACTGGAGAAGGGTGGGCCTTTAGTCTACTACAACGGATTTTCCTCTTAAGAGGACAGAGACATGCAGGGAGAAACACCATGTGCAGACAGAGGCAGGGATGGAGGAATATTCCTACAAGTCAAGG